>CM043708.1:29452778-29867710 GCA_023969325.1 Oryzias curvinotus
CACTCGCCCCCAAAACAGCTTCTTCTTTACCCGAGCTGTCACTCTAATGAACTCCTGACTCCAAACCCCTCAAGACCACCAAACAAAACTACAGAAACTGTCGCACCGGAACTACTGCTGCATTTTTCTTATTTAGTTATGTTTATTTATTCCTATATCTACCTTATATTACTTTCTTTTTTATTATTTATCCTTTTTTTTTTTGTCTTACGCCCTTAAACCTTTTTATATCTTGCTAGTTTGCATGAGAGCACAAGACACCGAAGACAAATTCCTTGTACATGCAGTGTACTTGGCCAATAAAGCTGATTCTGATTGTTATTCAAGCACCTGTCTTATCGCCACTGCTTTTTTATGCTGTCCTAATAAGAAACGGCATGAACGCGTCAACTCTGATAGCTTGTTATGGTGTGTGGTCAAGTGGACCCAACAACAGGAAGAAAAGGAGCTTTAATAACTCGGTGACATACAGGAACACAAAGCGCCAGAGTGCAAAAAATTAATGGAAATAAATCCTCAAAGTGAAGATGGTGAAATGCAAGAAAAACTGGAGCGGCAATGTTAGTCAAAAGATTACTCTGTTCTTCTTCTGCCCTGACATCAATGGAAAAACACGTGGGCTGACAAGAATGTCAGCAGGAATAAAAGGGAAGGTGTAGAAAAAGCCATGCTGTTGGTTTAGAGACAGAAGGCAGAGCTGGAGGTAACAGAGATGGAGATGTTGAGGTTCTCCTCAGGAGTAACCAGGATGGAGATAAATGCAGGAAAGCAGGTTGGGATGGTTTCAGCGATGATGTTCGTAGAAGGATGCTGAGGTTGGAGATACCAAGAAAGAGGAAGACTAAAGAGGAGGTTCATGGAAGTAGAAGGAGAACAGGGGAAGGTTGGTGTTAGTGATGAAGATGCACAGGAGAGGATTAGACAGATGTTTTATTCTTTACCCCTAAAGGGAGCATCCAAAAGACAGAGGCGATGATGAGTTATAGAAAGGTGTAAAAGAGTAGTGTGTTATGAGAAGGGGAAAAAAAACTCCACAGCAACATGAAGAATTGGAAATCACAGAAGAGTTGGAAATTGTCCCCATAAATCAACATTTTATACTTTCTAGACATTTAATCTGAGCACTTGTTGGACTAGATGGTTTTTCTTGTCATCCTAGTCTTAGTCAAAACTTCCATCCATGTGTTTAAAAACCAGAAGCACAGCAGTAATAATTTTAATATTGGATTGGATTTATCTTCGCTTTTCCAGACGCCTTAAAGTGCTTACAATGTGTCTATTATTCATTCACTCCTCATTCATACTTGGTGATGGTAAACTACTGATGTAGCCACAGCTGGACTGATGGATAGATAGACTCATAGATGGATGGACATACGGATGGATGGATGGATGGACGTATGGGCAGATAGATGGATGGATGGCACAGCAGTAAGAAGGATGGGTGCAAACTCTCCATCTCAGAGCACAGTTCCAGCAGCTGGAGCGTACCATTGTTGAATTCATGTGGGGAGAAATCACCCCAAACAAGGCCAATAGCTCGAGCAAATACAGCAAAATGCAAACACGTTAGAGATGGTTTGAGGATAACATACCACAGAGCAAACCAAACATTACTAACAGTAAGATATTGAGAGATTTTGCAACTTTGTATTTACTTACAAGTGAGTTTCAAATTAACAGTTAAAACAATTAAAACAACAAAAAAGAAAAACCTCTTCCTCCTCTCTAATCAATGCACACTTGTGCAAAACATATGGTAGCTAGAAGAACTACAGGTAAAGTGACCCACTTCTGTGAAGCAGCAGAAGTGAACTACCTCAAGGCTATTCAGCCTTTCTTCCTTAAATCGAAAAAAAAAAAAAATCCCCAGCTCTCATTGTTGAACAGCAGCACATACCTATAGTTCATAAAAAATATATCTTCAAGGGTCATGACTGCACAGATGCTACAGAGATGATGTGTGACAAGAGCAGCAGCGATATGAAAGAATTGGAGCTTTAGACTGTAGCACTGAGCGAAGAGGCTGGTGGCAAAGCTTGAAGAGGTTGAACTCAAAAATAGGAATATGTTGGATTATCAAATGTTGTTGTTCACCTTTTGGCACATCCCTGTAAGGGTCACCGCAGTGAATCACCTTAACCGCACAGGTGGGTTTGCAGGGTTTTTACCCCTGATGCTCTTCCTAGCACAACCCTGTATTTTTTCCCGGCTGGGGACCTGCACAGGGATACCAAGACTTCCCCCCCCCTTGTGGCTACAGTGTCGTTAATCCAAATAAAAGTTTAATTTTCACTTGGATAAAGTTGCTTGACAGTAACAGTTTGGGAAAAAATTATGATTTAATAGTAAAAGGAAAAGCTCAAAGAACTGTGATCAAATTGAAATAACTTATTCAAACTCTGGCATACTTTTCTAGCTGCTAAAAATACTAGATTAGCCCAAATTAGCTGTGATAGTTGAATAAGCCACGCCATCACTTTAGAGACTAGTTAAGAGATGCAGTTGCTGCAGGGTAAAATATATTTTAAACCCGTGTGCCCTTTTGGGAAATTTCTGTTCATTTTTCTGATCTACTGATCCTTTGGACTGATTTCTAGCTTATTAGCTGCACCGGAACGCAAACATTTTGCTCCATCTGGGCATCTATCATGCACCTTAATAACATTGATATTTTATTTTTTTTTTTTTTTTTAGCTTTTTACACTAAAGGATTAGATTTATTTGCGCTTTTCCAGACACTCAAAGCGTCAGTCTGAAGAACTTTCACAATAAAGAAAAAAGTCTAAACATTGAATAAATATTGTTTTTGTGTTGATTTTCACCTTTCTGTAAATTTAACTGAAAATGTCTTAAGTTTTTAAAAGATTACATTAAAAACAGTTTCTCACAAAAATGTTTCTTTTTAAATGAAGTTACGTTTAAATGGTCCAAATTACATAAACTAAAGCATGTTTTTCTGAAAAGTGCCAACATAAAGTATGTTGAATATATTGACTGTAAATGAGAACTGGACTGAAGGTGTGACTCCCATAGAACATGCTTTACTTCTGGCTCCAATCAAATTAAGTCCACTCAGTCAACATTTTCTTTTTTCTTTTTTTTTTTTTTTTTTTTTTTGCAATATGGACGCTACCATCCTGAACCAAGAAAACATCAGTTAGCAGTAATTGGCAGTGAGTCGATCTGAGTCAATGTTGCTATGGCAACCACTCTGGCCAATCAGGAGTTGGCTTGTTGAAAGTCCACACCTCTTCCAGCAGGCTGAATGAAATCTGTCAATCTGACATTTCAAATGTTGCATGTGGGGGCCCCCAACCCACTACTTTTATTTAAGCATAACTTGGATAACTTGCAAGTGTGTATATACAGAAGACAATTATCAAGAACCTGTTTAAAAAAAAAAAAGAGGTATCAGGGCAAGAATAGTAATTCTGACCAAAAGAATGACTAACAGCTGTTTATTTCTCTATAGAGGTCTTTGGGATTTTGGCTTCCTGGAACCAGCAGGTACTTCCTGTTTGGGGGGAGGGGTCACTCAAAGTATTTGTATTTGTAAAGTATTTGTATCTGTAGTCTTCAGCAGCAGATCTGCAGAAAATGACCGCCATCGCTGGTCAGGTTGCAAAAACAAACCCCTTCAGCTGAAATGCAGGTCTCCCTGCAAGAAAGTGGTGCAAATGTTTCGAAATCCGCAATAAAGAGGCTCTCCATCAAAATGGGCTGCACAGTCCGCTTGCCAGAAAAAAGCCGCCTCATTATTTTCTTTATTGCTGTGTTGTCTTTCTGCCTTATGGTCTGATGTGGTTTCGCCTGCTCTCCGTCTTCCTTGGCTTTAACCTGCAGAAGCTAAACTCACTAAGAGTCCATGCATTTGTGACTAAGAGGTAAATAATACAAAGTAAATGTGGTTTTGAAATGGAGGCTGTCATATTTTGATGAAATGTCTATCTCCTAGCTCTCTACAGCAGCTAAGGAGATGCTGAAATAGTAAAAAGACAAGAGGTTGCCCAGAACACATACTAATTGAAGAGTGCCATTATGTGTCTGTTGGATTTTATAGCACTGACTCATTCCTCTGCTGCCTATATCCTTCAGGAACAGTGGGATGTTGCTTGCTTTGTGTGTTTCGGGGCCACATCTAGTGGCATCTTTTCCTTCAAATGCCCTAAAGTTTTTCCCTTGAGGACTTATGGAATAACAAACTTCTTCATTCAATGTATTTAGTTTTTTTTGTTTATGAATGTAATTGCTGCAAAATGAAGGTGTTGCCGGCTGTCAGAAGAGTGAACGGAGGCTCTGCGTTTTCGGGTGCAGCCGACTCTCAGAGCGGAACTTTAATTTGCAGGTAGTTTCCAAGTTTCTCACTCCAGGAGTGATGCCTCATCGGCACCATTAGTTACCTAACCAGCCTGAGTCCTGCCTGCAGCTCCTCAGCTCGCTCTGCGCACACATGCTCTGCCATATGTGTGTCTGAGCTCATCTTGCTTCATCGTTCTTGACTTCCCCTCTTTTTTTTTTCATTCAATCTAGCTATCACCCTGACCTGCACACACGGACTCTTTTAGTGCTTTTATTCTGAAAAACACAGACTCTTTAGAATCTTTTGGCTAAACAAAGAGCTGATCTGGGACTGTTCAGCTCAAGGATAGTACATTTTCAAAGAGTGAAAGGCCTGAAAATCATTGGTTAACAACCTTTATGGATTTGGCTTGACGGTGTCACAGTAAAAGATGCAAACAGAACCAGCACTGCCTAAAGAATCAGGCTGACCGTCAGCATAAAAGTGAAAACTGTTGAATAACATACTCAAAAACTGAAAAGTCATTTTGGTTTCAGTCTTATTAACCACATCATGGTAAACAACTCAGAATATTCTGCATACTGGGAGACAAAATGGCACAATTTCCTTTTTTGCAGGAGTGGTGCGATTGTTGCCCTCAGAGCGCATACATCAAAACTCCCACCACAGCAGGAAAATGGATCCTGATTGTGGAACAAAGAATGAAGAAATAAATCTGTAAACTTTCTGCAGCTTCATGTTGGTGGAAGTCAGAGCCGTGCTGGAGTCCATTCCTGCCAGCAGGGATTCTATACAATCATTCATTACTATGATTTTTATTTTTTGTTTTGCATTATTCTCTATTTGTGTCTTTTGGTGATCTTTGGAGTCTGAACTCATTTGACATGGGGGTGTACGTCAAGATGATTAGTGTGTGTGTGGTGATATGGTCAAATAACCCAACCCAAATGGAGAAACTAAAACATCCGCAGCAGCGGTCTTCATGACTGCTAGGGCTTTAACTTCACTTAAATCATAAAGAATCTTCACAAATGTATATTTTTTGTGTATATTTGTAATGGAGGACAGGTGGATCAAAGTAGCAGGCAAATGAAGGTTTAGACAGTTTGTTAAGACCAGAGGAAGAGGCAGGACCGGGCTGTGGCTGGCCAGCAGGTGAGGTGGCTGATTTGTAATTTCAGGAGGCGTAGCGACTGGAACTGAGAGTGGGAGCAGGCAGGAATACTGGACGATCTGGCATCGTGTGGGGGAATGAGCTGGGTATTTAAACTGCAGGAGTGTTAGTGGGAACATGGGCTGCAGGTGAGTAGTAGGTGGGATCAGGGGAGGAGGCAGCTCCAGCAACTCTGCGGTCCACTCCTGCAGCGAGAGAGAGGGGCAGAAAGTGAAAAAGAAACAGACTGAGATCCTAACATATTGCAACTGCAGTGTATTTATTTTTAATTTTGTTAAAGTCACACTCTGATCATCTTTTATATATTTTCAAAGCATTTCCAGATTTTACTGTTTCAGCCAAAACCAAGAAACCTGTGTGGTTTTCTAGGATAAAGGAACCCTCCCAGTTCCTTTAACCTTCAGGAGTTTATGACCCACCCAGAGTATTTTCTTTGTCATAAACATTAAAATCATTTTTAACTTCATTTTTTTTCTTTCTGAGTCACAACAGTTCAAATAAAAAAATGCTCAGAAATGCAATTTTCAGCTTAATAATCTTTCTATACATCTTCCATCAATAGAAAAATGCCACAAGAACTTGTTAAAAAGTAGATTTTCATCAAAGTGCGACTTTAACTAAGTATTTTATTTAATGCTTCCTTTGAAATGTATAAGAAATCATTTAGAGATGACAAATTGTTGGCAACTGGAACAATACTTACAAATTCTTACAAGAAAGTTTCATTAGAAGTGATGCAAGTAACCATAGTAACTAAGTCAGGGCTGCCTGCATGGTGCAATTCTCAGAATTTAGGTGAAGAGAAGCTCTCAGAGGCTCACCTGGGAGGAAAAATACAATAAAATAGATTAATGAATCAATAACTTTTTTGGAGTCAACCTACTGAAATTTGCTGATATTATTTTCATCGCAAAAAATTTCAGTTGTATAGATTGACAAAAAGGGAGGAGTATTCCTACATTTAAATGCATCTTTCAAAAGTTTATCATATATAAATCAAAAGTATTCAAAGAAAAGACAAGGATGGCAACATTAAAGGAAGCAGCTGAGTTTCTGCTGGAATATTTAAAGAATCTGTTGCCCAAATAAAATTTTAATTGGAAGTTTCTTGAAGGAGATGTGAGCTCTCGTGCTCCCTGCCCTGCGGTCGTGTAAACGCATCGTTACCGCCAACTGAGAAAAGCAAACAGAAAGGTGTCTGAGGAGAAACACAGCTTCATGCTCTCTGAGCTCTTCTCTCTCTCTCTCTCTTTTTCATTTTTTTAAACATTTTTTGAGAACTTGCTTCTCCTGTGAACTTGTGAAAAAGTCTAAAAGACAGCACCGCTGTGAAGCTGCGAGTCTGTTTCTCACATTTTGCTTGCAGCTACTGAGAGTGAAGGGATAAAAACATTGACACAGCTGTGCAGAAAAGCAGAGAAAATGTAGGTCTATATTTGAAGTCAGAAAGCCAACCAACACAAACACAATTTCATACAAGGCCCAGAATGACGAGGGTGTGTGATATGCATGTATGTGTCACTTAGGTGACCCGCAGAGATGAGATAATCAGGTATTTGTGAGGAAACAATCATAAAGATGGGTAAATAACCTCCTCTCCTTCCTCGCTGACTTTCTCTTCTGCTGCAAACAAACACCTCCGGGAGTTGACATGGCCAGATTTGATTTTCATCCCTGCTGATCTTTGCTGACGGATTAACTGATATTGCAGAATTTCATTTTACCTTCTCAAACCTAATACCAGTTGTATTTACAACCCCTCGCTGTGTGTGGGTACACCAGAGTGATCTGTCCTCTTGTAGTGGAAATAAAAAAAAAAGGAGAACCTTTAGCTCAGTCTCTGATGGTGGTGGTGGTGGGGGGGCGCCTTCGTCAGTCGTCTCGTCCCCCGATGAACTGAACGGCGTTACAGAAAATTTGACAGCATCTTGCTCACTCCGTGCAGGGTCCAGTTCATCTCCTTTGTTAGCACCGGGGTCTGGGAAAGTTCTCCGCTGCCCCACGCTCTGCAGCATCCTGAAGAGCAAAGATAAACCGGAGGCACGCCCTCGGAGGAGACCGGGATGCAGCTCGCTTTGGGTTATGGATATGGTTACTCGCAGATGAAAACCACTCTAGATGCAAGGAAAACCAATTTTCCACAGTGTCTGCAGGAGTAATCCCAGACTTACAACATTTCATAACACTGTCCCAGTGAGAGTCCTAATCTTTTCCTCTCAGCAGGTTTTGCACATGCAAACTCTACATGAAAGCAGCAGAGGAGCCAGTGCACGTATGAAAATAATGACTTATCCAGCCAAAACTGGAACTCCGTGTGCAGAGACAAAGATCGTGGACATCGCTTATAAATGATTTTTAGAAATATTTAGCTCAATTCACAATAAGAACTGTCCAATTCATAAACTTAAGAACAAATGTGGTTGGTTGACTACCGGTCTACAAATGCTTGTAAAAATAAAAATGATAATAAATAAGATAGAAGTCATACCAACATATAACTAACTGAAACAACATGGCACAGTAAAAGAAGCTTGAAGTCATGTCTATTAGCAAATACATTCACATTTTAACTCCTGTCTCTCTCTTTCTTCTCAGGTGCGAGTTGTAATTGTCGATGAAAACGACTGCGTGCCAGAATTTCTCCAATCAATTTACAGCAAGGACGGCATACCAGAGACCGTCACAACGGCAACGTCTCTGATGCAAGGTGAGCCGTGGAGAAAAGGCCTAAAAAACAATTCTGAAAACCAATTTTGATCCATTCCATTTTAAACACTCAAATCACTCTGAATGACAGCTTTTTTCCAATTCTGTGTTCAATTATCGGCTGTAAAGACAGTCAACATCTAAGGTTGGGCCCCATAAAATTCCAACAAGGTCTTAAGGATGCACTGATTTGTTTTCTTGATACAAAGTGATTGTTGCATTTTATATACAAAAGAAGTGGATAAAACTTTATTTTCCTACTGCACCAAAGCGATAGAATTCACTTGAAATAATTTATCTGGGAGTTCTTCAGAACTACTTTAAAATGTACTTAAAAATAAAACAAACTTTGGACAAATACAGTTTGAAAATGAAAAAATAAATAAACAAATTGCTTACTTTTAAAGGGTGCAAAGACTTTCTTTCTGACTTCATGATGCGTTCACTGTACCTCAGATTTGTGACCTTTAGCCAGCACTTTAGCCAAAACTGATACTCAAAATGTTTGATTAGTAAATTCTAAACAATGCTATCGTGAAATAGGGGAAATATCAGTGTGTTTTAAAGAATGAAAAGAAAAACCCACAGTTAAATATAAATCATGTATAAAATGGTAAGCTGAATAGGTTTGGTGGTATTTAAAATCTTTGATTCTAATTTACATTAACAAGACATACCAATACATTTTTTTTACAGATTTCTTATATTTTATCTTTTAAAAAAATACAATATACGGATTTATGGTATTAAGCATGGAAGCGCATTGCATTCAGTTAAAAAAAATCTTTTTTCTAAGGTTTTTGCGTGCCGTGCGTGTTCCGTCCGCGTGCCATGCGTGTGCCGTGCAGCTAGACCACTATTGACAGTCTCTGTACTGAGCCAGAGAAGCATGTGAGAAGCCGGTTTAGCGGCATTAAAAAATAAATAAATACATAAAAATAAAAACGTTTTACCAAGTAAGCAGTTGGACCCTTTTTCCTGTTTTATAACACAACAAAATGCATTGAGATTTCTGCCGCGGCACTAGTGCTCATCATCATCTGTCCAAGGAGACGTCGGCGGCATCTTCATTAGGCCATGGAGCGGCGAGTGTTGGAGCAGTGATTCCAACGATTCCCCGTGACATTCAGCGTTTAATGAGCTGTGTGACGCTGTGAAACCTCTGGTGGCGCCCGCTGTGCGGGGCTCAGGGCAGCCACTTCCTGCCAAGAAGCGCATTGCCATCCAGTTGTTGGTCACGTGACTCATTTAATTCGAAAAAAGTGTTTCCAGTGCATTTTTGTGAAATATGTCCATTTTGATACACTCCAGAACACCTCCTCCAGGTGCAAAATCTTTTGTTGGATAAATGCATCTTTTTTAGAAATTGTGTTGTTTCCATTAAGCGAATTGATGACGTGATCCCTGTTTGTTCAGTTTATGTGCTATCAACTGTTTGTTTTTGTTTGTGGTGATGCAGACAAGTTGGTTTGCCTTGATGTTGATGCTTGTGAAAATCTTGTCTTGTTATTAAGACACGAAAAGAAAATCCAACAAAGATGAGCCGTTGTTTTTTTTTTTAATTATTAAATCCACTCTGCTTCCATACGTAAGCATCTCTTTTAATCTCCAAAAAGTATCAACCATAAGTATTTTTCTGTGAACATACAGCGTAGGGGGATTTAAAAGGTTTTTTATTATTAATTGGATGAAAAAAAAGCATGAATTCCAAAGGGGGGTGTTCAAGTTTAACTTCTGCTTTGCTGTCAGCTTAATTCTCCCCAACAACAATATCATTCCACCAAATTATATACAGTAACATCATTTTTTTTTCCACTAAACCTTTCATCATTCCAAAGGAGCTGCCTTTTTTTTTAAACAGCATTTTTGACATCACATAAAAGAGCATTTATCACCATAATTTAAAAGTTTTTATCTCATCAATCTCACTTGGGAATTAGAATTTAGTGGGGCCAACATTTTTCTATTCAACGCCACATTCTGATCTGATAGAGAAAATCCCGACATAATTAAATTCTGCTGGTAATTTATGACACAAACTTAGAAGGAATTCCTGTAATACCTGCAGTGCTCCACGTCTGAGTGCTGGTATTAGCCCTGGCAGGAAGACTCTTCACAGTATTTTCACCCTGAAAAGCAGGATTATTCTTTCAAGACCAAAAGTGACGTGTAAAATGTAATTAACTGCTCACTTACAGAGCACAGGTCTGCTAACTGTTGGCAAAGAAGCCCTTTTATCCTGACAGACAGGCCATGGAAACACAAAAAAGTACATGCGGCGTGTAAATTATTTATGACAGTCGTGACACCTCATTGGAAATGCTCATTAACTTTGACTTCAGGCAGAAAACTTGTAGGATAGATTCACATCTGCAATTGAAGCAGCTTTAACACTGCACGCTTGTCTTGCTGATGGGTATTATCATCATTGCTATCTCCTTCACTGCTGCCATTGTTACCAGGATAAAAAAACAAAATGAACTCGAATGAGTTTATGGTCGTTTTTTTTTCCTGAACTATGCTGGAAAACTGTTATTTTTCCTCCAGAGATGTTCAAGTGATGAATGAAGCTTCTCGGTGGATTGCCTTAAATGACTAAAACCTGCCGTGAGAGGAATCCCATGTAGAGACAAAAACAATGTTTTATTTCTAAATGCTAAAGGTTTTCTATATAGAGTTAAATGTATCTTTTAAATTGAAACTCTTTTTTTTTTTTTTTTTACTTTTGACTCCCCAATTAGCTCCAGCTGATAGAGCTTGGTTTTCCTATCCTAAACTTAAAGAAAAATATGCTGATACATATCTTTAATAGCAAAGTCTAAAAGAACTGCTGAACTGGAATGAATAGTTATTGAACGACACTTAAGGGAGACATAAAAATGTGGACTAAAGCGCTTGCTTTTATAAAATAAATTAAAAACATAAATAAAAATGGGTGCATACAGAGGCACATTTTTTTTTCTATTTTTCATTCTTAAGAGCTGATGACAGCAAAAAAGGTTCCAAACTTTTTGGCACTCTGTGTTTTATTTTAAATAACAATAAAGCAACAAGGGGTGTTGTATGTCCACAGGGGTGACCTCACCCCTCCCTCATTGACTGAGCGATGGCTACACACCCCCTCGCTCTCCCCCTCTGCCCCAGCCACCGTGGTTTGAGCTGCACGCGCCTAATTCATGAAACGGCGCTGAATTCAAAATGGTCACGTTTCTGTTGGTTTCATCTCCATAGCAACCATTTTTTGTTTTGGTCAGCTGGGAACAATGAACAGGTCTATGGAGTTTTTAGAAGAACCTGCAAAATTAAACCTTTGGCTTTCCTTGGCAACAGAGGTTTTTAATTAACCACATTCATAATAAGTACACCTTACGCTGTTTTATTCAGCTGGAGCCCAAAATTCACATATCACTTTACTTTTTTTTTTTTCTACAGTTTCTGGTTGAAAAAAAAATGTGCGAACGCCAGAGGAAAGGCACTTTTGCAAGCTCGCCACGCTAACACCATTCCAAATCTAGAACTTCTAAATCCAACACGTTTTCTCAAGAAGCTTGAAGGCAAAAGATCAAAACTCTGTGTGTCTGTGAAACTTTGTAAAGATCCCTTGAACAAACGTTTTCTTTATTGTGGGAAAATGTAAAAATGCTCACACTTTGCCACAATTTGGCCCCCGAGAATGAGGTCCTGTGGACATCCCAATATCCTTTTAAAACTTGCTTTAAATATTCCTCACATGTGTGTTTTGGTTTCATTCATGTTTTTTTTTAAGCCTCATAAAAGATTTTTGGCTCCATTCCTTTGTTTTGATGGTTTTACTTGTTGTGATGTCATCATTTTTTTGGTGGTGGGGTCATTCATTTTCCCCAGGTAGTAGGTGTGTTCACATTTTGGGGAGTTTTTGAGTTTGTGGCGGGGGGTGAAATTTTGCCTGACAGGCACAGATAGAAAAAGGAAGTGAGAAAACTATCTGGTTCTGCAGCTCTCCATGCAGCCAGTCGGCATTTTCCTGCTCAGATCTTTGAAAAATATGGTTTGTGTTTCTGCTGCTGGATGCAGGCGACTCGCTGCTCTGATGAGCATCACCAGATCCTTTTTCTGACTTCCACATCAGTTCTCTGAACAGCTGTAACAATGAGCTGCTGCTGCAGCAGCTTATCAATACTGATCAAGCTTCTTTAATCATTTTAAACCCCTAAGCTATAAGCCTCCAAACTTGTTTTTTTTTTTTTTTCCAATCAGCCCCAAAATAAACTCAGGATTTTTCAGTCTTTCTATATAATCATTAAATATAGATGTGATTTTTTTCCCTTTATTTCCTTTTTGTTTTTTTCATACATTTAAAAAAAAAATCCTTTTCTTTTTCCTTTGCCACCCTCAGATTCTTCCTTATAATTTTGCTTCACATGCTCGTGAGTGAGATAATGACACTTCTTTTTAACAAACTAATCCAATAGGACTAATAAGTGATTGATAACTAGTTTAACCAGATCACTCAGCCTTTCCCATTAAAAGTGAGATTTGGCTGTTTTTCCGTGAGTGAATCTGGAGAAGGAACAGGTTGAAGGGGGGAGAAGTGTGATGTGGAAAGCTCAGCAGGCCCTCAGCTTGCAGTCCTCAACAGGTGCAACGGGGAAGGTGAGAAATTTCCCCCTCTTGTGCCGAGGTGCATGAGTGCGCACGTGTGTGCACGGCCGTGTACACTCGTTTGGTGTTCAGAAGGTTAAAAAGTTTTTCTGTAGAGACTTTACAGGGTAAATATCTCAGTCAAGGCAGGAACATATACTTTAGTTTTTAATTTACAGTGTTAGAAATACATTTCACAAGCTTAGCATTTTTAAAAACGACATTGAAAGTTTCAGTCAAATGAACATGTACACAGGTTTGATCTGTACGGGTCCTTTGAGTTTTTAGATTGTCCGGGTCCGGGCTCCTTGTGTAGTTTGTATGATTTAGGGGCGGTTAAAATATGAAACACCTGTGACTCATCTACTTCACCTGTACTTTAGCGTCTTGTATGAGTGCATGTTAAAAAAAAAAAAAAAAAAAAAGAATACATTTAAAGTACAATATCTCTCTACGGGCTCACAGAACAATCTGATATTTCATCCTGGTCACCTGATTGTCCTAATTGATCTGATTGGCCAAAGCGGCATGGTGGCACAGTGGTTAGTGCTCTTGCCTCGCAGCGAGAAAGCCCAGTTCAAATCCCAGCTGGGACCCCACTTTGTGCATGCGTGGGTTTTCTCTCCCACAGTCCAAAACATGCTTCATAGGTTTATGAGTGACTCTACATTGTTCCCAGGTGATGTGAGTGTGCATGGGTGTGAACGTGGCCCTGCGACAGATTGGCGTCCTGCCCAGGGTGTAGCCGGCCTTTGCCCACGAGCAGCCAGGTTTGGCTCCGGTTTAGAAAATGGATGGATGGAGGTTTACCTCTTGTATCCACCAGTAAGGGCAGTTTAAACGAGCTAAACTTTAAAAAGCAGGACCTTTCACTCCAGCATCTCTTTTTCACCTCAAAAACATCTTTTTTCCAAAGAAACCAAACCTTTAACAAAATACACGTTTATCTACCCACTCATTAAATGCATCAAAACAGATGAGTGTACATGGAAAAGAATTAGAAGTAAAGGGAAAAAAAAGGCTTTTAGCTTTATTTGCTTGATCTTGTGCTTGTAGTTTCGCTATGGTTGAACAGTAACGCACCAGGTAAAAAACGTCCGTGCCCGTGTTCAATTAGGCGCTAATGGAAGCGGTCGGTCAGCTCTGGCTTAGAGCACTGAAGACTGGATCAGACCAGAGAAAAGGTGATTTTATTTTTGTGGTTTTTAACCACTAAAATAAAAGTTGACTAATATAAGTTATATAATATAAGTTGACTAAAATAAAAGTTTGAAGAGAAAAGAAAGAAAACGGTTACGGTTTGAGAAATGACTCCAGTTTTGCATCAGTTTCAAGGTTATAAATGACAAAAGCATAAATTTAAATATTTTTTTCGACTTCAACCGACAAAAAAACAGTAAGAAGAACTGTAACGCCACAAAAGCTGCTTTGCTAAACGACTGCAAAAAAGGTATTTAGCTGTGAAAAAATATACATGAAAAACTAGTCCAGTAAATGTATAAAAAAACATAAACTGTTGCTTCAAAACTGAAAACTAAGAAAAGGACATTTAATCCAAATGGGCCATTCCTGTTCCTGATCTAATAGTAGTCTGTCCTCATCCGTGAAAAGGTTGACCCAAACCAAACCGGATCACTGAGCTCATCACCTATAAATAAAACTAACAGAAAGGAAGCAAAAGATGGTGGCCACTGCTGTTTTCTTCAGCAGGTGAAAAATGGCGAGATGCGGACCAGCGAGGGGCAATGGTGCGCTCCAGGGCTTCCTAAAAGCTGGACTAAGCGTTTACTGCTAGGAAAGGAAAACAGATGTAAAGGAAGATATTTAAAGACAAAACTGTTTCTTCTCATAAGCCTGGTTTTCAGCGTTAATGCTAAGTCCTAAAACTGTCATCTTCTTTAGTGATTATAGAGAAAAGTGTCATCATAGCACAGCATAAAGGCCCATGAACTCACTTTATCCAACGTGGAGGGCTGACGCGGAGATAAAGGAGGGGAAAACAAACACGTCAGTGAAAGCGGTGTCACAAATTCTGACATCTCAACATTTTTCACAACGATTTGAATAAAAAATACTAAGAAATCCGAGTTCAATCTAAATTTTTTTTATTAAATTGCTACAAGAACATGTTCAAATCCCCCAAAACATCAAATTTATCAGAGTGGGTCTTTATTACAAGAAAAAAGTAAATCTTAACCTCTTACACAATTTTATGAGACAAAACACTAATTGATGACCAAATATTTTGTGGAATAGTAAATAGAGATAAACTCACACAAACACAGAAGATAATCCAATAGTGTAGTAAGCAGGACAAAATCTTTAGATATGATTTTGAAAGATTGTAAATGAAACAAGTAAAGCAGTACAAATATGAAAACAGAAGAGTGGATGGAGATGCAGGAGTTTACTTGGACCCAACTCTTCGGAACAATGCGGAGTGAGAAAACCAGGTCAAAGCAGGTTGCCGTGGGTGGAGAAGAGTATCAGGCATAACAAGATTGAAAAAGAAAATGATGGGGACTGTGGTGAGAGCAGCTCCTTACAGTTTAGAGAAGGCGTGAAAAGACGAATGACTGCAGCTGAAGATGTTGAATCTCTCTTTGGATGTAAAAAGTGCAGACAGGATTGGAAACGAGAAGATCAGACGGGAGCTCTTAGGAAGGACGCAGGAACCCAATAAGGGCTGGCCCACCATGGTCAACATGGTGCTCCCAAAAAAAAAATACATTAAGAAAGTTAACCACAAACAAGAAGATCAACCAACATTTGAATTTTTATTAACCTGCATCAGTCCATTTATCTTCCACTTGGAAGGAGTCTGTACTGAACTCTGTGAACCTTGTTTTTGATTAACTGAGTGAATTCCTTTAATCGGCTTTTTGTTCACTTGACTTCCTTAAAACAGTTAATTTGCTGCTGTTTAGAGTTCCCCATGGCTTTATGACAATAACAAATTAGACTTTGTTAGTTGAAAGAAACAGTTTTTGGTTATTTATTAAAGCCTACACATGTATTATTCATACGCATGTGTGTGTTTGCTTTGTGCGCACACACACACCAGCTAAATGCAATGTAAGGTAAATTGGAGAATTGAACGTTTGATGGGGAAATGTTCTTGTTAGTAAAAAATATGCTTATTCAAATCCCTGGTGGTCTTTTCAGTTTTAGCGAAGCAATCAATTTGAGGCCAGCGAGTCCCGGCTGCATGGATTCCCGATGTGTGATGCTGGAAGAAGAAATATTTGAAAATGACTGCGTTTTCCAGGCTTGTGGTGTAGAAGCTAGCAGTTACTTCCCCATTGAAGCCGGCACTTACAGCAGCGGGGGCGTCACTTCTTCCATCATCACTGAGGGATCTAAATATTCATGACCAAACACCTTTAAATCTGAGCAAAGCTCTCCTGTTAGCCTCTTAGCAACCCGGTGGCAGAAACTTGAATGTTTCAAAAATTCTTGTCTATTTGATGCTAAAAAACTCAATTTACTTGAGAAAAAACATGGATGTTTTTAACTAAATACATTAGAAATTCATTTTAATTTTTAAATGTATTTAATTTTTTTAGAGCGGGCCAAATGTAAGGTACTGCCTTAGCAGTGTGAATGTTTTTACACGGCAGGATTTTATTATAAGCTCATTAGAACCATCCATCCATCCATCCATCCATCCATCCATCCATCCACCCATCCATCCATCCATCCATCCATCCATCCATCCATCCATCCATCCATCCATCCATCCATCCATCCATCCATCCACCCATCCATCCATCCATCCATCCATCCTTCCATCCATCCATCCATCCATCCATCCATCCACCCATCCATCCATCCATCCATCCATTGTCTTAACCCGCTGTATCCCCTTCAGGGTCATGGGATTGCCAGTCTGTCACAGGGCTACACTACCACTCAGACATGCACACCTAGGGACACTTTGGGTTTGCCAATTGACCTATGAAGCATGTTTTTTTAACTGTGGGAGAAATCTGGGGTCCCTGGAGAAAACCCACGCATGCATGGGGGGTACATGCTAACTCCACAAAGGAGAAAGGTCCCAGCCGGGATTTGAACCAAGGCCTTCTTGCTGTGAGAGGAGACTGCCAACCACTGCTAATGTCTGAATAAGCTTTTATTCTTCCAACTTTTACACAAATTTTCCAAAAAGCTGGAAAAAAAATGAACCCAGTACCAGCAGACTCAAGGACAGTTTCCTCCATCAGGCGATAAAGAAACTCAACTTCCTCCCTGGCCTACCCCCTCTGCCCCCTCCACTCCATGCTACAAACTTATACTGAAATCCTTTCACACCTGCTTCAGAACACCATCTTCACCAAAGGCTGCATCGACTTATCTACTTACTGTTCTTAGCACTGTTGTCACTTTAACCATCTCATTGTTCTATTGCACTATTTAGATTGTGGTTATGCTTCTTATTATAATTGTTATTTTATTTTTATTTTGTTATATTATAAGCTACTTGGACTGTGGGGCGAAAGGAAAGTAATTTCATCTGAGCTGTATGTCATGTGTATGCAGCATATTTGACAATAAAGCTGACTTTGACTTTTTTGATCTTTGACTTTGACTTTAGCGGTGTTCATCCTAATGACCTCCACTTTAATTCTTTTTTGTGCAGGAAGTCTAGTCTAGACTGTAGTCAGTTGTCTTTTAATGGTGGTCAATTTCAACGACCCTTATCTTGTAGAACATCACTGATTACATAAGCAGTTCATCTCCATAAACCAGGTCAGAAAGAACTTGCTTAAAAATGGTTACTGTGGCTCAGACACAACCAGATCTTTTAGGCTAAATGTTGTTTTGTTTGAGCTTTTCTAACTTTTATTTCAATGTTTTTTTTTCTCTCTTCTTCAGTCTCAGCTAATGACTGTGACTCTGAGGAGAACGCAGAGTTGACCTATTACACCCTGAGTCCAGATTTCACCATCTCCCCACACGGCACCATCTTCCCCACGGGTCCTCTGGACTTCGAGAGACCCAATCATCTGTACGAGTTTGTTGTCATGGCTGTTGACAAGGGGGAGGTGCCACGTACAGGAACGACCACGGTACGGATAAGAATGGTTAACGTCAACGACGAGGCACCTGAGTTTTCTCAACAAATGTAAGTGAGAAAAAAACTGAAGACATGTTTTCAGAGTGTAAAAGGTATACAGTCTCATTAGTAGTGACACAACTAGTTGTGTGAAATTTGTTCTTACTATTTGACCTATTCCCTGGGGGAGCGGTGGGCTGCAGATTACTCATGCTCAGGAACCATTTGGTGGTTAAACCTCCCAACCCCTTAGTGCCAAGTGTCAAGCAGGGGAGGCTTTGGGTCTCAATTTTAGAGTCTTTAGACTCCACCTAGGGCTAGGCGATACATTAAATATATTGTGATATAGCTTTTTCTCCATAGAAGAATGAGTCTATCGAGGTAGACTTTTATTTTGAAGGGTTCAAAATTAACAGTCGCTAGATACGAGGATTTTCTCGTCTTTCGCAAGTGTTTGAGGGTTAGTTGCTAACAACTTATGATGATGTAAAAAATTCTTTATCTCCCAGGACTAACCCCAGCATGGATTTGAACTCACAACCTACCAGTCTCAGGGCAGTCACTCTTACACTGAGTTAGTGTCCTAACCCTTGTGCTATCCTATGGGGTCAAGATGGCCATTGACGTGTTCTCCCTACCATAACAAAGGTGGATAAAGGTGGAGAGGATTTCATGTAATCCATGGACACCAGTGGAGATCACAAATCATTGAAGGCTCAGAGCTCTGTCTAGTGGGTCTAGATGACCCCACTCCAAATGTTAAAGTGCCTAGGATAGACCAAGGGTTAATAAAAAGTTGTGCAATAAAGCTTCCTGTGTCAATGTCTTATCAACAAATGATGTTTGTTCTTTTGATCCATGCCTAAAAATAGCTACAGTCCACTGCTAAAGCCCATAGATAATCTACTGATCAATACTGGCTGGAGTTTAGGAAGTATAGTAGCTTTCTGACAGCTGGAGAGTTGATGGTTTGATTCCTGGCTTTAAAAGTCAGTTTGTCCTTGAACAACAGCCTTTACTCCAGGTTCCCTTGATGCTTTCATCAGTGAAATACACATTGTGCTTTATGATTAATAGCAGCTCTGACTAAATCTGACGACAATCACATGTCTATCACGGCCAAAGCAGATTTCCAGATCTGTTCCTAACTGCCTTCTTTTTACGCTATTTAAAGAACCTTTGGAGTTTCCAAGCATGTGCGAGATATGTCCCCACAGTAGTCTAAAACACATGAGAACACACTGAGAGGGCATTTTGTCAAGAGGGTAGTCCTTAAATGACTGAATATCTCCCCTCATCAACAAGTGGAGGTTCAATCAGGGACTCATTCTTCTGTAGTGTGGTCTCTCATTTCATTCTTTTTTGTTGACCAGGATTTAAGCCCTTATGAAGGAATTTTTTGAACAATTCAGTCTATTTTGCAAGTAAATCCAGCAAACTCCCCAATCATTTGTACATGCACGATCTGTCCTTCAGCTCAAACACTCAACAACACTTGGACCACTGGTGTAAGGTATCTCCCCTCACCCAGATTCAGACATTTTGGCGATAAAGTGATCAGAAGCGCTAGCACCTCTAGCATAAATCTGAACTCTCATTAGGAGTTCTTCAGGACACGGAAATGTGATTTCACAAAGAGTAACAACCAGATATCTCTGAGAGGAGCCAATTCTGTTCTGTGTTATTGTTACAAATTTCAAATCCGGTAAAGAATTGGGCAATGCTAAAGTTAGAAACTGTCTATTGAAATCTTTTTCACAATTAGAAACTGGCACTGATCCGTCATCTGTAACTCTCAAATGTTTCTTGTTATTTTCTTGGTGCAGGAGTTTCACTTTCTTTTGTGAAACTTTGTGTTTCTGAATATTCTGTTGACGGCACAGACGGCCCTTTCTGCAACACCATACCTGCGTTACTTTTCATGCAGAACATTTACTGTGCCTTCAAACACTGCAACATTAAGAGCTGATGCACAGAGAAGGCTTCAGGAGAACTGTAAGAGAACAGAGAGCTTCTCTGACTGTCCTAAAGCAGTCTGGGAAGTTTCTCTTTTGTTGGTTTTGTGTTGCTTTGGACAATCCCAATGTGACATAATATGCTGGAAACTACTGATTTAGAGATTTATTTTTTAAATGTTATTGGTATACCAGTCATATATGTGTTCTGATGCATTATATAGGATCAAACATAGCATTCGTTTCTCTTTTTGCTACCTTGTTAATTCCAGGTTCATAAAGTATCCTCCATGAAACAAAAAAATGCTAAACTTCTGCTAAACAAATGCACAAACACAAAACATCTAAAGAGCAGATAACACAACCGAAGCTGCTCGTTAGATCTGGAGACAAAGCTCGGCTGTCTTGCAGGTTCACCCCTTACAGCTTCTTCCAAATTCAGTGTGGCAGCTGCTGTTAACACCCCCACCCGCCCCTCCGCACCGCTGTGCTGCCTGCATTCTTTTAATTGGTTGATTTTCTGGCAGAGAGCTGAGCAGATTGGTGAGTCAGGGCCAATCAAGCATGCCCACCAGCACCCTGAGCAGCCCCCGAGCCCCAGCTTCATGCGAGTGCCTGTGTGTTTGTGTTCTGTAATTGAGGAGGTCCTGTAGACCCCGGGAGTTGGTGTGGACACAAAAAAGCAGTTATGAAGGTTCTTCTTCATGTCATGGACCCACTTTCCACACGCATGTTGTGCAGGGAGCAGGGGGTATGGATGTGTGTGTGTGTGTGTGTGTGTGTGTGTGCAGAATACATTTTATTGACTTACTCAAAGTAGCAGCAGTTTTTTTTTTCCCAGCTGTAACCCCCGGCAGCTCACACAGAATCAGTAATAATGCATGTCTTGCACTAAACCCACTTGCATGCTTGCATGTGTATGAACGTGTACACGTGGGCAGAAGTGAGAAATAAAAGTCTTGTTTGAAATATTTTGTTATCTGGGTTTGGGAGGACCAAGCGAGTATCTTGAATCACAGGACAAGTTCAAAAAACAACGAGCAAAGGAAGGAGAAGTCATTAAAAATGTCATTATCCAGGCTGAGATTGTGGCTCGTTTTTATTGATTTGTGGAACTGGGAAGGCGCCATAATGAGAACCTGTGTGACTGTTTTGCCAGGTCAGGGTTGAAGCTTCGAGTCTCATGTTTTAGAAAAGTTTCCAACTGTTGATGTTTGCTTTCGACCATCACGTTTTCACAAATCCTCCTTTTTTAACAACAGCAAACCCGGTAATCATTGTTGGAACCACAACAGAACACACACACATCAGTATCTGAGGAGCAACTGCAGCCACAGTGACTCCCCCGCCTCATCTGTTCTCCATTCTTAAAGTTTGTTCAGAAAAACGAAAAAAGTAACAAATGCAATTTTAATGACAAATGAGATGAGCCATTTTCCCTGTTTTCAAATAAAGAAAAGTTAAAATAAATTTTATTTGACTGTCGCACTGTTTTCCTGCTTTTTCATTTTCTACCAAAACAAAACTGTATTTGACCCAACATCTGATTTTTACAGGACTGTGTTTAAATCAGTTAACAGAAAAAACAAATCTAATCTTGTAAGAACCCCAAAATAACTTTTTTTGTTTTTCAAAATGTGATTTTTTTTTAAACAATAAAATAGCCACTGTGCATAAAAAAAACTAGCTGTACTATTTCATAAAGTGGGATGTTATGAACAAACCATCATTTTGTACAATAAATGAGAAGCCTAATAGGACAATGTGCTGACAGTCATGACTTTCTGACAATGTTGTTGTTCCTTGATGTTTTTTTGTGTAATTGTTAATAATTATTCATATTTATCAATGCAATATGAATAAAACATTGTAATATTGCAGATGGGAATGAATTTGATTTTATACTATTCACTCCTTTATTTGATTGCTTAATTACTTTTTGTTTATCAAGTTTATTTAACTATTTTTGTGCTTGAAATCAAACAAAACAACAACAAATACAAGCAAAAGTTGAATTTGTTGGTAGGACATTTAATTTACCACAAATATATACTTTAAATGGCTAAAATCCAGAAATGTCATCTTATGGTAATTACTGAGTCCCACAGTAGAAAAAAAATGCAGGTGATGGTTAGAAAGCAAAGAACTTTCTTTGCCATTTGCTGAACCTCATCATGAATCTATTTGAAATTAGCAAATTTAATTGGAAAAATATGAAAAAGCTGCAGATTTTCTGTCTAAAATGAAATACATTTTTTAAATCTGTTTATAGGGTTTGATGAATTAGAGCTTTTCTGTGTTTCTGTTCTCTTTGAGAAGCAGGTTACTAAAGGTTTTTTAACTAAGGATCATTTTGACAACAATTCCCAAAGTTTCTAAGTTTCATATAGCAGTAAATAAAATCCATCTACCTTAAAGTATATCAAACAATTTCAAACAACTGAAATTAGGAGCCCATCCTTTCCTCACATTTATCCTAAAATGTTTCTACTCCAATGTGAGGGACATGTTTGAATGTGCAGACAGTGATCCAGAAAAGCAGCAACGGATGGAATGTGGAATGGTAAAGCTTCTTTTCAGCAGAAAATTGCTGCAAACATGAGGTGTCATCTTTTTTTGTCAACTTGAGGTCAGCCTTTGAAGAGAAGGTTTTGCTTTCAAGAACATCAAGTCATTCATAGATGTACATGCAAGGTCTGAGAGGAGTTCAAAGCTGAAGTTCAAAGTGTTACACAAAGATATAAAGATAAAACAGGAGGAATGCTTGACAGCTAATAAAAAATACAAGTCAAGGGAATCAGTTAGCTTGTGTGCACTTGGGAATTCACTGCCTTTGCATTATTTAGGGCAGTAATGCTGGAATATGATGCTAGTTTTGCCACCATGAGCCTTGTCTTTTTTCCTATACCTTTACTTTGAAAATTCTTCGTTGAGTTTCTTATCTGTTTGAAGATGTTGGATTTTGGGCTGTCAGAGATGTTCTCCTGGCTTTCCGTCCTGGTGCTTCACAGAACTGAATCAATGAGCTGCAAACTTTTCTTCCTAGCCCTACTCACAAACGATCAGAGTTTTGAAGTATATTTTACCTTTTTTTTTAAATAACTGTGGGTTAATAACATTATGAACCTTCATATTCCTGGTAGCCCTTTATGACTTCAATTTAAATGTTTCTTTATGAAAGTGTTCAAATCTGCTGGATGCATCTGTAGGTCCATGTTGCCAGATGTTGTAATTCATATATTTTTTAAACAAATTCAAAATACTTGTTTTTGTGACCTTGTAGTTGTTTTAGGTTGTTCTTTCTGCTGAGAAGTTTTGGTCAGCTGCTGATGGTGTTGTTGTTTGCACCTCTTTGCAAGATACCGGACCTTCGTCTCCGAGGATGCAGGCCCCAACACACTTGTTGCCACAGTTCTGGCAAAGGACCCAGATGGAGATGGGATTACTTATAAGATCACTTCGGGGAACGAAGAGGGCAACTTTGTCATTGACAGCCAAAAAGGTACAGTGTCTTTATTACTGTCTTTCAGACCTATTCCATTCTAGCCCTTCACTTGAAGAAAAACTGTACTTCAGTCATCTCTCTAATCTAGTCATCAAGAATGTAATGACTTTACATTGTTCTCATTTATTTTGACTTGTAAATGATCTGAAAGTAGTTGATGTTTCATTTAGCGGGCTTCAGTCTGCACTTCGGCGTCTTTACCATTGATATCTCACCAATATTTTCTGGAACAAAAGCGTTTTTTTTTCCAGGAAAGCGTTAATAAAAATGTTTTCCATGAAACTCTCATTTGAACCAGGTGCCGTAAGTTTTCTTTTCTGGATTACTAGAAAAGTTTCTGTTCCCAATTCTTCCTGTTAAAGGGTATTTTTTTTATTTTATTTTATTTTATTTTCATAGTAGCATTATGTAGTACCTTCCTGATATAGCAGAACCTCGGGTTCCTATTATTGTAGTCTTATCTGTCTTTTCCAGATGAGCACAAAAATATCTTCAGAGGCTTTCTTTCCTTTGGTTATTTTTACCTCACTTTAGTCTGTCTGTTCCACGAGCGCTGCAAACGTGTCAGAGTTCTGCACTTTGTCAAACATGACCCCGATACTCTTAAGAAAATAGCTTCAGGGTTTCAAAGTTTTGTGTGGATAAGGATAGCTGGTGCTTTTCGGGTGACTTTTACTCTCTACCTTTCGTCTTTCTTTAAGACAGTTCAGGGATCCATCAGACCTGATAGGTAATTTCTCAAAGATCTTACAAATATTGGCATAATTGTAAAAACTGAATACTGAAGGTTCTCAGAGGACTAAAGTACTCTGAGAACCTTATGGTCTCATCGTAGGCCTCTGTAGAAGCCAAGTCACACAGCCGCTACTTACACTTTGCACATATTGTCTGGATGAAAATTGTTCATACGGGAATGTACGTGGAAAAAGTAAGAAAAGTTGTGGTGTTGTGTGTCAAAACCACAAAAGAAGTGTGAGTAAACCACACAAAGAACCCGTAAATCAATAGAACATGAACCGCACGTGACTATTGCGCTGTTTAAATGCAATTCATTGGTGATACTTTCACAAGATCTATGTAATAATTATGTATAAATATGTAAAATACATGTAAACTGAGAAAAACACTAAAATGTTAGATACACTCTTGATTTATGTATATAAAGCACGTATCATGGGGGACCGTGGTGCAGTGGTAGGGCGGTTGAAAAGTTATTGCAGGTTTGATTCCCACCTTGCCCACCCATGTGTGAAAGTGTCCTTGGGCAAGACACTGAACCACAAATTGCCTCTGGTGGTTATCTGGTGGTTGTCTGGAGAAAATCCATACATCCCCAAGGAGCACATGCAAACTCCACAAAACAAAGCCAAAACGTTCAGAGCCATAGGTTCCTCGCCTAACTGTTACACTACCAGACTTGAACTGATCTTCTGCACAAATCAGGTCAATAGAAATCTTGAAAAACAAAAGGTTTGGGGAATTTAAAAAAAGTTTCTACAAGGAGTTCAGCAGACTCCAAACGAGTAACAGGACGTTGAAAACAGATCCATAAACATATATCCTATATGTAATGTGAAAAAAACGACTAGTTCCACCGTATGTTTAACGATTGTAGCAGCATTCTACAATCAGAGGATTTTGAAGTCCCAAAGTCACAATGAAAGATACTTTCAAGCCAGCGGATAGAAGTGGTGATGACTGACAATGAATATGATGTGTGTTGTCAGTTGACAGACGTCAGAAAAAGGCAGTGATGAAGAAACCCAGCAACCCCACCAAGTCTATGGATTGAATTAGATCAGAAAGTCCTTATCATTGTCTAGGTTTTCTTTGGTTTGCAGCAGGAGTAGACAGAGACCATGCACAAAAATGAGAAGCAAGTGAAGCTTGAAAACTCTAAAAAAGACTAAAATACTAAAGAAAGAGAAATGGAAATGCTATCTACTCACAGTTTCTTTGGGTCATGTATAAATTGTGATATTCCTTTTCCTCCTAAACATCACTGTCACCATGCATTGCTTTCAAGACACCTTAGAAGATGATTAATTTTAAATAAATGCATGTGACAACCAGTGAGTCATACAGAGGTACTGATGTACAAAGGCTCTGTAGATCTTCCTTCTGCACTAAAATGGGTGAAGCAGTCCGTAACACCATAATACCTGTAATATGATCCAATACCTAGTTTCAAAGAGTTCAATATCTGGTCATTAAAAGTATTTTATGATTCTTATAATGGAAGGTGAGGACAGTGGATTCTGCAAACCCTCTCACCCCCACGTTTATCTGCTGCTGCTGAAAATCGTTTACTGCCTCGGCTCTCCTTTTGTTATTGGTGACCCTGCTCCGCCTCATTTTAAATGTCTGACAATCATTCAGGTGATTGTTTTTTTTCCCTTTTGGCAGGCGCAGCCATGCGGGCTCTGCTTTCCATGTTAATTTGTCTGTAACTCAACCTGAGAATACACATTGTGTCTCTGAAATTTAAGGCTCCCATTAGAATCTGAGCAGTTCAGTCGATGTGATGATCATGTTCATTCTAATAAAACTCATAAATACCAGCCGGGGGGAGGGAAGTATTTACTGACAGCTGAGGAAAAATGCGGGTGCCATTAAAATATATCAGCCATTCATTCTGTTCTTCTTATTTTTTGTTTTTTGCAGGTGATTGTTTCATAGATTGAAAAGAAATGACTTTGTTTTCAGCCTTAGTGTTTTTCAGCAGTGATGAGATTTTGAATTTCCGCTTTTATATGAACTAATTTCTGTATAGACCCACTGTGATGAAAATGGTGTTTTTAAGATGTTCTTGTGGCATTTTTGTGATGATGGAGGATAAATAAAGACATTTGATCCTAAAATTGCATTTCTGAGGTCAAATTGTTGTGACTCTGGAGCAGACAAAAAAATGCTCTTCAAAAATCAAATTTGTGATGTAGAGGCTGGGTGGGCCCCCAGCTCCCTGCTCTGCTCCATTCTGATCATCCACTTGCAGACAAACAGATCCATGAACGTCTCTGTTTGCCTCGTCTGAGCTGGAATCTGGATCTAAACTGTACGGCTGGATCGCTCCAATATTGCTCGCCATTTATGTGGGGGTTGTGAGGCGACTGTTAGCTAGTGGTAGAGCATGTAAACAGAGAAGTCTCAGCAACAGGGATGGGAGGGCTGCAGGGTTGCTGTATGCCAGCAATACCGCCCATATCTGGTGAATTTCTAATGAATTCTTGCTGCTCTGCAGTAATAGTGTCCTAAAAAATGACACAAAAAACAAAACAAAAAAACATACTAATAATTAAAAGACTACCAGGAATTCTTTGAAAATAGATCAGAAGATGATCAGAGTGGGACTTTAAGCCACATTTCCACCCTGTTTCACCACATTTCTGCAAAGATGCAGACTGTTGGAAGCACATCCTCCATCCCTTCTCTCACTCCCGCCCAATCCCCCAGTCCGTTTTGTCTCTCATCCACACCTTGTTCTGTTTTTTTTTTCTTCATTCTGCCTGCGGCTACCTTTATGTGAAGTGACGGCTGCACACTGACCCCTATGGAGGCACCGTCTCCAGTCCCAATAAGGGATGATATTTGCTGGCCTTCTCGGCTTTTTCCTTATAAAGAAATCAAGCTGAGTTGAATTTTTTTTAATACATACGTTTTTGTGTAAAAAAGTAGACTTTGGGTTCCTGGACACGCAAAAGTATTCCGTCAAATATTAAATTCATGCTGCACCGATTCATATTATATTCCGATAAAATGATCTAGCAAGAGAAAAGAACCTAGACCTGTAACTAGTACAAAGCTGTTATTAGAGATCCTCTCTCACCGCCATTCCAGTGGACCTACACTTATGTGCACCACATTTCAAAGGCAAACATGTTTTGTGTTCTTATCTGTACATATAAGAGCATAAAAGCCTCTTCATACAACCCAAAACACATTCACATGTAGCCTTAGCCTATGCTGCAGGGACACATGTTTCATAGATTGGAACGGACACCGCATGCTGAATGCTTTGTTCTTGGAATGTCCTGAAACCTTTTCCATGTCCCATTTTCAGCCACTTACCAAGGATGCATTGCTCTCATCTCAGGCTTTTAGGCTCTATCAGATGTTTATGCCTACCACAGGATGCCTCTGATTCTCCCTACATGTTACATAGAGAGCAGGCCATGGCCTCTCTGTATCTGCCAGCTGGCTTTACTGAACTGGGCATATTTATCTGGCCTTCTGTCTCAATTCATTAGGCACAAGTGCACTCCACAGAAATGCTGGAACAGTGTGGGTGGGCAGAAACAAAAATTGGATTGATGCTGCACTAATAATGTATATCTGGCATGATTTTTAATTGTGATAAATTATTTTGTAGTTCTACATTTTTTTTAAAGCAGTCATCGAGATCAAGTACTGAACCCTGCTGTTCCTGTTGAACATCACCTACTTGAGTTTCTAATTCTATGCCTTCTAAACTACCATGAAGTTTACAACATCAACGACGTGTTCCAAAAAAACACGGAACAACCCTTGACATTTGGGGATACTGGTTTTGATCCATAGTGTGTAGTTTTTATAAGGTGTTGCCAATATTTCATACCCATAAATAGAGGGAAAAACATCTAAGTTCACGTCAACCACTGGAGGGAATCGCTCTGACATTTAAAATCAAGGTCTAAAAAAAATTCGATTGAATTTTCTAACTTCCTTGCCAGTGGAAATACACATGCCAAGCTCCATCAGATAAATTGGTCCTTTAAGTTGTAGTTTTGATTAAATTTGCATTTAAATTAAAAGGCGATTTATCTTTTTTGACCAGTTTATTGGACCCTGGCAAGGTATTCATTTTATTGGAAACAATTATTCCACTTTTTATCTCATTGTAGCCTCTTTTTAAAATCACAATCTATAATAAGCCTTTTCGACAATGCAAACTCTATTAGTCTTGGACAAACACCGTACAATTACCTCTTTAGGTTAGGGTAATGACATATTCAGAATAAACCATTTGGGCCACATATACACAAATTGCTTCTTTTTTTTTTTACAAAGTCTGACTGAAGCAAACACAAAAGACTACATAAAGACATGCTTTATTTGTCGGTAGTTAAGACTGACCATTCATTTGTACTGAATAGCAGAGATTTGAAGCAAAGACTGCTTTATGTTTCCTCAGAGTAGGTTTTTCAGGCAAGTAACAGCTGATCCCCATTACTGAGATTGCAGTGGTAAAGCGCTACTGGGATGTATTTTCCCTTTAACTAACTTTCCATAACATTAACATGTGTATGCAACATTAGGTTGCCATGGAAATGCCTCCTAGCAGTGTCCTAACATTTACTGACTTTAAGAAATCTTGAAGCCCTCAAACACCACAAGTCCACAGAAAACTCATCTAATACTTGGTTCAAATCATAACTGGGTCCTTTCTATGTGGAGTTTGCATGTTTTTCTTGTGTATGTTAAGTTTGTCTCTGAGTACTCTGACTAACTCCTACAGCCCAAAAACATGCTAGATTAATTGTTGACCTGAAATGGACTAATGTACTGTACAGGGTGTGCCCCAACTTTAGTCTTCAGTAGCGAGTAGGTTCTAGTATACTTATTATCCTTATGGTACAACTAAGTAAAGACTGAATTGAAGACTGGTTGGGTCAGCTTTTGTCATATATTTCATGAGTTGTTAACTGTTGCCATCACCTTTGGCTAAATGCCTCCACATTCTCGAAAATGATGTGCTGAAGCCTGTCCAAGTTTTGTGTCTTTGCGTAGCCTTGCGTTGAACTCTCCATTAGTACCATCCCTCCACCATTTAGTAGCAGCCCTGTGACCCTGAACAGGAATAGGCGGATATAGAAAATGGATGGATGTACTTTAAAAGTTGTACTTTTGTGAGACAAGCACAAGCGTATACAAAATTTTTCTTCCTTTCACCTTGAAAATTTTTTCCTTTTTTTCACAGACATTGGACAAAGAAAACGTGGGGTTCAGGGTCATGCCCTAAAATGCTAAGACACTTACAGGACAAGAGAAATAAATCATGTTTTTAAATGAATATGCAAGAATGATCTATTTTCATGTAATCGGATGATTTGCTTAGAGGGTGTGACAGTTCTGTTACATTATTGTTGCATCACAGGTTCAGATCAGACTGGAAACACTCCCCAACCAAGACTCCCATTGTGGGATTTTGCTGAAGCATTAATCCTTAACAGATTACCAAAGGAGCTTTTTCTGTTACTATTTTCAACTGGAAGCAACAGATGAAAAGTTGGAAAAGGACTTTTGTTTTGAAAAAACTACTCCTTTAAGTTTGGAAGTAAATTCACTATTAAATCAAATAGTGTTTTTGGGGTGTTTTATGTAAAAACACAGAATCCACCAACCATTGGCCTACTCAATTTGATGGCTGCTTTGTTGACTGTAAGGTGTCCTGTGGCCAGAAAGCAATTCTAATAGTATGACTTTTTTTTAAAGAAAGGTAACTGTTGCCAAACCAGTTCACTAAGTTACCACTAGGGTTTTTTGGGTTTTTTTTTTTACAGCAAGATAGATTCATTTCACTCTAATTCAAACTAGACCAATTAAAAAAAATGACAACAGAGAAAAATAACGTATTTACGAGAACCTTAGTTTACCCAAAGATGGGCCAAATCCAAATTGCCTACCTAACCCTACAGCTTCTCCCTACCCTTACAATTTTCCCTCCAAGCCAAGAGAGATGGAAACATAATGTCCTCAAGTTCAGACTTTACCACCGCTTTATGACATCATCAATAGTCTGTTATCTAAGTTAGCATGTAGCTACCAGTGCTCGGAAAATACATAGCAACATTGGTCTTGTTGTCTAGATGACCCCACTCCCAATGTTAAAGTGCCAAGGATAGCACAAGGAATAACATGCACAAAACAAATGGCTGACTTTAAAATATGACTTTATATTTGCTCCAAAGACACCAGTGAGTCACATGGTCTTATAGGAATGGAAAAACATGTCATATGTTTTTAGGGTAAATAACATTCTTTCAACCTCTTGATGAGGTTTTGTTTTTTAAAGCGCAGTGTTGTCCTTTAAGCATTTTTGAAATGTGTGGGCAACAACAGCCGACTCGGATTTGTGCCCCTAACCTCATTTTTAAAGAGATAATCGGACTTGATGATCATAATTTATAACGTGTCTAATCAGCTTAGCAGCGCCTGGCTTCTACTGTTTTACCTAAATGCATATTTCTTTTTGACCTGATAGGTAGCAGATGGGTTTTACTACACCTTAGAACCGTCTCAGTCTTTCAACAGTTGTGCTCTCATGTCTGTGGAGCTCTGACATGAAAACATTGCTCTCCCTCTCCTTTATTAGTTCTCTATTTTTAACATGTTTGTGTGCTTTTCTGTGCGCATGTGCATTTGTGCATTTTCACTTTAGGAATGGTGTTGGTTTGATTTGGATGCACATATTCATACCTTATCAAAACCAGTTTTTACATGAACATTATGCTTTGAAATGTGGAGGTTGGAGTCTTTTCTTCACTATATTCTGACTCTTTCACAAATTATTTGATACTTATCTTTGGTTCCTGTGCATGTGCTTGATCACACAAAAAGCTGCAGAGATGCTCAGAAGAGGATAAAACATAATGATCACACATCTTCTCGCTGGATCCGTCTCATCGCCCCTCTTGGTGTGGGAAATGGAGATAGAGGGATGACTAGCCCACACGTGCATGTGTCTTTTGAGCGTACCTACATGACGATTACAATTTCAGGGTCTCTTGTAAAGCAGAAATCAAACAAGCACATGACAGCAATAGCACCTGCCCCTGCTTCTGAAGATAAGGAGGTGGTAATAAGTGTGTCCACACTTTGAGCCCACACATACTTTAATACAAACACACACATGCAAAGTAAACTGTGCCAGATGATGAAATGCATACAAAGTGAAGGAGAGTCATTCAGAGCAGAGAGTGGGATGCAGATGAGACGCCTACAGCAGACAGAAAGAGACAGTGAGAGAAAGGCAGAGAATGAAATGGAACGCTATCATGACAGCACCAAAAGGAAGTACCAATCACTGGAACTATTCACATCTTGTGTTCGTGACCGTGTGTCACATCAGTCAGACAAATGAAGAAAGGCTAAAAACTGAAAACCACTGTCTACAAGGAGATGGCTTTTCCCTACATAGGTTTTCTTATATATTTATGTGAAATACTAACTCCACCCTAGCTGTTTAGTTAACATGGCTTATATGACATTCATGCTTGTGATTTAGTTAATTGTAGGAAAAAAGTAAATGTGCAAAAATGACCACAACAAACAACCCTAATGATGTAAGCAACTGGATCTTTTAGCTTTTCTTTTTTGCCGGGCGAAATATACCAGGACTGCGTGAGACTGCAGTCTAAAAGAGCTGTAACAGGCTGGGAACGCAGCACTAAACGACAATTTAACACAATTTTACAAAACTATTTTAGTACTGATTGAATGTCACTCACTCCAAGTGACATTTAGACTCAATTTCATCTGCTGTTTACATGCATGTTACAGGAAAATTAGCAAGCAACACTAGGTTACATAATGATAAAGTGTTGCACAACATTTGTGTGGTGTCTACATCTTCACTCCATACCATCGAATGAATATGAGAACTGGAGTAAGTGAGTGATTATGACTTCATCCATAGAAAATGACGTACTTATGTCTCCAACCAATTATAGTCAACATCGCCTTGTTGTAGCCAGAGGTCGTCAGTAACCAGTGATTAGTCTGAGTCGGTCTGAGTCAAAGCCTATAGGGCAGCCATTCCCACCAATCAGGAGTGAGCTTGTTGGAAGTCCACACCCCTTCCACTTGATAGGAGGTTACACAAAAGACAAGAATTATAAAAAAATATATATATATATTGGGGGAAAAAATGCTTCTTCTAAAATATACCTTTGACTTAGGTGAAAATGCGGTGAAGTCAAGTTTATTTCTTAACCTGAAATAGAGAGATGTGCGGAAAATGCATATGAATGAACCCAGAGGCAAAACCCAAAGCGTGAGAATTAAAACACTTCCCTGAACGGAGAATGCATGCAAAGCACAGCCTCGGGGCAAATGTGAACGCAACACAGCATCCAAACAACCCTGAGTGAGACTTCAGCTTCACAAGTCTTACAGCCGTCAAGTGCTGAGTGACACTGCAGGTCTCTGACTTAGTCGACTGGCCTTATCGATTTGGCCTTTGTCAAAGTCACTCGTGTTCATTCATGTTCATGCGGAGCAACAACTGATCTGACGGATAACCACAGTCCTTGTTAAACTGAGTGACAGACACAAAAAAGACCCTCCTATTTGCCCATTTTTGGCGTTGAGTGACATCACATCCAACCACTATTTCTTCAATTCAGCCAAATACAGACCAATGAGTTTGGCGTGCACCCCCTTTCCTCCCACAAGTACAGTCACCAAGCTTTAAAATTTGAATAAAAACTTTGGATAAACTGCATTTAGAAGTTTTGTATTCTGGTTCAATGGATAATTGATCAGATCAACAGTCCTTTTGGTCAGAGGGTTTGATATCAGACATTTGCAGCTCAAATTTCTTTTAGAATCTTCCATCAGGACGTTTGTGTAATGGACAGAAGAAAAACCTAGCATAATAAAAAACTGAGTGGGCAAACAGCTTCGTATAGATTCAGTCCATTTACAGCGGTGATATCAGGGCCAAGGACATAGTGAGAAGAAATGCACTGGTTGACAAGGGAGACAGAACACTTTATCATTTCTAAACACATCAGACATGTTTTTGGAATATTCTCTTTAATATTTATCAATTCATGTTTTGTATACTTGAAAAGAGTCTTTCATGCACCCTGAGTGACCTGCAGTTAAAGATCTGATGTCACTTAAATAGCCGTTGGTTCAAATTCTGTCCTTGTATGGAGTGATTGTTGTGCCCTTGTTCCAAGTGCAACATATTTTTAAGTTTTAAAAAATAAGATTATCTTATTTGTACATATTTTTGAGTTTTATTTGCATTTGTATATTTTTATGGGCAAAATAATGTTTTGAGCACACAAGACTTTTGAAGTTTTACGCTGTTGCGCTTGGAATAATGGCCCCAAAATCACTCCATATACTTGCCACTCAGCTTGCCAGTTTATCATTGACCACAATGGACTTATTACACCAAAACTTTAATGTTACTCTGTTGAAAAGTGATGGTACTACAGTAAATACTACTTCTTCATAATACTTAGTAATAACCAGTTATATTACTTTCCTTCTACACCTCAAATAAACCCTGTGTCCTCCAAACTTTGGACAAAAGGTGTCATAAAATCCTGTCCAATGTTTTCTCTCTAAAGTCGATGAACTCTCACTTGTGACTTGAAAAAGCATATCTGACTGAGACAAATGCAGCCATCTTGAGTTTATTCTATTTTATTCTTGTATTGTTCATCTGTGTAACAATGTGCTCACACACAAGCATCTTACATCTGAAGTTTAATGACGTTTTAGCGCAGTAAGCATTTTTAAACTAGTCTTTTTTATGTATTACATCAACTTTAATTGACAATACCAGTATTTGCATTTATATTATTTTAACTGACAATTTAAGGTGCAAAAAGAGAATAAAAGGGATTGTCTTTCTGCTTAAAAATCAAAACCGCAAAATACATTTTTTATGGTTATTTTGGAAACGCTTTTGCCAGAGGAACTGGAGACTTGTGCTCTTAATCCAGCTGTCAGCTTCAGGAAAAGTCGCTGTGTAGTTTACGTTATGTTCTCCCACCCACATCAGTGACGTGTTTGTGCACAGCAATGAATAAATGCCACGTTTGAAATTAAAAATAATGAAGATAATGGAAACAGTACAAGTTCCTTTGATAGGCAGTGAGTGTAATGCCATGACTAGGTTTTTAATTTCTATATTTTACACAACGCCATATTAAGAAAATGAATAATGTCTGTAATAACTTTACTTCCTGCCCATTTCCTTAAACAAGGTATTATTTCAGCTCTTAATATGTCTACTGCTGAGATGTTTCTTCATGAAAAAGTTGACAAAACAGTTAAATTACTTGAGAGAAAAATGTCTTTTAAAGGCAGTAGAGATTTGTTGTGTGTGTAGTTTGGTCGATTTGGTAGCTCTGAAAGTACTTTTAAAGTACTACTACAAACAGCAAACTTTACAGGAGCAGCTGAGACTGAGGGTTTCCCTTTTGCCCTGGGTGTGTCTGCAGGTTTGATCCGTCTGCGCTCCAGCCCACCTCCTCGACTCCAGGGGGTTGAATATGTCCTCAACGTTACTGCAACGGACGACAACGCCTCGGGCGGACCTCAGGCGCTGTCATCCACCGCCCAGGTTATAGTTGGGGTGGACGATGTGAACAACAACAAGCCCGTGTTTGAGGAGGTATAACATCCAAGCCTTCATGTCATTAAAATGTTGTTCAGGTTTCCTCCTGATCAGCTTCTTTCTTAAAGATTGTTTGATAAACGCTGGCTTTCCTGGAATTGCTTGCGTCCCTTTAATTCATCACAGTCTCATTTAGTCCTTGTCTCTTTGAGTTTATGTTTTCCGCCCGTCTAGTTGGTGTAAGCCTCCTCCATCATTCCTCTGTATCTTTCTCTTTTTATCTCCTCTGTTCATTAGCCTCTTTCTCTCCCCTCTGGAGGAACGATTACTGAGCTTGACCCTCATCTCTGAGCTCGTATTTCACTCCTATATCATCTTGGTCTTTTAATTAAAGCTCAAAGGGATGTTTGAGAAATCCCGACCGACCCACTCTGGGAAAGCTCCACCTGCTTTCTTCTCTTCATGTTTCTCGTTTAAATTAGGTGACTTTTGCGCCCCTTGAGGTATCAGGAGACAGAACTGTAGGGGGGAGTTAGTGGGGTAAAGGGACTCGCTGAGTAAAGCTTGCTGATCTCATGAGCCAAACGGAAAAGTGTTTCCTTTTCCGTCTCACTTCTCAGTTAGAAAAAAAAATGGAAGAACGGGCAGCAAAACGAGAGCGAGGAAGATGGCTTCATCAGTGGAGGTTTTTTTTATCTTAATAGTTACTTTACCAATTTTTTTTTCTTTCATTCTTCTGTAATGTTTCCCTCTCCATTGCATGGAAGCAGATGCTCCTTCACAGCTCATTCTACCTTAACTCACGCTCTTGACATTCTGTTTAATCCCTTTGTCATACGGGTCAAAAATGACCCACCCTACCAAAGCCCCCAAAAAAACGATTTCAGTGAATTTTAAACCTAGAATCCATAGAGTATGATGAAACCTGTATTTCTGTGAATTTGAGAGCGTTTGTGAGTGACCTTTGAACTTTTTCTGGTGATCAAATATTTTTGTAACACACGGGTCTAAATTGACCCACAATCTTAGCACCCTGGTGGTGTACAGCCCACATGTGAACATAAACAAAAACAAAGTATTATTTTTTCTTAAGATGGAGCCCCTTTAGAAAAGGTCAATAGGGAAAGGAGATATCAAGCTATTTTTCTACAACTAAACATGGTAGTGGGTCACTTTTTACCCACAAGACAACACAAGGGTTAAAGCATGCACTTCAACGAGTTTAGCTTTCCTTATGCTACGTTCACACCCACAACAGCAATGCGATCACTTCCAATAAAAAGTCTATTTAAACGTGTGCGCGTTTCAGGCTTCCGTTTTTAAAAACTCTCCCATTTATGCTTTTGCGATGTCAGCTTTTGGGCCCTACATTCAAAACGCCCACCTACTGAATGCATGTTGTAAGTTAAACCAGTTAAGCTTTGGCCAATCAGGGACTCGGATTTGGTAGTATGTGTAGCATCTATTTTAATTCACAGAATTGCCATCCATTTGAAAATTGATCATGCAGGAGAAATGTATAATTGTGGTTTGAACCTGGCTGGAATTGAACAACACAATGTCTTTCATATATCAGGATAGAGCTAGAAAAGACACAAGTCTTGAGCAAGATTGATGAGATTTTTACCACCCCGACATTTCACACCAAGCCTCTTCTAACTGAGAACATGCGTTAGTCTCGGGTAGCAATAGTCCATGGCGAACACCATATGGTAAAAGCACCGTCAAGAACTTGTGTTACATTAAAGCTGTACTGCACTGGAAAAAATTATTCTCAACACAAGTTAAAATAGATAATAAAAGATGTTTTTTCCTTGCTATAACTGAAAAAAATCATCAATACAACTATGAGAATTTGTCTTCCTAAAAATGTCCTAAAATAAGTTGATATCCTGTTCTTTTAAGGCAAAAACAGCCCAACTATTAATATTTTAAGACCAGTTAAGATAATAGAATTAAACATTTTTAAATACAACTGTCAAAATAATATGTAAATTATTAAGTTAAAGACCTTATTTCCTTAGAGATATTACTTTAATTAAGATGTTTTCAAGATCCAATGAATCAACACAATTATTTATGATTTGTTCTATAACAGGTCATTACATCTTACTGAAAATTTACTAGTATGTCTGTTTAGTTTTCTACCAAGAGTAAAAAGATATTCAAACTAGAGAAGTAATGTGTGTTATTTTGTGTGTTTGCAGTGTACAGAACTTAGGGTGATGGAGATTCTTTTCAAATCCATTGGAGCTACATTTTAATAGGGATTGAGAGTAACAGGTGTTCCTGTATCACCACTTTCATCCATGCTGTCTTCACTTTTTTCACCTTTTCACTCCAGTGTACTAATGCTGTGAAAGCCTGACATGATTTTCTCTCAGTTCAAGTAAGTGCCTCCCTTCCTCACCCCACAGCAAGGGCCGTATTCTGGTCAGATCTCTGCTGTTTCTTCTGAGAATTGGGAGCCCAAAACAAGGGCAAACTTTGGGTGGAAAAGCAAGTCAAGAAGAGTTTGCAACCTCTTATTCTATCCACCTCCAGGATCCAGTGTTAGAGAGACTTTAACAAAGAACCGCGGGTTTTAGACTTTCTCAACCCTGTTGACACAAGTGCCGAAGGCAAGCCTGCGGTAGCGAGTTACATCTCCACAGCTTCTGCCTCTACTCCTGATGGCTGTTAAGAACCATACAGATCAAGGTGGTGTTATGGAAAGTCAGGGTTCAAACTCATTGGTTCAAATTTTGAGTAGAGGTTTAAGGAAACCGTAGTTTGTTTTTTGTTTTGTGTATTTTATCTAGAAGGGGTTAACTTTTCGTATCACATGTCAGTCATTTTCTGAAAAGGACTTAATATAGCTCAGCCAGCTGCAGATGTCTGTACAATGCATTTCAACATCCAGCATCCTCTAACTTCCTTCAGAGCAGTCGATCTTCATTGAAGCCAGTTTGGAAATGCTGTGTGGCCGACATTGAAGCAGTTTAACAATGAGGTTAGCCAAAGACGGACCCATTCTTTCAAATGTCAACCTCGAGCCATCATCTGAACACTCACAAATCAAACTCCACACCCTTTATCGTTGTATTCACCATGTGTAGAAAGGTGTTTAGGTCGTGTTTGGGAAGGTCATGGCACTTCCATCAACTTTAAATGTCAGGTCTTTTCAAGTAAAAGCTTGTATGGAGGATATTGTGGGGAGTAAAACTATTCTATCTGCACTAGCAGCTCTTCAAATTGGGATTTGTCCTTGTTTGGACAATATATGATGCAATTATTTTAGGCCTCATAACCAAAAGAGGAAGAAAAAAAACTTGTTTTTTTGGTAAAACTCTACACTTCTTCTAATCCTTTACACAAATTAAGAGGACATCTTATCTATTGGGCCATGTCCCTCCAGGTGGAAGACCCAGGACATACAGAGAAGAAGTATCTTGGTTGGATTGGTAAAACCCTGGGACTCTCCTGGAGGAGTTGGAGTACGTCCTTGTTGGACCGCCCCTCAGCAGTGTCTGAAAGGCAGACGAAACTAAACTAATAGATTGATGTCATCAACATATTTTAAGCAGTGGATTGGTGTGATGGCCCACCATGAGTTTGGAGCTGTCTTTTCCAATTCTTCCTTGTAAAGATCTGAAATGGGAGATATGGGGGAGCCAGTAGCATCACCATGTTTTTGTTTGTAAAATACACCCACTTTGTTGGGAAAGTATGTGGTGTTTATACATACATCAAGGAGAGATAAAAAAAAAAGTAACATCTGCTTGTTGAGGTTGGTTTGAATTCCTCCTCTAGTGTTCTCCTGATGCCTGTTTGAGTGTCATTTGGAGGGAATGCTGGTGAGAAGTGATGTTTCATTCATCTCTAGCATTTGCTTCTGGAGCAGCTTCTTTCTCTTTGAAAAAAGCAGGAACCACTTTTGTTGACATGGCTCTGCTCTGCAGTGACCAAGGCAACAAGGCAGATCAAAGTGCTGACTGTTCCTGCGATATAAATAGAAACTCTGCCAAAACCCTCAAGCCGCACAAATAGGTTGCTAAGTATGGATAAAATTGCCTGAAAACACTAAGATCCCGAAATCAGTGGTGGTTTCTGTAGAAAATAGAGATGTACTAATTAACCAGTCAGCCAATTAATTAACCCACATTTTGCTGCCTGCAAAGGCCAAGCAGTTTAACCAGCAGGCCCATTTTTGGCAACACAGGGATGCTGCGATGGGAGCCCGTCAGGTGAAAATAACTAACAACTGCAATGCAACACTCCACAGTGGAGGTCAGAGGGGCATGGAAGGCTTACAAAAAGATGTTAAAATAATTGTTTATTTAGATAAAAAGGAAAAAAAAAGTATTTCTAAATATATGGACATTTTCATTTTGGTTCTTAAGGGAAATTAAGACACCAACAGCTTTGTTTATTTCATTATAAAGGATACTTTAATTATTATACAGGATTATACATCATACAATGACTTAATTTGCTTGAAGAGCACAAATAAATACAAGTGTGTACTAGATTGTTATATAATCTATTCAGTTCTCAGGTCTCAATAGGAAAAAATGTTTTTCTCCACCAAACCATCCATGCATCCTTCTCCCACAAGCCTGCACATCTGAACATTAGATTGTTGGGAAGATTTAATTGTATCTGCTAAATCAAAGAAAGTATAGACAATTTTATGGTGTTGCTTATGTCCCAGTGAGAGTTCATATTTGTGAATGGATGTTTTTTGTGGTTGTCCATCCCGATTGAACCCACATTAAAGTGGGGCTTTTGTCTCTCCTTTGTTTTGGGGCAGTTTGTCTTCTTAATCTTCTCCTTTTTTATCACTTTGATTAGCCTTTTGTAAGTCAGTTCTCTCTGAAAAAAGTCTAGCTAATTGAACGGTTGTGTGAGCCACTACAGTTTTCCTTGACTTCTTTCTTAAAAAAGGGAAATTGTGATGAGATAATAACACGCTTGTGTCAAGAGCAATGGAACCCACAGAGAGGTAGGAAGAAGGAAAAACATCAAGAATCATTAAAGCAATAATAGATGATGACATAGAAAGACACCAGCAGCAGTATGGAAGTCATACCTCCCTTCCCCAGAGTGTTTGGCACATCAATATTCCAGTGACACATAAAGAAGAAAACAGACTTGATGCAAAATGACTAAGAAAGAAAGCCAAGAGGGAAAAACACAGCATAGCAGAGGGAAGGAAAATGGAACACAGGCAGAGTTAAAATGAGGATAAAACACTTCTTTGCTGAACGTGTCTGTTGAATTTAGTGAGAGCTGGTTTGGAACAGATTTATTGCATCACTCAGCCCTTATAAAACAAAGGAAAGCTCTCCTGCTGCTCTCTGACCAGCTTGAAGCAGCTGCAGGATGCTACAAGAACCAGTTTGGAGCTGGTGCATGTATGGTGTCACGCAGGGCCGGCTGTCTCTCATGGTTTATGTACATTGCTGTGCTGCAAATGGTAACTGTGCATGTTGCTTAACGCAGTGCTCAGAGTCACTGTCACTAGCATTTACTGATGATATTTAACCTCTGGACGCCTGCATTTATTTACAATTATATATTCAAATGTTTTTGCTGTCAGGTTGATGCAACATTAAAGAGCTTAGCACGGTTTTCTTAAGCCTTTCTGAGTGAACTTTATCCATTAATGTTACGTTAAAGACCGAATTTTTTATGAAATATTAGTTTTTTTCTTTTCGTTTATTTTCTTACTTCGAAGTAAGACGACTCGATCTCTGAGGCTCCGCCTTTCGCTCCTCGTCGGTGCCGCCTATTTCATGATGTCAACCTAGAGCCGGTCTCGGGAGCGTGTCTGCGTTTGTCCCAGGAAAACAAGCAATATCTGAACTTTTGCAAAAATGGATGTAAATATTGAGCATATAAAAGGAAAGTGTTTCGCCGATAATCGCTAGCTCAGTGGAGAAAGTGGGTGTGTTTGTGTCAGCCTGGGGGCGGTGCTGGCAGCACAGACTCTTCCTGGGAGGGGCTGTTCCCCACTTTGCTGACGTCACAATGTGTGTTTTCGTGGTTTGGGAGGGGCTGATGCTCAGAGAGCAGGTTTTTAGAGGGACACTCAGGAATGCGTGAAAAGATTGTTTATAGTGAGGAATGAATATAATAATAATAAAAAAGTCAACTTTGCATATATGGCCTTGAAGATTTACTCTACTTTTTGTGATATTGTTGTATTACATTTACCAGAACATTTGTTTTAACCCTTTAACACCAGAGATGTCACAGTAAAATCTGTCCAACACAAGAGGCCTTCAGCTCTCATCTGTTTGCCCAGCTGTTGGACAGGACAGGTAAAAAAATAAAAATAAAAAAATAAATTAAAAAGATGTCGCCAGCAACACTTAAATAACATACTGTAGCTCTGCAACCATTTACATCAGGGGTGTCCAAAAGGTCAGATTTAGTGACGGTCAAACATTCAGCCTGCATTTGGTTTATTTGTACTCTTATTTTAAGTCAAAGACCCATAAACTACTTAATAAAGTTTTTGTTTTCCTCTTTTTTTCCACAGTGGGATGCTTTTATTTTTTTCACATAAATCATAAAAAAATCCAAAAACATTTTTCAACAAAATTACTGTGAATTTCATTTTTGAAGACCAGAATTGCATTAAAGGAAATATCTGTCTGGACAAAAATGTTTAATCAACATTAAATTTGGGTTTAAATGAAATGTTAAATATTATTTACTTTAAAATACTCGCTGTAAACAAGCAAAAACGGTTCTTCTCATTTGGCCCTTAAGGCTCTGAGGTCAAGTAGCCACAGGTTTAATGAAATGTAGCCATTCCTAATCAAGAAATTAAACACACAGTTCTTATATGCTGGGGGCCGCATATTATTGATTTAATGTCAGGAACCTGACGGGATACAATACATTTTGTGATACATCCCAAGACTGTACCAGAACAATTTTTCTCGATTTTTTTTTAAAGAGTATGACTTAGAAAAAAAAACTCTAACTGAGCATTAATAAACCTTTCATTGTAATAAAATAGAAAAAATCCTTTTATTCAATGATCACACTGTTAAGCACTGCAACTGCATCTCATATACAAGTTGTTTTTATTTCTTTTTTGGGGGGGGGGGATTGTAAATGGTGCAAGACTTTTCCTGAATGCCACCAGCAGCAGATGTTCATAGTGACCTGAACGCTTTTTACAGAGCGGATCTTTCGACCTTCCTCATGCTAACACTGGCACACTCTTCCTCCCACCTGTCCTCCTCAGTGTCAGCAGTACAGGGAAAGCACGTCAGTCCTGGAGAACCAGCCAGCAGGGACGTTTGTTCTTCAGGTCCATGCTGTGGACGCAGACGAGGGCTCCAACGGCCGGGTGACATACGGCTTCATGCACAAAGACTCCACCGTGCCGGCCTTCAGTATCCATCCTGATAGCGGTACCTCACACAGAGGAGTGCATACACTTTTTTCCACTTTTTCTGCCTCGTCTTACACAACGAGACATTTTTAAGAGGTGAAGACGTCTGTCAGAGTAAAATGACCGTGGCTTCGTGTAAATGAATAACTTTTTTAGCCCATCCAGCTCTAGATTGGTCGTCACACATCCTTTTATCACGTATTTCAGTTTAATAATTTGATATGAGAAAATAGTTGTTACTTTTTTAAGCTTGATTTACATTATACCAACTTGCTTAAGACAAAAGCATTATTTCCACTAATCTTGTCACTCAGCAATAAGTTATGGGAAAAAATAGTTGAACATGACATTATTTTGCTTGGACTATTTGGCTGAAAGTTGCAGACATCGTATGTTTGTCTAAATAATCTGGTTTTGATGTGTAATTGATCCTTTTGGTGCATCAAGGAGTCATTGTAACGGCCAGGAAGTTTGACCGCGAACGGCAGCGGGAGTACGCGGTGACGGTTACTGCCACCGACCAGGCCGTAGACCCCCTGATTGGGATTTGTCAGCTCAACATTCTCATCCTGGACCAAAACGACAACAGTCCCAAATTTGAGAACATCAGATATGAATGTAAGTCAACAGGTTTTATGCTAGAAACAACCAAACTTTTAAAAACAGTTCCTATAAATGTCATCAAGAAGCCATGAGAATTCTATTGTGAACTATTTGTCTTCTGTCCTTTTTCAGACTTCCTTCGAGAAGACACGATGATTGGGAACAGTTTCCTGCGAGTTGCAGCGCACGATGATGATTTTGGCACAAATGCAGCCATCACTTACAGCATGTCCAATGAAGAGCCGGAGTACCTCAGGGTCAACCCACTTACAGGCTGGGTGTATGTGAACCAGCCCATCTCACAGGTAAAGACCATTTTTCGTTTTTTATTTTTTTTATTCTTTTACAAATGAGGAAAAAACACAATACTGCTGTTACTCGCAGTGCTCAGTCAATTTAAACATATTTTTATCTGTGCATCTCTACCAGGAAAACATGCTAGCTGTTTTCATTTGGTCTTTAGAAGCTGTAGCAACCTTGTAATCAATGTAAAGAGACGACGGTAGGTATAGGATATAAATGATAACGTATTTACTTTTAACACTAAGTCACTTTGTTGTATTTTAAATTGTAACAATTGAAATCCTATTGTTCTATTTTGTACTGTTCATCATGCTTCGTGACGGGGGCTGCTGACCTCTTGGCCAGGTCACCCTTGCTAAACAGATCTTGATCTCAATGGGTTTTGCCAGGCTAAATAGGTTAAATACAAAAAATAAACTTTTTTTTTCATACAAATTTTGATGACTAAACACATGTGGATGCAATATTTATTGCTGCACAGATGATTACTTTACAACAAATGATAAAAATGGTTTAGAAACATTATACATATAGACTTTTTTTGTTGTGTACAGCAGTCCCTCGCTGTATTACCGGTCACCTTTTGGCAGTCTTGATGTTATTTTATTTTGTGTGTGTGTGTGTGTGTGTGTGTAAAATGTTGCATACTTTTTAGTTTGTTCATTATGTTTGTTTGTTTTGACAGCACATTGTGTTCTGATTGGCTCTAGATTATTTTCAATCAATCTCCTTCTGTACAGGATGCCATTACTTTACCTAATCTATATATTTATCTTTGATCCCCAGCAGATCTGGGATTTTATTTTATGATCATGGACTTATTTTTCTTTGAAGGACGAACTTTGAGAGTTTAAACAAGAGAGAAAAATGTAAAAATGTTATACAGTGTGTAGTGAGGGCTTTTATAGCCTCAAAATATCAAGAAGTTTTGTAAAAAGTAAAGATGATCACTTTGCAGGTGTCACACATCGCAGGTTATTTTTAAAATGTAACGCAATAAACAAGAAGAATACAGGTTATGCATTTTAATTTTATATAAAAAATGTTAATTTATACTATTTGAAATGTTAGCAGTTGTTCAGAGTTATCTATCCCTTTTCCGTCATGTCACAGAAAGATTTGGCCGAAAAAAACTATATTTTTAATCATTCTTGATTTTGTTTTTAACTCTTTCTGAAAGATAAAAAATGTAGGAAGACTCTGTGAATATTATTTCTGGTGAGAGAGAAAATAAAAAATGTCATCTCAGGTGCACATTCTTATGATGCAAATAAAAAACTTTTGGAAAATTATAGATCTAATGTAAGCACTTCTTTATTTATATATTTGCATTTTAAGTAAAAATTTCTACGAAATTGTACATTTTCTTTTATTTTTTGTCTCCACTTATTGAGAAGCTGTTTCAGTCGCATGAGATACTCCCCTCATATTTTTTTTGAGTAGCTTTTGATTGAAAGAAATAGAAAGGTGTATGTCCTTTCAGATTCCTGGAGTGTAGCAGCCTCTGGTCTCAGGTAGAAAACGCGTGAGCCTGAATTCATTTACAGGAGCTCTTTCTTTGCCCAGAGGAGAATGTCTGATATTTTTCTCATTATAATACTTCTGAACATTTGCTTTTGAACAAACATAGAAAAATGAAAGAAAAAAAAACTGAAAAAGACAAGAGATAACTGAAAACTAGTTTGTGACTTCGCCCTCATACGTGTAAATTCTACATCAGGGTTGAATGTTTCCTCAGCACCCTGCAAACTCTCAGCACTTTTTTCTTGTTAAAGTTTTTTTTTCTTTTTTTTAAGCATATCTGTATTTGAAGTTGAAAAGTTTTTCCCACTAATGAGTACAACTGCGTATGGTGTAATGTGCTAACAGCTACTGCTTGGTTGTTTACTGGCACTTTTGCCAACATCATTGAGTCTGTGCCTCAATTTCTTAGCAAAAACGGAAATCTAAATGCTCTTACTAATAACAAATCCTATTAAGAGACATCGAACTGAAAGTTTGCCCCAGTGAAGTTGTTTTCTAAGAATGTGTACTCACATAGAGCGTATTTTGGTGCATGAGCCATAAAAAAGAGGAAAAAGTACTTCCAAGACAGATCATTTTGTCCAATTGCAGTGAGGAATTGGAGCTCCTCCGGCAATAGGAATCCTAGAGATCTGCCTCTAAATGAATTCACTTCTCCTTACTTTATATTTGTATACGTAAATAGACTACACACTTCCTACACAAGACACAGACTGGGATATGTGTGATACCGCCTCTCCACTCTGTTCCAGCCACATTTCAATTGTCTGGCATTTCTCCTCTTCTCTGCTCTTCGTCTGTGTGATGCGTATCCCTGCAGAGGACCTACATCACTCGGGAAATCATGGCTACAGACGGAGGAAACAGGAGCAGTTCAGTGGAGCTTTCTGTCACCATCACCAATGTGAAGAACCAGCCTCCTCAGTGGGAAAATGACACGTACAGCGTGGTGATCCCTGAGAACACAGTCAGAGACACGCCCATCGTGGTACGTTGATCCAACATCAGTATTTTGTCCCGTTAGAATTCATTCATTCATTCATTTTCGTATCCGTTTTTTCCCTTTCGGGGTCACGGGGCTGCCGGAGCCTATCCCGGCCACTCATGAGCGAAGGCAGGGGACAACCTGAACAGGTCGCTAGTCTGTTGCAGGGAAGAATTTCAACAATCACACAACCATTCACTCTCACACTCACACTCACACCTAGGGACAATTTAGATTTGCCAATTAACCTATGAAGCATGTTTTTGGACAGTGGGAGGAAGCCGGAGACCCCGGAGAAAACCCACGCATACACGGGGAGAACATGCAAACTCCACACAGAAAGGTCCCCCATTGATGTTGATTTTCATGTCCCCCAGCCAGGGGCCTTCTTGCTGTGAGGCAAGAGTGCTAACCACTGCGCCACCGTGCAGCCCACGCAGTCCCGTTAGAAATCGGTTAAAAATCTTCTAGAGACGATCCTATGATGATGATGCTCTGTATGAGGTTTCCTCTGACATGTGATAGACACGCTGTGGCAGGAAGCCTAACAATGCCGATGCACATACAACACAAACTTCAGGCTACAGTTTGAGGTTTTGAAACTTCAGTCCTTCATTCACTCTGAAGGTGAACCTCTAGGTTTTTGGGTTGTCATGGCGGTAATAGAGAGGAGCATTTTAAGTGTGTTGTGAAGAATTTGTCAGGCTAACTGAAGCTGAATGGATGCTGTCGTACGGTGCCCTTTTGCCACTCTCTAGACCTTAGTGTGAGCATTGGCACCTCACTGACAGCACATTCATTTGCTGCCCACTTACATGATACTTAAGAGGAACATCTTCACAAACTACTCTCTGATTTTCTAATATTCTCATTCCTGAAGGCCGTGTCACACAGTCACTACATACTTTTTGCTCATTTTGCAGAGATTCAAATTGGACAGACATGAATATATATGCAAAAAGGGAGAAAAGCTGTGGTCTTTACGTGAAATTTTCACAGATTTATGAGGAATGAACCACGTGAAAGCCTTGGTGAAACGATGAATAAGCCACACAAAGAACATAGAAATCAACATAGAACATGTGTGATTATTGGGCTGTTTATATGCAATTCATTAGTGGTTCAAGTGTCCATTACATTATTTTAACATGACATGTGCGCCCAATACGTGATATAAAAGTTATGGTGGTACGTGCGTGAACATCTGTAGGACATACATGGAACGGTCGTGGAAGCCACAAATTTACGTATGCATCGTGCAATAGTAACACACATTTGCAGGAGATTTAAGTAATAATTGTGCATAAAATATGTAAATATGCGTAAACTACGTAATTCTCAACCAAAAACCAAAAATTTTGAAAAGCTCAAAATAAAATTCACTTTAAAACCCGTTGGCCAAAACCCTTGACAGACATCTGTGCACATTGAAGAATGAGGAACACAAGAAACACGTATGGATGACGTATATCACGCAGCACTAATGGGCTCCTTATGGAGTCCCCCAGAAATTTGGGGCTATTGAAAGATTTGAAATCACGTCAATCAAAGTACAACACGCCTGCTTCACCTTCATGTGTTGTAGAAGTGTTCAATACGACCAGTCACCTGCAGCATGCTCGTAAAAAGGGCGTGAACATTTTTGCCCTATGGCTTCACCAACCTTATTTCAGAGGCAGCCCCCTATCCACCTGTAAGGGCAGTGGTGACTAAGGCTTAGCCTCCTTCTTTTGTGCCGTTCCTACCTCTTTTGTGGCTTTTTGTGCAGTTCTTTTTAAAATCTCTGGCTGAAAAAGCCGCAGATTTACATTCCCCAGCGTTCAATAAAAAACTTTCCTAAATGCATCGACTTATTTTTCATTAGGTTTCCATGCAGTGTTTTCCTCAAACCCACAGCAGGTTGTAAAGTTCATCAGAGCCGCTGATGAAAATTTAAACTCCAATGATGAAAATGAGAAGGCAAAGGAGAGCACTTTCAAACGGGGATGTGTGCTCCTAATTGTGTTTGTGAGAGACGCTGATGAAGGGCAGAAGAAAGACTGCAGTCTCCAAAGTACTTTGCATTAATCGAGGTGGTTGTTAACCGCATGTCCGTCACAGACATTTGAGGGCTTTATGGCCCGGGTAAGCACATAAAGTGGTCCGACATGTTCGCCAGCTCTCGTTGGATGCCTCATTATTGCTGCCACTCTGCTCTGCAGGTTGGATGGGCACTGCCAGGTCACAAACAGACAGAATGCATCAGGCCCAAGATGGTATTTTGGATTTTAATTGCGTTGTGTCCAGTTTCATGTGTTGAAAAGCCTCGGCATAATTAGTCATGGGTGAGAGCGGGATAAAGATCAGAGCGCGCTTCCCCTTTGATCCCACAGGATATTTGTTGGTTCTTGTCTGAGGCCTTCTAATATCTGGCTCTTTATTATTTAGGAGCTATAAAGCCTTCTTTCATTGGAGTAGCTGTAGCCGAGCGACAAGCCTCGTTTCTGACGGTCACTGTTGCCGCCTTGCATGTTGTTTTTCAGCTGTCAGGCTGATAATTGAAAACATGTAGATATGAAAGTCAAAGTCTGTTTGAGAAAAGTGTTTCTTCAATTCATCTCTCCTTTTAAAAAGAGTTACTTCCAAAAAAAAAAGTGAGAAAAACATGTGTCTGAACTTGCAATTTACAAGATGAAATGAGAAATAGTCCAACTTCCAGGAAGACGGTCCAATCCATTTCCATTTTTGAGATGATCAAGAGTTTTTCATTTTTTTTTAGAAGAAGAGGACATCTGAAACTGAGGGAAAGAGCATTTACCCTGTTTTTATTTTATGTTTGTTTTAGGAAACTGTAGATTTTCATGTATATGCTTTTTTTTAACAAATGAAGCACAATAAAACATTTATTGATGTAACATCAAAATATCTAATTAGGTTTTTGCAAATTTTGAGTCTTTGGGACTTTAGAAAACCAATTATATTATCAACATTTCCGCTTGAAAAAAATGATCAAAGTTAGATCAAAGTTCATGATCTAACAGTCAGAAAGAGCCTTGCCTTGAGAGCTGAAGGAAATCAAAACCACTGCTGTGCAACAAAAACATAAAAAATGTCTGGATTATCTACTAAACAGTCTGATGAGACAGAAAATCTGGAAGGACTGTGCTTTTAAACTTTCGACATGTTTCAGGAAAAGACTATGTGAGGCACGGTGGTGGTAGTGTGATGGTGTGAGATTGTTTTACTGTAATCACTTTAACTTTATGTTGTGTTTTCTACCAGAAAAACCAAGCATTGTTTTAAGATCTTTAAAGTCCTGGAATGACTGGTGTAGATTTTGTGTTGTGACTTTAAACAAGCTTTTTATGCTGGGAAACTCTAAATGTGTCAATTATTGTGCATTAGAGGTTAATGACGTTTTTTTTTTTTCATATAAAGTCATTTTTTCTGAGCTTTGAAACATTTAGAGGTTATGTGAAACGAATAAATATGAGGGGGAAAAAAAAAGTTGAAAGTTAAAACATAAGATATTAAAATGAAACCTGAACTTCAAACGTCTTCTTCCATCTCTGCTCTAAAAAGACCATCAAAGCCACATCCCTGCTCGGAGATCCCAGGGTAACCTACAATTTGGAAGACGGGATGGTTCCAGAGACCAACATGCCTGTTCGGTTCTACCTGACCCCAAACCGTGAGGACGGATCGGCTTCTATCTTGGTGGCCGAGCCTCTGGACTACGAAACCACCAAAAACTTCATCCTGAGGGTCCGTGCCCAGAACGTTGCTGCTGTTCCTCTGGCTGCCTTCACCACAGTCTTTGTCAACGTCACCGGTAAGCATCTTCTTCTAAAATCTTTTTTAAGTCATCGTTGTCCTCTCAGATTTGATTTCTGATCTACGAAGGCCGGGGAACCACATACCGTTATTTCATGGTTCAGAGCAAAGACTGGCAATGTGGCACCAAACAAAGAAGCTTTTTGCAAACCCAAAAAGAGCCACGTTTCAATGTTCTTTGAACCGAATCTGTTTTCCAGTGGTTTATGTAAATCAAAGAAAGGTTGAGGATCCTTGTTTCAAGTGAAAACCAACTTTCTTTGGACTGTGAGAGGAAAACTTCAGAGTCCAGAGACACACAAACTTCTGACAGACAGACAGACATTTCTGGACACGAAAAGCTTTGATCTTCTTTAAAACATACGTTTGTACCTCTAAAGAAATATTTGCCCAAAAAATGAAAAGGGCAAGGCATTTTTAAATTCAGAACCATCCGTCTGGACTGAGGAGCAGGCCGACTGATGTGAAAGTCCTCAGCAGCCTGAAAACTGGATCACAGGATTCAGTGAAACTTATGCAGCTGGACACAACACAACACAACACAACACAACGACATGAATATCAGTTTCATTTAGTGTGTTTACTACACAGCAAAAAACCAGCAAAGATCTGAATTGAAAACAGAAATAACAAACAATACTTTATATCAAAATGTATTGAAGTAGATGGTGTCTGTAAGAGCTGCAAACATTTGGAGCACACAACAGAAACTGGAGAAAAAGGATTTAAAACCAACCAGACATGTACTCATTTAAAACTATCCTTAAGAGCTTTTGTTTTTTAATGTAAAGGTTCAAGTGTTGTGGTCATGTGCTGTTGTCTAATAAGCTCTACGTCTTTCTCTTTGTTTGCCGTTTGCGTAAAGCTTAATGTGCCCAAAGTCTGTACGTTCCTTAGTTTCTGCCTTAGGACAACAGTGATATTGAGCTTTTGTGCTAAATGTTCTAGCTATGTTAAAACATTGGTTATTTGCACTGTCCTAATTCAAATAAATAAATATATACAAGCAAGATGTGCTATTTCAGCTAAAACCATTTAGTCTAAACAAATGTTAACACAGGAACACAAAACAGTGATCATGCAAACCGCCTTGTGGTTCTCTGCCGTGTCATTCATCTTTGCATGGAGACCAACAGGACGGACATTCAACAACTTTCTTCTAAATGATCTCCAAAAGTCTTCATAACATAACTGTGAATAAATGGATCTGTATTCTGAGATCCTGCTGTGTTTTTCAGCAGACATTCAGCTACTTCAACCAAACTGACATCATCATGATGTCATTATGCTCGTTTAAAAGGAACGCAGAAAACTTCCCCTCCTCCTAAGACTTTATCACTTAAGCACTTGTGTTACATTTGTTTGTTTATTTATTGCTCAATGGTTAACGATAAAGGATTCATTTAGTAACTTTATCATAAAAAAACAACAATAATTTTGATTGTTTTTTTCTTTTTTAACGTCACAAATTTTGCTCTTTTTTTGGCATTTTTTCTTTGATATATTATTCATAAAAACATGCTGTATATTTAGCTAATTTAGCATTTGAGCAGTTATTTGGAATTTCTATGCCCACAATTGTTCATTCATAATTTTGACAAAATGCAACTATTTTCAGCCAATTTAATTGTTAGCATTTAAATAAGAAAAATGTACCACTCGTTTGCCAGATTTATCCTTTTTTTGGGTCTTTTTTAACTTCATTTAGTGTTATAAATTTGCATTCTTCTGCATATTTAGCTTCCACTCTCAGCATTCACACATGCAGTTAATTATGTTTGTCTGGTTAATTTTCAATTAAGCCACTATTTTTAAAGAGGCGTTGAAGTGCAAAACTAACAACAGATTCTTGCTGGATTTCTTTTGACGACTGTTTCTAAATTCACTTAATCTTGTTTTGAACTGGTTCACAAAATATGTGTCAGCTCGTCTTAAATAATGCAGATTTGTGCACATTTTTAGTCGCTAATGCTCTTGCAGAAATATCAGTTTGTTTGTTTGTTTGTGTGTAACCTTTAGTCATAGAAGTGACATCCAACAGTTTTTTACTTAAGCCTGTGCTGCAGAGAGAAAGACAGAATCCTCTGTGAAAGACAAGTTCTTTTCAGTGCAAACATATTTTCAGGTGAGCGGCCTCTGACACCACACTTCTACAGGGTCACAAAAAATAAAAAAAAACAAAAAAACATGTGAGATCTCTCGTCTCAAAGCTAAAGTTGGATGTGGACTAACATTTGAGCACAAAACCTATCTCGGAGCAACATCAACGCCTGCAGAGGGAACAACAAGAGCGACTGGACTTTTTTCTGAAGAATGACTCTTACTGACTGGACCAAGTGTTGAACTGGTCAATCACACATTTCAGTCCATCTGGAATAATGTACAAAATGGCTAGAAATGAAAAAATCTGGTCTAAATAAGCAAGTTTAAACTTTTGCTCAAATGTCAGGAAATGAGATCTGGATCAAATACTCTTTGAATTGTATTGTGATCATCTAATTCTGTGTATTGATTGGACTCGACTGACTTTCCTAGTCAAGTAGGAGTTAATAAAAATAAATACTAATATTTAGAACAGTGTGTTTAAGATGGCCAATCCTTTTTTTCCAGTAAAGAGTTTTATTTTCATGATTTTTATTAGAGCTCAGCTGTTGGTAACCAGGCCAGTGGTGTTTTAGTCTGTTATCTCCCCCTGTGTAATTCCCTCACATCACGAACACACACACTTCTAATCCAAGCTACTTAATCCAGTTAGAAATAATTAATTGTCAGAGCCTCCCTTCTCTAGCTGTCCGTCTCTTTACTCCCCCTATAAGTTCACAGGAAAGCTTCTTTTGCTTCTCCAGAAGCGGAAAAGCTAAGTACAGGAGGGAGGAGTGTAATGGATTAAAACCCTATTTCTTATTCATGGATTAAGACATTTGCTCAAAGGCAGAGAAAGAGGAAAAGGACACACAGAGTAACATTACATTTGATGTCTTGCACAGTTTGAAGTCTTTCTGTGACACAGCTTGGCATTCCATCCGCTCTCTAAACCTGACTAAAATCAGCTTTTATTCTCTGGTACCTGGCTGTCTTTACCTGATCCATCTGCATTGCAGCAGCGTCGGAACTCTGTGGTTCTCCTGGAGTACTTTCTTCAAAGTCGGCTGTAATTCTCATTTAGAAACTGTTTCCTGATTTGTGGTTTGGTGCAAAGACGGAGCAGATCAACACTTTTTAAAATTCGGGGAATCTCTGCAGGTCTGCCTCATTCAGTCAATTTTGGGACGTAAACTTTACTCGAATGCCAAGAAAAGATGATTAATATTTAGCAGGCGGTTGAAGGTTAATTAAAAAACTACAGTCAAATAAACGAAGCATAATGAGAAATAGTTGGAAGCCAATGAGTCATTTACATCTAGCTTTCATGTTTGTACCAAACTTAACTATGATTTTTGTTTTTAATGGTCAAGGGCTTTACAGTTTTTCCAGATCAGAAATGGTTTATGTTAATGTATTAATTAATTGTTTTATTTATTTGTAAAGATGGTTTTTAAATGTCCTTTTTGTGTTCCCTTAAAGAACCTTTTTACTAATTCACAATGAGATTCTTTGTAAACATTTTTTTTAGGACTACACAGTCGTATTTAATGCAAACCCCTTTAATGGTTTTTGTTTGTTTCACCCAGTTCCAAACATTTACTTGATGTGGAAAACAGGTTTATTTTTCTAAAAATGCACAATCGTCCTTTCTGTTTGTTTCCATAGCCATAGCCTTAGCTGCTTAATGTTAGTAATGCAGCATAAAAGCACGCTGGCCTCACTGATCAGTGCAGGAGGCAGCATCCACCCGTTTCCTTCATAAAACAAAAGAAGGCATAGGGAAATCTAGATTTAATAATCTAGATATAATAAATCAAAAATTCTTCCTTCAGATGCTCAGATGTTTGTTCTTTGTTGTTGGTTTTGCAGATTTATGAAATTGATTTGTTGGATTTATATGAGCTGCAGCTTTACAGATTAAATGTGTCTGAAGTCACATGAGCGTTAAAATAGCACACATGTTTAGAGTTAGAGCTGGTTCTGATGCTCACTGCAGTCAGGCAATCTGCAGCCTGAGAGGACATGAGTCCCAGTTTACTATTTAAAACAAAACAAAAAAAACATCAAAAAATGTTTATGACCACACAACACAATAAGACAAATCCAGGTGTTTAAAAAAGAACAAGCGTCCAACCGTAACACATTCACTAATGAGACGTTGTACAATCATTTTTGTGGAGCTCAGTGTCTCAGAACCAAACCCTTCAGTTCATTCTCGTGTTTTGGCTTCAGAGGAAGCCTATGCAAATTATTGTTTTATTTCCCTCCCACCATTTGGAAAAAGTCCCCGTCTTCCTATCTATGATGGACGTTGTTTAGTGTACTTCTGAAAGGACCAGCTCCAAAAGATCTATGAATGCATCGGAGGATGTGTTGGTTTGCTGTCAATCTGCTTGTCAATCAAGTGGTGTACTTCACGATCGACCGGTTGATCGTGATTGATGTATTGGCCCCCCCTGGTTTAGCACAATCACAATTTGGGCAAATATGGTTCCTGCAAAGATGCATCTTTCCTGCAGATTCCTATGACCGTAAACCAGAATATCCTTTGGTGCATTCTTAGCTTTGTTCATTTATCCCCATCTCTCCAGATGTAAACGACAACGTCCCATTTTTTACTTCCTCCATCTACGAAGCGTCTGTGACTGAAGGAGCAGAATCAGGAACTTTGGTTTTCCAGGTCTCGGCGAACGACCTTGACTTAGGTCCAAATGGCAAGGTCTGACTCGTTTGACAGCAATTTTTTATGTCATGGTTGTGATTATTCTTATCTCGCTTTTCTTGTAATCCTATTTTCCCCTGATTTCCGGCCCTGCAGATCTCTTACTCGCTGCTGGAAGACCGCAGCGGGGACCATCGGTATTTCCGCATCGACCCAGAGCTGGGGTTTATCCACACCCAGGCTGTGTTTGACCGGGAGACCAAAAGCTCGTATCTTCTGGAGGTGCAGTCTGTTGATGGCTGGGAGTCGGCACGGCCTGGCAAACATGGACAGCCAAACTCTGGTAACTACGATCCAAACCTAGTGGTGTGTGTTTTGGAAGAAAGCTGAGTCTTCTGTGCTTTTCTAGCGAGACAGCAGCAGAACCTTTAGGACTGTAGATGCAATGTTGTAACCAAACTGGGCTTCTCCTGTTTTGTTTTTGTGCATTTCAAGAACACTCAACAATTAATGAAAAACGGAATGAATTTCAGAGAAACACTTGACCCCCCGGGAAAATCTGGTTTTCCTCTTGACTATCAGAAGAGGAAAATGTGTCTGGTCAACATGTCTTTAAATCCACTAAAATCCATAATCCCCAGAGCCCCTCCCCTTCACACGTGACATAACTGAAAAACCCCAAATGTCCTCTGTAGATTCCAAAAGGAGTTCCAAAGGTTGGGAGATAGTTAGAAATTTCCTCTACAGAGGATACGCTTGCATTGCTGGTAGTCAGGAGTTTATGGGTTCACATGTGCAGCAGTGACCTGGTTTCCTCACCTCCATCACAGGATTTTCTCCTTTAAACTTGGCGGCTGAGAATCACCACACTTCGTTATGCTGATGTACTCTGGGAGGAATGGATCTCAGATATTTTATTTTTTAAATCTAATGTGGTTCTTGAGCATGCATTTAGCTCAGGATGTTCACACTGGCAAAGCAGAGAAGGGCTTCTTTTTCTTTTTCCACTGCTTTCCAAGTGCATGTTTGCCACCCACAGTTGGAAGAGCCTTGGTGGGAAGCGATGCAAATCTTGCAAATATGGCACCAGGCTTTTTCTTTCACACCTCTGTTCTGATACGTGACTGACTTGGTGTTGTATCATTCCAGCTTGAATGAATGAATTCATTTCTTCTTCACAATCAATTCTGAAATAGTTGGTACTTCTGTGACTTAAAGGGGAAGCCATCCATACGTCCCTACCAAATCCAAATCCCTGATTGGTCAAAGTCCAGCCTGGTTTAACCTTCAACCCATGTTCAATGGCTGCACCTTTTGTACATAGAGCCCCAAAACAGTCGTAGAAACTTGGGTAGCAACATGTGATCGCTGGAGTTTTAAACATGGAAGCCTGAAATGCGCATTTATGCATGTTTACATAGACTTTTCTTTGGAAGTGGTTGTATGAACTTGCATCGCCGAGGGCGTTGTGAACGTAGCTTGATACAAATAAACCTGCTAGTGTGATTAAACCAGGTTACTTGGGTCATTATAAATCAGTTGCACTGGAAACTCAAATGCATTCTTTGTTGTCCAATCATAGATAAACATCTGTCCTTCTGACTTTAGCCTTTTCTGAAGCCTCGAGCAAATTGAAATTTGTGCTGCAGATGTTTTATGTAGAGTAAAAAATTAACGATGCAGTTTATTTTGTGCTAAAGCTGAGTACTGGTCAATTATCTAGCAGTAATACAAGTAGTAAATGGTCTAACGGATTGCCAGAAATGTACAGTTGTACATAGCATTTGATTGCATCTGTGTACCTGGAGTTTACATTGAAATGCAGGGCTGTGAGGTGATTGTTCCTGCTGAAAAAAGCATAAAGGTGGGCAGTGCTGCAGACAGCTGCTGCACAGACTTCGTTAGGGCTCCACATCTTCGTTGAAGGCAGCAATAAGCTCTGTTTTCCTCCTCATGTTTCCTTCCCACATCTGCTCATCTTCCTCTGCCGAAGGACCAAGGGCGATCTTTCTCTCTCTCAGGCTGTCACTCCTGCCCCCCCCCCCTCCATCTCTCTATTTCTCTCATTTGCTGCCAGATGAAATGGTCTGATAGAGTAGAAAGAGGAAAAAGAAATGAGCAGATGCTGAGACAGATGGGTGAACAGAGAGAGTTGTTTGAGGGGGAAAAATACATGACAAAAATAACGGCAATGTTACTGTAGCTCCACCCCCCCCCCAAAAAAAGAATTTTGAAGGATTAATGTTGAGTCAAAACACGAGGATGCGCAGATCAGTTCAGACATTTATTAAAATCACTCAGCAAAATCCACAAACAAATAATGTTTTTATACTTATAGACGGAAAAAAAAACATTTATTCTTTGAGTAACTTTACAGAACCACCAAAAAACTGAGTCAGTTGTGGTCATTTTAGTGCTGTCATAAAACGATTGTAATAAAATAAAAAAGAATTCCAGTCAGGCTGTGGGGTGTCAAACTAAAAAAGCCAACTTTTCTCTTTGTAGAAGAGTTTTAAAAACATATTCAGACATGAAAATGAATTGCTGCTTAAAACCAGATTGCTGCAAAACTCATAAATGCGGCTTAGGCCTGCACCCCTGTTTGTAAACCTGGTTAATATTGTTGAGGGTCCTAGCTGCAATCCCACAACAATAAAACTATCTTTTTTGGAAAAAAAAAAAAAGACAAAGAAAAAAGAAATAAAGGTTTGAATGTGAACCAACCGTCCTTGAGGTGAAACAGAAAACATTTCTGTGGTCTGAAGGATGAAAACTCAATTAAAACATTCTTTATGGACACCAATCCAAGCATGGTATAGTTGAACATTGTTGAGGTTCCTGTCCGAATGGATTTGTGAAAAGATGTTTGGCTTCCTATCCTTTTCATAAACCTGGTTTCTTTTGGCTTCAGCCGGGGTTTAATTTGCAAACAGGAGAACGTGCATCAAGATAATTATCCAGTTGTCGTCCAGTTTTTAAAGTACCAGTAGTCCTGACATATTGCTGAATTCTTCACAAAGATACATTAACCAAAAATATAAATGCAACACTTTTGTTATTGCTCCCATAAGAAATGGGACCAATAACAAAAGTATTGCGTTTATATTTTTGGTCAGTGTATATCGTGACCTAAAATTTTTAGAAATCAAACAGACATATAATGTCATTCATGTTCAGGCCGTGTCACACAGCCTATTGCACGGCCTATTGCATTGGTCATATGTGAGTATAGGAGGAAAAAGTGAGAAAAGTTTTGGTCTTAACATGAAATTTATACAGATGTGTCACAAATGAGACACATTTTAACCACAGAAGAAGTACGAATAAAGAAATCAAAGAACGTAGTGCGGCCGTGGTGGAGTGATCTGGTGGTTGTCCTCTGATTAGAAGATTGCAGGTTCGATTCTTGCCCGCACATGTGTCGAAGTGCCCTTGGGCAAGACACTGAACCCCACCTTGCTTCTGGTGGGAGGTTGGCGCCAGTGTTCTGCAGTGGAGCCGCCATCATTGAGCTATTGGGTGAATGGGACTGTGACTGTAAAGCGCTTTGGGCCTTAGCACAAGGTAGAAAAGCGCTACGTCATTTACCAACATTAATTATAAACTGTGCGTGAGTATTGCACCGCATACGTAATATAAAAGTTATACATCAGTGGTATATGCATGACAATTCTGCTAGACATACGTGGAACGGTTGTGGAAAGCCATAAATTTGTATAAACTTCTCACATAAAATCACACACAGTTACGCAAGATTTACGAAACAACTGTGTATAAACTACGTAAAATACACATAAACTGTGTAATTGTCAACCAACCAAAAATTTTGAACATCTCAAAACCAAAGTCACGTAAAGACCTGTCAGCCAAAACCGTTGACGGACATCTGCGCACAGACGAATGACGAACGCAAGAAACATTTATGAATTATGTATATCACGCATGTATCATGAAAGACTGACCTTTTATGCTTAAAAATTACGCAACGTGTATAAGTAAAGGCTGTCTGACACATCCTTAATAAACCAAGTAAAAGCAATATGTTTTATTCATATTCAGTTTCATTTATTTATTTATTTATTCGGAGCCCCATTAGCTTCCACAAAGTGGTCACTAGTCTTCCTGGGGTCCATACGCAAAAAATACATACATTTTACCAATTTCACAAAAACCAAAATTGATTTCACAATTTTATGATTGGAAGAATTTTAAAGCCTCTTTTTTTGAACTCAAAGTCTGGTTCCACGGTCCTGAAGAGACGGGCTGAAAGATTTTGCTTTGTGTCTGGAGTTTTTCTGGGTTTCTTTTATCTATGGGAACTTTTCGGAGGAAGATTCTGAGCTTTGCGTCACTCCTTTGAACATAATCTGTCTCCACTGCATCTGCATTTTCAGATTTAGGTGAACCTGATCATCATCTAAAATTTGGCTTAACCTGAAGAATGTGTTTTGTTTTATTTTATTTCGAATCTTGACGGCCGATGCTGAAGTATTGCCCTTTAGAAAGCCATTGGTGCTCAGAATCACTTAATAGGTTATTTTAAACCCCCTCCAAATCACAGTAACACATTTAAATTGTACTATTTAATATTCTAGAACAGGTCTTTTTCATTTATGCCACAGACCTTGGTTAAAGTGTCTCTATTTTTCCCATTTTGTAAGAAAAAAAAAACTCTTCTAAGGAAAAAAATAAGATTCATGTGAGTACGATACTTCAAAATCCTGTCGTGCACTCTGCAGCTTTTACTGAGCAGATCAGAGAGAGCAGAGTCTCAGAGAGAACTTTGATAAAACAATTTTCACAGGCAGACGAGTGCTACTTCACAGCTAGCTGTGGCGTGGCTCCGACTAGAAGTGTTAAAACAAGGATAAGCAAGCATCTCTGAGATGGGGGTGAGCGACACGGTCGCTCTGTATCTGCTTGTCCAAGTCTTGTTCCATCGGCCTCCCCTCTCAGCCTCTCCTCTCCTCCGCTGCGCCAACCTCTGGCATCTGCAGCTGGTTTTGCTTCAGCTCTGAGCGCTGCATTAGTAAGCTATTTGGCCTACCAACTGAATACCAGCTCTTCCGTCCTGGCTTTAATAATTAATCCCATCTTGAAGCTCTATTGCAAATTATGCTCATTTTGATAAAGATATCAAAGGAAGTGTGGTATGTTGGGTTGCACAACTACAGAGGCCTTTGCTGACGCCCTCGGGGTGCGTCGAACTCAATTCCTGCCTGCGGCTGGATGCGGAACAGAAAAGGAGGCTGCTGAATTCTTCTGGTGAAATAGGCTGGAAAAAGATGAGTTGAATTGTGGGAACAACAGATTGAAGATCTTCTAAATGTGTGTAGACCAGCTTTTTGTCCCTGCTCAGCTGTGTATTGTAGTACATCGTGAGACAAAGTCAGTTGTCACCATGTGACGAGGAGTCCAGATGTTCCCGTTCGTATCCACTGAATGAGCATAACCCCATGTTTGATCTTCATTTTCCTGCTTTTCTCTCTTTTTTTCTTTTGTTTCAGACACCGCATATGTTCGTGTTTTCATCAGCGACGTCAACGATAACAAGCCCGTGTTTGCACGTTCTTCCTACGAGGTGGACGTGGACGAGGACGCCGATGTGGGGTTTGCCATCGTCACAGTCAGTGCCAACGACGGCGATGAAGGTGGGTGTCACCAGAGATGATATCTGTGTATGAAACCTGCCTTATCAAACTCAATGGTGTGTAAACTGAATGAAAGGTGGGGTTTATATGGTGAGGCTGGTTCTGTTCCTCCATAATAAGAACTCATAAACTCTGGGCCATTGCCAAAGTGCATCACTTTCATTGCTCAATCAGACCGAAGGCCTTTCTGAGGTTACAGCGCCATAAAGGCAGAAGCAGTCACTGAGGCACAATATGTGACCTTATCCTATTATTTTCATTCTTTGTTGCGATGAGTATTTGCAATTTCTAGGGCTTTCTTGTATGTAATAATTTGATTTAGTTAAAAAAAAGAAATGTTTGTTTTACTCTACTGTTAAATGGGCTGCATTGCAGTCAGTAGAATAATGAAAGTAGCACAATGGAAAAAAAACTGACCCTGTTTCAGCATTGTTGGAAACAGGGCCCTATTTATTTATATGTGTGGAAACTCCTGCAGTTGTTGTTCCAGTGGGATTTAACTATTACAAATGGCTAATTGATTGATTAGTTGAATGGTTGACTTGTATAGGTCCAATATACAAATAAACGAGCAGAAATGTACTAATGCTAAACTTAACGCAAATGTCTGTATTCATGAGGAATAAGTCAGAGTAAATAAAAAGTAAAACTGCTCAAGTGCATCGGACTCGGATGTCAGCAGACATCTATTGGGACATTTTTTGAATTTTATTGCTGAAGTGCTCAGAGTGACAGTGTGCGACACTACCACAAATAAATATGTTTTATTGATATTTTCGGTAGTTTGTCATACAGAAACGTCACATTTACATTCATGCACCGCGGACCGCAGGTAGGATTTTATAAAGAGATGTTTGCATGAACGTCACCTCGTGTTATAACTCTACCTATACCTCTGCACATTTGCTTGCATCCGTACAATTTGGGGTTGAAATGTGAATCTGGTTCAACGCTAAGATCAACAAACCGTTTTAAAAGGAGGCCTCAGTGATTTATATCTACTCATTATAAGCAGATGGAATAAAACCAAGAGCAAAAAAAGGATGGATGGGTGGATGGATGGATGGATGGATGGATGGATGGATGGATGGCTTTTTTGTGAAACACATAAAAGCTTCCAAAAATCTTTAAAGGATTTTTTTGATCACTTTTGTAGTCCGGCTGCTGTGTGTGCAGAGTTGTTTGTATACATTTGCATACTGAACACAGTGGTGGATTCAGAAAGTAGTGCCAGTTTTCTTGAAAAAGCCCGGAGTTTTTATAATTCTTGTGGGATTATTGACCAAGTGTTGGCCAACGCCGAACAGGGAGAATGTGCTAATTATTCTTCATTAGAGTGAATATATTTAGAATGCATGAAGGACACTTAATCAGATCATATTGATTGGAGAGCCACAATATTCTTAATTGACAGAGGAAAACTAAGATGACTCAGAATCCCTAACTAAGCTCTGAAAACAAATTAAAAGTTTTATGTTGGTTTGGCTAAGTGTTTGGATTTTGTAAGCATTTGTAACACTGGAGGACCCGAGAACAATTTTCTTTTGGGCTTTTAAAGTTAATTTGAAAAATGTATTTTATTTTTTAAAAGTTTTATTTGATTATGGGTTGCAGCAATAATGTTAATTACAAAAAATATGAATATGTGTTTTTTTTGTTTTCTTTTGCTTTTTAAAAGGGCAAAGCAGCCACATTTGGCCTTGTGGGTTCTCCAGACATTAAGTTTGGCTTGTTTTTTTTTTTGGTTAGCCTAGTCTGTAACCCTCCATCCTCTTTTTTTTTGCTGGCCTTTCTCCCAAACATAATGTTAAAGGCCCTCTCCAATTATATTTTGAACTATTTCAAAATAATTCTATATCTGGTCTTTTAGCTATAATTCTGTCACTTTTAGGCAAAGTAACAAAAAAACCCTGTGTCTTACTTAGGTTCTGCAGAGCAGCAGGAGTTCATGTCAGTTAAAGAATTAACTAAACAAATTATTGGGTTTTGTGTTTAAGTATCAAAGGAGAATAAAGAATTTAAAAGTTGAGTAAAATAACAGTAATTTTCTCTTCATTTGTTTGCTTAGTTTCACTGCTGTTTTCTTAGACTTGGCAGTTTTTTTATACTCCGAGGATTCTGGAAAACACTGTGGGGAAAATACAAAAAAGAGGAAAATTAGGGTGAAAAATCTAAGATGCAATTGAATGTAATCCCACATGTCCCATTTAAAATAAAAAGAGACAGACGGTACAAAACGATCTGGATAAGAGCATTCTCTCCTCTCCTTGCTTGACTTTCATCTCACTAATAAGCTGTGAATCTCTCCAGTCCTCAGAGGCATCTCCTTTCTCTTTTATATTAACTTTGGGGGTGCTGGATGCTGCGGTGATTGAGATGCAGACCTTGGCTTTAGTAGTAATTGCATTGAGAGAAAAGTTTTGTCGATCAACATCTAATAGATTACTTAAAATACTTTGCAGGGATAAAATACAAAGAGATTATTAAGTGAGTATGAGAGGAAAGTTCTGAGCAAAGAGATAAAAAACAGTTTCAGGTTGAGATCGATGGAATGGCAGATTTTTATCATTTGATCAACATATTTCTGTAGTGTCACAAACACATTTGCAGGTGTCTTATATTTGTAAGTAAACACACTTTTTTTGTTTGTTTGTTTCTCTCAAAGTCTGTGTTCCAAGCTTTTTATAAGATCTTTTGCTGACCAAACATACGCGCAAAACTACAGTTCACTTGCAAGTGAACTCTGGTGTGATTGAATAACACTGGAATCAGACATTTAGAACACATTTGCAAATCAAAGAGCAGAAGTGAACTGAAGAACATAATATAAGCTTTTTTCGTTTGGAGTATGAAAAAGAAAAATGTTGATGAAACATGAAAATGTTTGGTGGATAATTGTTATACAAGCGTTTTAATCAGGGCATTTTCCGGCTGCTCCTGCAGACAACCTGGAACTCTTGATGTGTATTTCTATTGTGTGTCTGATCTTGTTTGTGTAATACTAAAACATAATCTTGTATGTGAGCTGTACATTAAACAAATAAAAACAATTTTAATAAAATCTACCTAGTTTAACCGATCCTTATCTGACTTTATGTCAGACAAACACTCCCAATACCGAGCAATCGTTGGATCTATATGATATTTTTCGGGACTTCGTTGTTTCAAAACAAAAGTCTTCTAAATTGTCTAGCAACAAAAGTAAAACATAATTACTAAAGGACTTATTCTTTTTCAGCTGAACATCTTAATGTTCTGTTGGAGTGTGTAAGAATACCTGAGTACTCTGGAGTCAAACAGTGATTTCAACCAAATCAATATAACAAAGTAAAGAGTAAAAGCTGCCCCAGCTCTTACCCTCACAATGGCTTTCACCGCAACATCCATATCTTTTCAGAACTTACCACTGTTGTTACGTCCCTCTTCAGAGAGGAGGGAGAAATGTGTAACATAAAGAAAATTATGATAACCGGGCGGGGTTCAGGTTGGCCACACAGCCGTTTATTCGGTGACAAATAACAATCATAGGGATCTAAAAGGGAAATAAACAACTCAACACCAAAGGTGCAATAAAATAATGATATAACTTAAATTCTCAGGCTTTATAGCAGGACACCAAAATGACTCAAAATGCAAATAACAGACCACAAGAGTAAATGTAACAAAAGGGCAAAACCAGAACCAGACTAAGGGGGGAAACCAGAGGCTTTCACGAGCTAAGGCCAGGCAGACAGCAGGGGCAGGCTAAAGAACAAATTCCCACTCAGGAATGCAGCCGCCACTGGAGCAGAGGATCCTGGGAGCTTTTAAACCTCCCTCCGAGCCAGGCGATTGGTGGCAGCCTCATTCAGCTCTGCATAGGGGCGGAGTCAGCAGCTGTGCAGGAGCTGGACTTCTACAGGAGCTGAGAACATATACACATATGCATACACACACACACACACAAGACAAGCAGACAACTACCAGGGGTCGTAACAACTGTTAACAATGAAATCTATAGCTGAGGGTACAGCTGACTGACCGGTGAGCTGCTTTGGTGGGCCATTTTCAGCAAATAAGCAAACTATTTAGGCGACGAGATAAAGAGGAAAATTGGAGCAAGAACACGGAATCTCTTCTGTCACTCTGTGTATACTCTGTCCGGACAGGAAAGATTAGATCCAACCAATAAATCTTTCACAATGCTTAGCTTCCAAAGCTCAGATCAAAAGAAAAACTCGGATTTGACTAAAGCTCACTTCAACCAACACTCTCTAGTAGCCTGAAGGTAGAAAAAAAAACGTAATAGGCTGGCAAATATTTTTGAAAACAGTTCATTGTATTTAGCTGTTAAATGATATTTAAAAAAAGAAAAGTTAGTTGACTTATTGGGTTACCCTCATTATAAACATTTAACTGCAATGTTGTGGTTATCTTGCCTGCAGAATTTGTTTTTTTTTTTTTAATAACCCAAGAAGTCAGTTAATCTTATAGACACAATTAACTTTACTGAATTAAAAAAAGAAAAGCGAGGGTTTGTTTTCTGACTTTTCGTTCTCTTCATCATTGCGTTTGACTGCAGGTGGAAATGCCAAACTTCGCTACCAAATCACATCAGGAAACACCGGAGGCGTTTTTGATGTGGAGCCTGAGGTAGGCACTATCTTCATCGCTCAGCCTCTGGACTACGAGCACATCAAAAGGTACGGTTGCACTCGATATGATGAAGACTTTGATGTTTTGTATCCGTTTCTGTTTAACACCAGATTCATTTTAACATCACATGGATTTAGCACACCTTTGAGGGTTTGCTGAGACTGGAGGTCTTTGTGGTTCTCATATTCTGCTCAGATACTTGGGTTTGGGGCAGTATTGGTCATAAGATGCTTTATTATTCAAAGCAGGTCAGATGTCACGCTATGTTAATCCGCAGACGGCAGGAAGTGATGTATGATACCCATCAGGGAGTTTGTCAGTAAATGTAAAGAAAATATAAACATATATGACTGCGTCAACCTCAAAACTGTCCAGAAGCTCATGTCTGGTGCACTTGGTGAGATTCTAGAGACTACTAACTCACAGCCGCATTGTCCAGGTTGCCAGAAAGCAGATACACTTGGAACGAGCACTGCTAATGTTTGTAAAACACTCGGAACTTCCATTTCTCTCCAGGTACAAGCTCCACGTCCTAGCCTCGGATGGAAAGTGGGAAGATTACACAACAGTGACGGTTAATGTAGTTAACAAAAATGACGAGGCTCCGGTGTTCGAGGTCAACGAATACTACGGCAGCGTGACAGAGGAGATGGATGGTTCCCCTGTGTTTGTGCTGCAGGTACAATCCACTCATTTTTTAAATCTTTTGGAATCCTGTTTTTACCTGGAATATTTGTAAAATTTCAACTTTCAGCCAGAACTCATCCTGTTATCACATGTTTTACTACAATCTGCACACATTAAAATGCCAGAAAAATACTCTGGCTGCTTTCTGCATGACACTACTTAACACAAACCCAGGATATGTTTTAATTAAGTCAAATTCGTTCCACAGGCAGAAATGGATGACAGAAGGTCGCCTCACACATCCATGAGTGGATTCACACCAATGTTAAAAAAGCAAGCAAAAGTAAAAAATCAAAAACCTTTTGAAATGTTATGCAATTATGTACATGTACAAGAATTAAATATACTAAAATATGAAAGTTTAGCTTGATTATTTATTCATTAGCAGTTACAACAAAGTATTTGCAAAGAAAAAAAAAAAAACTCTTATTTTTGTCCAAACAGTTGAGAGGCATTTTTTAGTAAGAGCACTCCATAAAAGCCGGTAAACTGGGTTTTTCATCGCACTACCGTTACTGCTAAGTTAAAGCACCTTTGCTTAGACTGTAATTTGCTATGGTTGAGTGTAAAGGACATAAAAGTGCACCAGAGGAAGAAGGGAGGGCTAGAGATGGAAAAATCCAATTTTCTACCAGAGTTCTGAACTACAAAGAGGCTTGCTGTCAAAAAATCTTCCAAATCGGCAAAATTTCCATAAATGTATCATATCAAAAACTAAAGTGAAAGTAACTTAAAGTAACTTCTTTTGTTTTAGGTAACAGCTTCTGACCCAGACAAGGATGCTGACCAGGAGGCGCTGCGGTACTCTCTCCATGGCCAGGGGGCAGAGAGTGAATTCATAATCGACGAGGTGACCGGAAAGATCTACGCCCACCAGACTTTAGATCGGGAAGAGCGAGCTGTTTGGCGTTTTGTTGTCTTAGCAACAGATGAGGGCGGAGAAGGTCTGACCGGCTTCACAGATGTCATCATCAATGTGTGGGACATCAATGACAACGCCCCCGTCTTCACCTGCGCTCTCAGCTGCCATGGGGAGGTGGCAGAGAACTCACCAATGGGGGCAACAGTGATGGACATGACTGCGACTGACCTGGATGACTCTGCAGTGGGGCAGAATGCCGTACTTTCATACCGGATTGTAGGAACTGTTGATGCCACGAGCACTGCGGTAGGAGGAGTGACCCCATTCTCAGAGGTGTTCAGTATCAATCCCACCACAGGGACCATCAGCGTAGGGATGGGAGGTCTGGACAGAGAGCAGGTGGAGTCGTATCTTCTAGTTGTGGAGGCCAGAGATGGGGGTGGGATGACAGGAACTGGAACTGCTACCATTCATATCAAGGATGTGAATGACCATGCTCCACGGTTTATAGATCACTCGTGCCGGATCAAGATCTCAGAAAGCGCAGAGCCTAACTCAGAGGTGAGTCAGCAGGATTTTCCTGTGATTTTTTTTTTTTTTTTACAACAGAAATTCGTTAAACATCACAAAAGAAAACATGTATTGTTTGTGTAGAACATCTATACGTATTTAACTATCCTACCTTTCTGCAAAGACTTGCAATCTTGGTTTTTTTCCATCATAATCTCCTACCATGCAGGAATCCAGGGTTCGATTCCCAGAGGGGAATGAGCAATGGCACTGGGGCAGTTATCATATCAATGGCGAGCAATTGACATCACGCAGTGGGGGTCCTTAGGCAAGACCCTTAACGCTACCGAGCGCAGTTCAGCTGCAGCTCACTGCTCCCCCAGGGGATGGGTCAAATGCGGAGAAGAATTTCCCCATTAAGGGGTAAATACAGTATCAGGAAAAAAAAAACTTTTTCAGCTTTTAGGTGTATTATAATGTTCATTCTTCACAAAAAAAAAACAATCCAAAGCGGATTTTGATCCATTCACGGATCTCTGAGCATTCCTCTAAAATCCTGCTCTCTGAGCAATCCCTCCCAATCCATGAAGACGAGTGGGTCCTCACAGGCTGATGTAGATACGTGAGAACCGCCCCTTCCAGGAAGAGTCTGCGCTGTCAGCACCGCCCCCAGGCTGACACACCCACTTTCTCCATGGAGCTAGTGGTGCTCGGCTATACACTTTCATGTTATATGTAAATCCGTCTTTGCAAAAGTTCAGATGTTTTTTTTTTTCATGAGCAAAACACCGACACGCTGCCGAGGCCAGCGCTAGGTTGATATCATGAAATGGGCGGCACCCACTAGGAGAGAAAGGCGGAGCCTCTGAGATCCTGTTGTCTTACTTCAGGATTGAAAAAGGATTTGCAAAAATAACTCATATTTCCTTAGAAATTATTCTTCAGTTTGTCAAAGGTAATGCATTATCATATATATGAATATAGTTTTCTTCGAAAAGCTTAAGAAAAACAAGATATAGACCCTTTAGCAGTCTTGTGTGACATCCATTGACTGTAATATAACTGGACGGATCATGTGGGATGTCACCCATAGAAAATGCTTCGCTTCGGGTTCCAACCAAATGAAGTCAATTTAGTCACAGTTTTTCTGCAATAAGTCTGTCACCATGTTGGAACCAGACGTCCTCATTAAGACGTGATTGGTCCATCTATATTTCTATGGCAACTACTTTTTTCAACCAGGAGTGAACATGTAACATGGACCTTTCCACTGAAAGAGAGTCTGTCAATCAAATGCTTTGAACATTTGACGCAAAGTCACATACTAAGGCATCTGATTGGTAAGTTTATATTTTGAATTACTTGCACTACAGCAAAAGTATCATGAAAAAAATGTGGGCTAAAATTTGGGTTAGCAATAACATGTTAATAAATGCTATTAGAGCAAGAATAATGATTCTGAGCAATAGAATGACTGAGTAATGCCTGTTTATGTCTCTATAGAAGTCTATGGGATGTTGGCTTTTTGATACCAGCGGGTACTTCCTATTTGGAACGGAAGGGGTTGCTCTATCCAGTTCTTAGTTACTGTCAATAATCTGCTCGAAACACATGTTTTCCAAAGAATTCACAAAACATTCATCCAAAAAGAAAATCCATTCTAGTACGTTTTGACCAACATGCAAGGTTAGCTCTAAATATCTCTGGTTTCACAACAGCATATATCGTTTTTTGGTCAGAGGAATAACAGAAAAACTTGGACAAGCTTGATAAAAATCCAGTTCAACCCCCTTTGCTCCAGTTTTTACTGCTTAATATGTAAAATACCAGCATAGCCTATCTGCGAAAACCAAACCACAATGGCTGCTCTTTGTAATTCGAGCCCCTGAGTATGCTTTATACAGAAGAGAAGCTAACACATAAACTCCAGAAGAAGCAGAATCAAGGCAACTGACTGGTTACAGAGTGAGAATCCAGTCATGCATCAAAACACAGCATCAATGAAATGAGTCACATACAATCAATAGAGGCTGCCACTGAGTTCAATTAGATACTTGTATTTAAACTAGTTATGTCTTTGAGGACAATTATAGCTATATGCTATGTAAGGTGTGAACATTATGTGTAGAAAAAAAAAGTATTTTTTGCCTAGTAACAGTTCTCCAAAGGATAATGTTTGCACCCACTTATATATATGCAAATCAAATCAGCATACCTGTAGAATATTTTAAACAAATAGCTATAAGTAAATTCATGGAGCTTGGGCAGGAGGTGTTAAGAGTTGCAAATGTGTTTTGCAAACAGTTTGTCCTGTAATCAAAGGCTAATCAGCTAAATCAGACAGGCTCAGATGAAAACTGCGACACAAATTGTTTGGTACATGTATACACACACACACACACACACAAACACATATATATATTTATATATAACATTGGTAAGAAACTTTTAGGTTCTTCACTTTTAAATTAAAATACTTATCCATTCCTTTTATTATCTGAAGGTAAACTATTTTTTAACCTTCACAGTCATCTCAGGTTTTTCCCAGCATCCATTATTTCCATCTGTCACTGCTCATTCTCAGGTTCTGGGGCTCTCAGCAGAGGACAGAGACACTGGGGAAAATGCCCAGCTGACCTTCAGCATTGTGGCTGGAGACCCAGAGCAGAAGTTCTACATGGTCAGTCACAAGCAGGAGCAGCGCGGCGTACTGAGGCTGAAGAAGCGCCTGGACTATGAGCGGCACAGCGAGCAGAGGTTCAATCTCACACTTAAGGTGAGTGGGACTTCCACAAATCCCAGCAGGTGTGTCATGGTTTCCTTTCTAAATCTACAAGATCTTATAAGTAAGCGGTGTATTTGTACGGAAAACATAGTCTTAGTTTAAAGCAGGGGTGTCAAACTCATTTTCACTGAGGGCCACATCGGCATAGTGGTTGTCCTCAAAGGGCCAGATAGAACTTATACATGGAACTAAATGTAATGAAATATAAATGTAACTACTCCTTAATGTTAAATAACTTTTTATTTAAATTTATTTATTTATTATAACTTTTTAAAATGACAGTTACAGTTGCATAGAAACATATGTTTGCTTGTTACTTTAGCATAAATCCTTTTACATTTGATTCTGTCAGGTTAGGTTATATGGACAGTGTTTAAGTCCTAATGTATATTTGCCCAATCCAATATTACAAGTCCAATTCCCTCTAGATATGAATAAATACAGAATAATATGAATATGATATGAATAATGACAGGGCGGGCCACATTTGGCCCGCGGGCCTTGAGTTTGACACGTGTGGTTTAAAGTGTTAAAAAAATATATAGGCATAGACTAGCAGCAATGGCTGAAGTTTTTTCGGAAAGGACAAAACATCCCCAGTGGTCTTTTGATTATGATTATGACGTTTTTAGCCAAAAAGAAAAAAAACAGTGCAGTTTTCGAGGACCTATTTTCTGCAGACCAGCAGGAGTAAATTGGAAATTTACCTCTGAGATGTGGGCGGTACCCTTTCTGCAGAGCAACCCCACTGCCCTTCCCCTCCTATTTTTCAAAGCTTGGAGCAGGGAGCTTGTGGTCTGCCCAACGTGTTTTCTGATTCACAATTTGGCTCCTTTTTCAATAATATTTTTGATTAACAGTGATTTGGATACTCAGAAATGCAATGTTGAGCTTAATGTCTGTTATACATGTCCTCCATCATTTTAAGAACACCAAAAACACAATTTTCACTGAAGTGGGTCTTAAAAACCTTTTTTCAGCACTTTTTTATGGGTTTGAACCAAACCATTAGAGTCCAAATAAAGAGTTTCTTTTTCAAATTCACCTTTTATAAAGGCAGTTCTCGGCTGTGATCAACCTATGGATAATATTTAATATATAAGCATCAATGCCACACAGCAGACACGCTGGGGGATGAGCTTATCTTGTTTTGCTCTATATTAGATGGAAACAGAACAGTAAAGTATGGATATGTTTCCATGAGATGAACAATCAGTTACAGACAGCAACCCTCCATTATTTGAATTTGAAAACCTTCCTCCATGGCGGTACCAGTGTGATCTGTCTTTTAGGTGGAAGACCTGGACTTCTCCAGCCTTCTGCAATGTGTGGTAGAAGTTGAGGACTTCAATGACCATGCTCCAGTCTTTATTCCACACTTCCTCTCACTGGCGCCACTGCGCGAGGACATCGCTGTGGGAACCAGTGTGGCCCGTTTGGTGGCCAGTGACTCCGATTCAGGCCAGAACCGGGACATCACCTATAGCCTGTCTGCAGAATCGGATCCTGACGGGCTGTTCACCATTGATCAGTCTGGTGTGCTGTCGGTCGCACGACCACTGGATCGAGAGAAAGTAGCACAGCATCACTTGGTTGTCATGGCAACTGATCACGGGGTTCCAGCACTAACAGGAAGTGCAACAGTTCAGCTGCCTCTATTGGATATAAACGATAACGGACCAGAGTTTGAGGCTGCCTACAGCCCAGTAGTGTTTGAGAATGTGGCAGGACCACAGGTAGGTGGGGCTTGTTTTCCACGTGTGAATCTGATGCTGTGAAATTTAACAAATCAACGATTCATCCTCTGTCTCCGTGTTTAGGTAGTAAGGTTGAACCAAACGTCCACCCTTCTCCGAGCCATAGACCTAGACTCCCCCGAGAATGGAGCACCGTTTCACTTCAGCGTGCCTTCTGACTATCGCCACGGCAGCGATTTCTACCTGCAGGATAACCTGAACGGAACTGCAACTCTGACTGCCCTGAGGACATTTGACCGTGAGCGGCAGAAGGAGTTCTTAATTCCTGTCATCATAAGTGACAGTGGTCATCCAGCCAAAACAGTGACCAGCACTCTGACTGTGACCATTGGTGACCAAAATGACCACGAGCACGTGGCGGGCGAGAAACACATTTTCATCAACAGTCATAGAGGTGAGAGGGGTTTTTGTTCTCTTTAAGGGGTGCTGTGTTGGCATTGGATACCTTAAGCAAGAAAAAAAAACTTTATTTCTTTAGAGACATTTTCAAACCTGTTTTTAAAATCATTTTTAAGGGTCAACAAATCGAAAAGGAAAATAGTTATAATACTTCCAAATCTGTTTGAGTTCTTTTTCTAAGTTGATCTGAATTTAATTTAGCTTTATGCTAGGATTACTTTCATGCCACATGAGTTGAATTTAACCTACTCAATGAACCAATTCAATAAAGTGGTAGAGTGTTTACCTTGAGACTGGAATGTCGTCAGTTCCAATCCAGTCAAAGACTCTAAAAATGGGACCCGACGCCTTCCTGCTTGACAGTCAATATTAAATTTCGAAGTTTGGTGGGATGGTTAAATGGTTAACTTTGGACAAAGCTGACCAGTAGACATTCCAGTGTTTTAAAGAAGATTATTTTAAATTGTTAATAATTCTAGCTTGATCTGATTTGCTCTACCTAAGTAAACCTCATGTGAACTGGCAAGAATAAACTATATGGAGTGGCTGCTGTTTGTCACTTCTAGTAACTTAAATGAATAAAGGCATATTTTAACACTTTTATATATTTCTCATTTACCCTTGTCCTGTGTTTTGAAAGTTTAATTTTAGAAATATGAAATAAAAACCAATACAGTGGTCCCTCGCTAAATCACAGTCTAACAGTTTTGATCTTGAGGTTTCGTAGTTCTTCGTGTTCTGCGTCCTGATTGGCCGTTGACCTTATCAGTTAATCTCCTCCTTGCCATCCCTCCTGTACAAATGCGTTCTGAATGCTCCCTTCTCAGTGGTTCTTTTTGGCATCAGTGTGTCAAGTCTGTGCATCACATTGTTCTTTGGAGGTGTTACCTGAGTAAGCCCAGACAGTTTATCCCGCGGTTGATCACATCACGCTCAGTCCTGTTTAGACACCACAGCAAAGCTGTGCTATTGAAAGACCTTTTCTACTGCTGAATCACAGTTGATCATGTTCATTAATGGTATTTCACTTGAAAAGGCAGCACCTCCGTTGTTTCATCTCAGTTCATTTACGTTTTTTAAAGAGCTTCTCATTAAAAAAAAATGTTAAAAAAATCTGTCATTTAAATTTATGTTTTCAAAGTTTGATGGATATTTTGTGAATAAATCACAATTAAAAGGACTTTTTAGAGATGCAGTCAAACAGTAATTTTAGAATTGGGTGTAACACTGACCTGACACAAAACAGTGAAGCCTAAAGAATGAGCATGAGGCTTTTCTTTATGTTTGTATTTCTTTTACCATTTGCCACATAACCATTTGGCATTAGCTCATGATGCGATTCATCCTCTTTGTGCAGGTCGAATGCCAACTACGGTGCTTGGAAAGGTTTACTCTCCTGACCCCGATGATTGGGACAACAAGACCTACGTGTTTGAAGGACACGTGCCAAGGTAAAGGATTCAGGCCATCAACACTTTTACCTTAGACAGGATGGGACAATCTGAAGTGTAATCTAACTTAAATAGATGTAGGAGAACATAGACAGGGTAGAGAGACAAACTAGTTGCTCATTGTTTAATTCACAGTTGGTCAAGCTTAAAGCAAACTTTAATTAAACATAAATGATTGCATTTTCTTACCATGGAGTAAAAGGACCAAACTGATTTTTTTTCTACCTTAATGTAATATTTTCTGACGTCAAATTGTGTAATAGAAAGTTCCTAAATAGACTACGATGATGGTTGGAATATTAGCTGTGGCTCAACATTTCAGATGTTTTCCTCTGGTCCTGCAGGCAGATCTGTGGAAAAAATGACAACTTTAGTCAAACTTTGAGGTCTTTGCCTCTCAAAGCACCTTCAGACACGCCTGCCTCACAAAGATACACACAGACTTATCTGAAAATGCCTTACACCACGATATATGTTCTTTTTATGCTTCCATGCAGATTATTTGGATCCAGTGAAAAACAGCTGGTTAAATGTGGATCACATAGGCTGTCTGGCAGGCTGAACAGAGATATATGCAGCAGAAAATGTTAGTACTACTCAGTATTATTCGATTCATAACTAGACTGTCATAAACTCAGTTAACCTCAGTTAAATTGTTCGTTTTAAGCTGCTGTCTTTTCCGAAATAATTGGAGAATGAGCAAAATACTGATGTCGACGTTTTTGTGTTTTATTTTGTCACACAGCTGCTGTTTGGATGTGTTTAGTATAATAGGTCTGGCAGAAATCAGGCTTTGGTGTGGAAGACAATTTTCCACAAAATCATCATGTTATTTCCAGTTTATTGATGATATTTGTTTTTAATCATGGAATGATTAAAAAAAAAAGAAAATTATTATTATTATTAAAAAATAATGATAAATATCAAGAGAAGTAGTACCCATCTGTGAAAATTTCACGTAAAAACCACAACTTTTCCTACTTTTTGCACTTCGATTCACGTATGACCAATTTTTATCCATGCAATATGCACAAAATGTTCATAGTGGCTGTGTGACACGGCCTTTAAACAATAGTTGAATACTTAAAGTGGTATCTAGTCTAATCCAAAGACCAAAACTAATTGATTGGATAATCTGTAGTGTCAGCCAAACTGTCCAATTTACCAACACTACCAAATAGGCTGAGTAAGGTGAGAGTTTTGAGTCCACCCACATACCATGACATATATATATATATATATATATATATATATATATATATATATATATATATATATATATATATATATATATATATATATATATATATATATATATAGATGAATGGTCAATGCACTGCAAATACATAACATTTCACCAGTTTTACAGTCAAGAATATGCCTTAGAATTGTAGAAATGAAAGCTTTGATTTACAAAAAACAGAGAGAGTGATAGCCACTATACCACATGGCCCAAAGCAAGACAATTTTTTGACCAAATTTCGTTTGTAGTCATAACCAATAGCATAAATGAGTTCATATTCCAGAAAATACGGGGTAAAAAATAGTTTCCCTTCCATCTTTAGCTATGACCTTATTTTAAAAACATTTAATTCACATATATTTAATTTCAAATAACGTGTCATGTTTTTCTGAAGCCGTTTTTTGTTTCCTGGTCTTTTATGACAATTCAATCTATTAACTTGTACAAATGTTGCCAGAAATGTTGAAACTCAATTTTTGGAGGATACTTCCTCAGCTGTTTTACTTTGTTGAAGATTGCAGAAAAAAAAATGTTTTCAGTGAACACTGTGGATTTGGGAAGCATTCCAAATAAATGTAGGCTTGCAGTGAGAGGCTGTTTGCAGCTGCTGTCTCCCTCAAAGGAAACAAAATGTCTGAAATCTTTTAATCATATAAAAAGTGTAGATTTCTTTGAAGCTTGAATTTTCGAAACAAGCACCTGCACAATCTGAACATGGAAATTACTCCACAGTTTAATGAGACTGCTCAGAAAATGATGCTGTTTCCTTGGAGGATTTGAATATTCAGTCTGGAAACTCTAATTAAGCACATGAAAACAGTTATCTCCAGAGCTGCAGGAAGTGCCATATTCTCCACATCATCTGAAATGTGCTTTAAATTACCGTCATAAATGGGTTTTTATACTTTTTCATTTGTTTCTGACTCTCAGTGAGCCCCAATAAAGTTTGCTGATGACACAGCGGTATTATCTCAAATCCTAATGGATGTATGTACAGTTGTCTCTATGGGGCTCAAAAGCCATGCAGAGGAGGTGGTGCTGGACTTTCGGAGGCCCCACTTCACATCAATTGTTGGGTGAAGAGGGTCTTCTGTTACAAATTCCTGGGAGTGCACAAAATCTCACCTGGAAAAACCAATATGTCTCTGGCTGTAGAAATTTCTGCACCTCCTCGAAGTCTGGAGCAAAAATGGTGTGGAACAATAACTGATGGCCTCCCTTTTTCGGTCCACGATAGAAAGTTCCATTATATACAGTATCCCAGCACTCCTACAGGAATGCCCCACACAAGGTGATTAAACGGCACAAAACACATCCCATCCTTACCAGATGACATTTTCAGGTCCCTATGGATAAACCTCACCCTGGACTTTTGTCTTTTTGCTCCTGTGGCCAATAGCTGGATGTGGAGAAGCAGAGAAGCAGACAAACACATGGAGGCAGCTTTTATCCTTGAACTGTTAGACTCTTAAACACAATAATATAACTCCACACACAGAGCACCTGTGTTACATAATTCACTTGTGTGATTTAATAGTGCAGTATGCGTCGTTTGTAATTTTATTATTTTGCTCATTTCTTTTTAATGGTTTTTTTCTTTGAAGTTCTTTTACGGAGTCGTTCTTTGTGATGTTCACACCAGCCGCGGCTCAAACTGTTCCGCTCTGAAACTATTCATGACAATAAGAAAACAGGCTGTGCTTTGCTCCTCTTAAAATTTTCATTTCACTAACACATTGTTCAATAAATGTAGACTTTGATTTAGAAATTTGTGGTTCAGTTAAAAGTCAGAAATAAATAAAACTCTGCGTTTGACAGAAAACATTCACAATGGAAACTAGTATGTGAATATATATATATCTAGTTGTATTGTAGTCCAAACTTTGATGAAGATCAATAAAGACAGAAAAGGTACAGGGTAATGCTGCATCTACACCATTTGTGCAGTGGAAGGAATCCTTTGCCTCTGTTTTGTCTTGTTTTTAGTCAAAAGTCTGCCAATGGACATAGATTTTGGCATTAGGAATTTGGAATCTAGGTAACATTTGTCAAGATAGGTTGTATCAAAAATTAATCTACAATTGGTTGTAAACACTCATATTATCTACTGGTATATTGCTCTGGTAATTGGAAATATTGTGTCTTGAGTTTATATCTCAAAAACATTTAAATGTATGTTTTTTGGACAAATCTGTCTTCTTTTAAGTCAACTATTCTTATTTCCAGACCTGACCATAATCATCTTAATGTAAGACAAGAGTTACACATTGTAGAATAAAATTACCTTATAAATAATGTATGAATATATTTACTTTCAAACTTTTTTTCTGCTTTTGTTAGATACATTTAAACTGTGTTATTATCAATCAAAACTTGACAGTTTTCCTAAATCAAACGAGTCTGTTTCTTGAAAACAAAACCGCTCACCACCACAAAAAAACCTCTGCTGAGAAATGTTACAAATATTACATAAAAATAATATCCTTTTAGGATTAAATGACTCAACAGGTTCAGGATTTATTGTCTGAAATAATGATATCGTACTAAAAGTTCATTTTGACTTATATCAAGCTTGATAAGACCCTGTAAGAGACCGTAAAACTAGTGAACTGTATTAACTATATATCTATAGATCTCATAATATACAGTCGACGTATGGAAGACATGGACGATGTTGGAGGATCAGATTTACTTTTTTATTGTGAAGAGTTCTACAAAGGCATCAATAATCACGTCTCTGTGGTTCAGGAGATCATTCAGAGACTCTCCCGGTACGGTGAGGTTCACCATCTACTCCAGGAGCTGCGTCTCAATGATACTTTCAGCGGTACTTCTGTCTCCCAGTGACCCAGTTTGATGACTTACAGTCAGATGAGTAAAAAATAAAAATAATAAAAATATGTTGAAGTTCAGGAGCAAAATGATGAGATTCTGCTCCATGTTGGGTTTGGACTCCACCTACTGATCACGTCATCCACACGTCACAGGCCAAAGTTGACTTCCTAATTGGTTAATGTGAATTCTTCACCAAAGTTCTAAACTGTGGAAGCATTGCGCCATGTCAGAATGTTCGCTGTGCCTGATGCTCAAAATGTCCCGCAGGACCTCAGATTGCGTCTGTACATTGACTTTACTGTTGAAACTCTTTGGTGCAAATGCAGTTTAAGGCTCCACCCTCAAAGGTGAACCTCCTTTCTTCATCTCCCTCACAACCGCCTCGACCCTCTTAGTAAACCCAGAGATCCGTCAACATTTGATGCTGAAGGATCTACAAGACTTTCACGGCAAAATGCTCTTTTTTTTTGCACAGTGCTCATTCCTCATGGGGGATTGCAGAAAAGTACGACTTACAGCCTAAAACAATGTTAGCTGCACAAATGTATCAACAAACAGACCCCTAGACTTTGCTGATCTGTTTGCTTTATTGTGGGATTTCTCACTAATGAGAATCTCAATGTGAGACCGTGAAAATGAAGCTCCTATTTGTTGCATGATGGCCTGTTTGAGAAGATCATGCAGTGAGCTGCTGCTGTGGAGCTTTAGATGGATGGGTTTGCAGTTATGCAGGGCTTTAATTTCATTTGTCAGACCACAGAAAGTAATAATTTCTGCAGCCCCCTGTGAGATCTGCAGCTTGATGACTAATGAGTAGCCTGCAGGGGTTATTCCAGGATTGAACAGCTTGACCTTCTCAGGCTTCAATTCATTAAGGAAAGGTTGGACCATGCAGCGAATCCACTCCTCACCTGTGCTCAAACTACCATTCAGTACTGGGCATCAGTCGGAGCGACCCCAGTCCACCCCGAATAAACTGTGGTATTGGTAATTGCACATTTGTTCTTCCCCTCAGTTACTTCATCCTGAACAAGCGAACAGGATTTCTAATAATCAAGGAAAACGCTCCAACCGGCACCTACCAGTTCCAGGTCCGTGTGTCCGATGGAGTCTGGCCTGATGCTGTCTCCACGGTAACTGTGCACGTGAGGGAGCTGAGAGATGACGCCATCTACAACTCTGGCTCCCTTCGCCTGGCAGGTAAGACTAACTTTTTGGCAAATGGATGCAGAATAAATCAAATTAAATCAAATTTTCTTTCTAAAAAAACAAAAAAACAATGCAACAACCACAGATCAAGCCGGCAAGCCCGACACATAAGATCCCACAAGAAAACACTGGGACTAAAAGAAAGTTAAAATTAGATACATAAAACATATTTAATGGAAAGTAACTAAAATAAAAAATCATAAATGAATTAAATAATTAGTATTAGTCAAGTTGTTCAAATCAGTCAATCTATTATCAATATTGGAAAATATCATTTGGATTAAGACATGGTAGGTTTATAATACCATGACGTAAAAGCGACCAAGTGGATCACAGCGGACAACACACATGTGATGCAGCAAAAACGGATCTGTCCATCATTCCAGTCCAACGTGGGGAAACACTTTGAATTCAGCAAAGTCATGTGACAGTGTGCTTGAATGTTCTAAGAATGTTCCCTTTGTGGAAAAACAACAGTGGGCTAAACTTTAGGAAACTAAAATGTTAATGGATTTGGATTTCATTCTTGATTACTTGTTTGTTTGGACACATATTTCATTTACACTTGATGATATTGATAATAATCCAAGGATTCTGGAAATCTTCCGCCGCTCTGTTCAGTAGCAGGTATTTCTCGGAGTCACATGAGTCGAGGTTTGGGCCAAAGATATCCTGGATCTATTTTTAGTAGGAGAATCGGATGTTTCAAAATGAACCAATATTTACTATGAATTAAATCGGCAATAACACATTTTGATGTGAATTGGATTGTAACACCCTTAATGCCCAGGTAAGATTGTTCAAAAGTCATGTAGAAAAGGTGCTTTAGTTATTTTTTTTGCTCCTTTTAAAGGCCCCTCCCTCTGTTATTGGCCTTTCTGTGCTCGTGGGGTCTCAGTTGTCTTCTCCTGTACTTACATAGGTAAAGTAATTAGTGTTGGATTTGCTCAGGCAGCACATTCCTCTACATGTTGAGCTGCATCCATCCTCACCTGACGCGCTGCAGCGCTCCGCACTAAATTCACTTTGGAGGAATGGGACATGGTTGAAGGATTTTAATGATTTCACAGATATTATTATATGTTTAATGGAAGCGGGCGAGGACCCCGACCGACGCTCTCAGAAGGAGCGGAGAACGAGAATGGAGGGAGGAAAAGCTGCAAGTGAGAGTCAAGCCTCATGGAAGCTGATAAAGAGATTTTCTTCTCGTTCTGAGAGTGAGCCGAGGAAAAATTAATGGGCGGCAAATCCAGAGGCGGCGTGTTGGGAAACACATTTGAATGTTTGTGGAAGAAAGCAGCGGCAGAAGGACGGATTCCTGAATTCTCCTCGGAATCTTGTTTAATATTTTATTTATTCTTTGAAAGTATGGATCTTAAATTGTATTCACAAACATTTTTGAGACTCTCACTTCTCATTTGTGCAGCTTAGAGGGGAACTGATGGGTCAGTGGGGCGTTTTCCTCGCTCAGCACTTTAGATAAACTCCTGCCTTCAAACAGTCCTGTGCCGCATCCTCTGTGGAAACTTGTGGCTAATATGTCACTCACGGATGTGTAAAATCCACTGACATTAAATAAGGGAAGGTCATGTTGAAGTTCAGGCCATTGGGCAGTTCGGGTGGTTTGAGACGGCAGCGGTTGTTTCCAGGATTGCAGGTTTCCACATGGAGCTGTGGAGTAAACACTCATTGATTCTCAGTCGCAGGGATTATGAAAATATTCTACTTAGAGCATTACTTACACCCTCCTTGACATTTTAAATCCCATTTCAAGAACAAATGTGGAATGCAATAAGGAAGCTGAGAGGAAGTGCTCGTTAAATCTGCCTCACTGAGATTAAGGCTCCGTCTCTCTGTCCCTCCTGCGTTCTCCATATTGATGAAAAGGTAAAAACGTGGTAAACAAAAAGTCCTTCAAATGTTCCCATATTGCAGGAAAGAAAACCTCACTGTGAAGCTCATTTCATGACACAGTGAGCACAAACCATGAGGACCTTTTGTGTGTTTACAGAAAACTTTTCTGGTAGCCTGGCTAACGTTGCTGGTACTTTCTGATTCTGGTGAATCCCAGCCTCACTTTTGTCTTCTGCTGCTGTAGAGCACACGCTGCAGGGTTTTGTGACGTGTGATGCATTTTTGCCTACCATACTTCTAAGAATTAGTTGTTAGGAATACAATTTCAGGGAAAAAAAGACCATAAAAGATGCATAACTCAATAACATAAAGTTTTTATTTAATTTGAATATGAATTAACTTATATAATTGTTTATAGATTTGGGTTTTAAGCATTTTGCGGCCTTTATGGTTTCTGTCTTTTAATCAAGTAGTTCTGTTTATTATTAGCCACAGTCTTTCCTTTCATTTAATGTTTGTATTTTTAATGTTTTTTGTATTTTTAGTCTATCGGGTTTTATGGCTTTTTATTGTTTTGACCTACAAAAGTGTCTTTTATGTCAAGCACCTTGTGTTCTACTCTATGAAAGGTGCTCTGAAAAGAAAGAGATGGATGGATGGATGGATGGATGGATGGATGGATGGATGGATGGATGGATGGATGGATGGATGATGGATGGATGATGGATTGACTGATTAATTGTCTCAAAAGAGAGTAAAACCCAACATTTCCTTAAACTTCTTAAGAGATTTTATCCATAAAATAAGAAAATTCTTCTTTCCTTTCAGGTGTGCACTCATCTTTGGTGCTTTTTTAATGCATGTCTATTCGTAAAGATATAAATATTTTTAAAATCCTAGACATATTCTAAGATTATTGTTGCTAAACTTTCCTAATGGGCTTTTTATGCATGACCTTTTTTTATACTACATAATTTAGTTTTTGCAGTGTTTCTACTGACATGAAAACTGCCCGCTGAACATTTCGCCTTCATTGGATCCGTTTCTGTGAGCCAAAGAGATGCCTGTGTCCGAAACAAATGTCGATTATCAATTAACTTTTCTGAAACTCTGGGATTGTTCCTAACTCTTTTACAGCTGAGCTTTAGCTCCTGTTTACATTCTTTCGCCTGCCGCAACTCCTAAACCATTTACGCAATCAAACATAATTCCAGCAGATTGGGAAGGGGACAAAAGCAGCCTTGCGTTGTTTTGCATAATGGTGCAAAGCAGATATGAAAGGCTGCCTTTGGACCAGATCTAGGTGTATTTCAAACATGTAAAATAAAATATGCAAAGAAATACAAAATGATTATAATAAAAAGCAAAATAATAATAAAAAATGTTTAATAAAAAAGAAAAGTCTCTGTAATAAATGTTTGAAAAGGGGATAGGCAGAAGCCATTGTTTATCTAAGCCTATCCCTTTATCTACTTTGCCCATTTTAGACAATGATAATCCGTATAGTTATATTTCTCTCCACAATCAATATTTCAAAGTAAATAATTGGATATTTCATAGATTTGTTCATCCTCAGTTTAAAAACAGTTCTCTGCGTCAGCATCAGTTGATTAACGTTGATCATGTAAACAAAGTATGGTATGTCAACGAGTGTGTTTTTGAAATGTCCCACTCCAATCATCCTTCCATCTATTTTGAAAGTGCTCCTTTAATTATTATTATTATTATTATTATTATTATTATGTTGTTTTTTTTATGCTCAAATTCTGTGTTGTTTTCTGGGACATTAGAAGTTTGCCTCGAGTTGTGGGCGGGGCCGTTGGGGCGGAGCAACCCCGCCCACCCTGTTTCTCAGACCAGGGAGCTTGTGGCCCACCCAGTGAGCAAACAAGCTCTTTTTGATTTTTGTCGGCTCCGGATTCACAACAATTTGACTAAAATACTTAGAAATACTCATAAATGTCCTTTTTTTTTCCTCTATAATTTTCACTTTAAATAAATGTCACCACAGTTTTATGCCTAAATGCAGCAGGTTTCTGTTCTGATGGGTTTATGTCTCTGTGAGGGAGCGTATCTAAGGAGATGACCATGAGGGAATATTTCTGACTGTCTTATGAACCACAATGCAGTGATGTCACACTGACATAATCTTCTTCTAGTAGGAATATAAGGACAAAATAAAAGTTGCTTTTGGTGATTCTTTTCGTAAAGTTGAGTCTCAACGCTTTTAACTTAGTTGTTTTTAGAAAATTTCTGCTCCACTTCAAAACTTTGAACAAAAAGGAACCAACAGCCTCAGAATAACTATTGTGTTTGTTATTTCTCACTTCTTGACTTCACTCTCACTCTAGTATACATGCACAGGAGTGATATTTATTCCTTTTTTGCACCTCTTTGTGAGAAACTCGAAGCCCACAGAGAGCAGAGTGTCTGTACACCGCCTCCAATGAAGCCGTGGGGAAGGGGAAAGCGAAAGTGAGTCGGTAGGCTGGATCAAAGCCAGGTGCAATGCTGCCGCTCTGTATTAGGAGTTACCAGCCTTCCTCCAGCCCTCTGAGCTGTCTCTCTGTCTGCCCGTGTCCTTGTTTCTCCAGCTGGAGCGACTGATGGGAGCCGACATTCGCCTCAATCCCTCACACTGTATCTGCTCACCCTGTTTCCAGCTCCTAATCTGGTCTTTTAATGCAGACACTCCGTCTCCATTTTTTTCCCCACTCAGCCGCCTAATCATCTTTCCCGGTGAATTCTCGCAGCCGTCTCGTACCGTCATGTTGTTTACTGCCATGTTGACCAAAAAAAAAAAAAAAGTTCTTGCTGGAAAATGAAGTATTTTTTAAAAGTCACTTGTTTCCTGCTCTTGCAGTAGTTAAAGCTGAAGATCTGAAGTGTTTGGTGCACTTAAAAAGTCTGCGTTTAAAAAGCTCCATAGAAATTGACACATTTTATGCAACAATAAAGGGCATCTGTGGCAACTCTGCCACAGAGCTAAAAATAAAATAAAAAGCTTCTTCTCAAGTTTGTTTCTGTCCAATTATAACATCTTGAAGTCCCACTCCAATGAAAACGGTGTTTTTGGTGTTTTTAACATGTTCATGTCTCATGAAGGAGCACATATACAAAGAAAATTAGGCTCAAAATTTCATTACTGAGTATTTTGTTATTCACATTGTTGTGAATCAGGAGCAGATGAAAAAAAGCTGTTGAAAAAAGCTTGTAGGTGTGACATCGAAGCCACTGCTGCGGACCACTGCTCTCTATTCTGATGCATCCACTTGTGGAAGACCAGATATGTCCTTTGTTTTCCCTGACTGGGCTACCATCTGGGTCAAAACCGTACGGCGGGATAACTCCGACATTGCTCGCCATTTTTGTGCAGGGCTGAAAGCTAGTGGAAGAGTGTGTAAACAGATGGATGCTGGATGATACTCCATACCAACAGTCCTGCCCATAGCTCAAAGGCAAATTTCTTATGAATTACTGCCGCCCTGCAGAAACTATGTCCAAGAAAATGAACGTTTTGAAAATAGATAGATAGATGATCGTAGTGAGATTTTTTGTTTGACAATTCTGTTTGACATAACAAGTTTTGTAAGTTCTGTAAATGCATCCATACATCCGTACAACCATGCGTTTGTCTTCCTCTTCCTGTGGGATGATATTAGACGACCTGGAGAGTCTGTGAATGTGAATGTGTGAATGGGATTCTCACTGTAAAGCACCTTGTGCCTTCAACAAAGGTTAAAAAAACGATATATAAGTATACGTTTCACTAAATATTTTAGTGAAAGAACAAGCAAACAAACTGACATTTGTCTGAAAGTATATAAAGAACGAGTGTAAATGATGACACTCCATTTGGAATTCATGATGTTACATTTAAGTGTTTTATGAACATCTTTTTAAGTAATATCATAAATCTAGTCTGATTATAGACTTTTATGTGCGATGCTACCCAAAAAGGTTATATATAAAATTATGAGGCTCCTTTTCAAGTCCATAGTTAAAGAAAGTAGAGTTAAACCTTATGTCATTTCTTTGTATTAAAAAAAGGACTGATTTTAAAGGTATTCTGCTTTAAAGTTACTTCTTACACACACACAAGTTTCCTTTAAACTTTTTTTTGACTATATAATTGAGTAAATTAGCTTTTTGCATCCTGAAGTCCTTCCAATATCCCATAATTAAAGTCACTGAAGGTTTCTGTCCTTAGTGACTTTGCTTGAAGCTTGAAGCCAACTTTCAATGATCCTAATGGCTGCAGCGTTCCCACATCCAATAATTTGCTCGGGATGAAATTTTCCAACATACGTTATCATTGAGATTGCACGTCAGAAAACAACTTTAGATGCCATCAATTTTGCATTTAACGCAGCCGCCATCAAATCACGCCGCCCCGCAAAAGGGGTGCAATCCTACATTAAGTAATGGCGCAGGTAGAAGGCTCCGTATTCATCTTCATAAGCTCGGTTTCTGTCATGTCTTTCTTCAGTGTTTTATGTTGTGACTTGGAAAAGGCTCTGGAAGAGCCACATGTATTAAAAGATTGCAAAGCTATTATCCTTATTATCTTGAGCTGAAGGCCACGTCAGACGGCCCGGTTCCTCTCCCGTCCACTTCAAACTCTCTGCTCACATTTAGGATTCTTTTCTGTTTCAGATTTTATTTTGAAGTCTATCTGCTTCAGAGTCGTAACTTTTAGACACATCTTGCTCTATAATGGGATGTCGTGAACTTCTTGTAATGTATTCTGTGTGAAACATCAGAGTTAAGCTGTAAAGACTTTATAATCTCCGTAAAGCTTTATTTCCGGATGGTCTTCGTTCCAGTCTCAGTAAAAAAAAAGAAACCGGAGGATCTCGTTAACATCTTACCAAAAGCCAAAGATCCTGCTGCCTTCTGCAGCTTAGACATGATATTGTACTTGTTGCACTGAAATGAAGCCAAATAAACAACGCTAAGCTCTTTGATTCCATTGAATATGATGGTGACGTTAGTGGTTTGGTTACAAGTTTTCCTTTTTAACAGAGTTTCTTCATGATGGATGGATTAATGCATAAATGTACAGTTTTTTTGATGGACATTTTAAACCACTTGGTTTTCCTTTGACATCCGTTTGTTTTCCTCAGACATCACAGCAAAGGAATTCATTGAAATGAGAGGGAAGCATCGCAGTCGCTATGAGCTGCTGGTGGACTTCCTGTCAGAGATGCTCTCCGTTCCGCCGGATGATGTCAACATCTTTAGCCTGATGGATGCGAAGGACAGAATGCTGGACGTTCGCTTTGCCGTGCACGGAGGCCCCTCCTTTCTGCAACCTGAAAAGATCCATGGGTATCTGGCAGCCCACAAGCAAAAGGTAGGTCACCTTTTCCTGTTTTGTTTTTTTCAAATCCATTGGGACACAAATTCCTGCCAACTCAACTCTTCTTTTTCTTAGAAGATTTAATCCAGGTGATCATAATTTGGTGTGTAGAGATGTGTAAGGATTTTGAACCTGGGGAAGACATCAGCATGGAGCCGTGCCTTCTTTGATCTGTCTCAAAAACATAAATGAGGGTTATTACTTATAAATCAATGATGTAATATAAGATTAAATAACATAAAATAAAAGGACTAGTTTCTGGAAAAAAGCATTAAAAAGCTTCCCAAAATCTGTAGACTGCTGGTGAATATGAAGAGGATTAGCTTTGGTGACACTTTGGGACTGGATGGAGATGGGGGCAGGAAGAGGGTTTTCCTGGAAGATGGGCAGACAGAATAGGAGAAGACCACTGATTGGTTTGGTAAAATCCTTACTGTTGTCCCAAAGAGGTGGGAAAATTAATGAATCAAGGTGACGCCATGGGAAACTCCATAGCCCACCAAGTGAAAAGTGTTCACATGGATCTTCCTATGGAAATGATGCAAGAAAATCCACCCAAACAAAGAATCATACATTTAAGTTCACAAACAAGTGTAAAGAAAAGGGAATAAGTGTATCTTTCCTTCACATCATGGTCATGTTGATGGAGGAATGGATTGATCTAATATTCTTCCCCATCGTTATGTCATTAGAGTGCACACAACCTTCTGCTCAACTCTTACATAAAGCTGAGCCTATATTTAGACTGACATTTATTGGAAAATGAAGGGTTGTGAACTGAAATCTCTTAAATATACATTAGCAAGTGAAATGAGTGAAGGAGTGACACAAGTGCAGTGGCTTTGCTTTTCCGATGGCTCTTTCTATTTTTGCCTAATCCATCAGAATGGGCCGATAAAAAGTGGTTTGTGACATATTCCAGTGAAAAATCCAGTTTTGATGCGACACCCCCAGAAGTCAGCAGGGAGCTGTCTCATCAGTCCAGGAAGCAATCGTTATTTCTTTCTGTAATGAGAACATTTTGGGATCAGATCGTTTAGCAGCCAATCAAATGTTAATTCTCACCTCTCCTTTGCCTTTTGGCGTCCCCCATCGTCCACCTTCCTCTTCCTGCGCATCCTCGTTGCTCACACCAGCCCCCCCGTCATATGTCCTCTGTATCCATGAATCTGGTCTCCAACCGCAGCATTGGTTCCTGTTTTTTAGAATTTCTTAAAAATTTGAAGCCAAAGTGTTTTTGGTCACTCTGTATTAATCTGAAGCATAAAATCCTCTTTTTAATTTGATTTTTTTTTAAGTCAGTATGTCTGTCTTTTAAAACAGAGTTGAAGTTTGTATGTCTGAATCCCAGTTCGTCACGTTGAAAGGACAGGATATGTAACGTTAAAACAGGTGACATCATTAGCCAAAGGCTCCAGTCAGACAGCATTTCATGTTCCAGAGGGCCGAGTGGAAGTAGGTGTTTCATTTCCAGACTGCGTCATAGGAGGTGAACTTTACATCTCAGACAGAAAGCTGACCCTCGTTGTCAGAGGGAATGTACAGCCAAACTGGATTAGCATTTACAAACCTGCTCAGAAAAAAAAAAGAATTCCAGCTCGGCCATGATCAGACCAGTCAGTTCAGGTGAGTCACTGCTCTCAGCCTTTGGCTTCTCTGCCAGTTCTGCTGCTTACCTCTTGCCTCATACAAAGAGGGATTGGAGTTGCAATGAAAATGGTGCAAGCGTAAGGATAAAATATCTGAAGGAGAATTACGCCTGAGAGAAAGATGTGTAAGTGGAGAGGAATGGGCTTTAGGTGTGATTTGTGAGGAGGGGGCAAAGCGTTTCACTTGAATTGAGCCAAGATCTCAAGTGGAGGCATTGATCAGAATGAGATGTGAAGCGTGGTGGTGGAGAAGGAGGTGGAGAGGGTGGAGGATTGGTGGACTAGAAGGGAAAAGGAGGCTGGGACGATTCCTAATGTTCCTAATTCTCTCATAAGACCATGGAAGTAGAGGAATAAAAAAAAAGAAAACCCCTATTCACTCCATCCATTGGTTTCTCCCTGCAATGGCTCAACTTTTCCACTTGACTTTCAATGATTCATCAGTTTTCAATTTCTTTAAAAACGGCTTTCGTGATTCTTGGATGTCAATCTTCATCTTTTTATTATATGAATGGAGTCTCGAGCTATAAAAGAGAACGGCGGATTACTTGAAATGCCCAGGAACAATAGAGAGAGGAACAATACATCCCTGAGGTCTTGGCTTTTTTTGCTCTTCTTGCATTGCAGGAGTGGACTTGTAGTCCTCTGTGCTTATCGGAACACTCACATTTGGAGTATGGATATGAAATAGAGGGAGTGCAAGCATCTTTGCAGACTCAAGAGCTTTTTGGTTTCATTAGAAGAAAGAACCATGACCTTAAGAAACATAAAGTAATGGGGGACTATGGGGGGAGGGGGGGTTCTAGTTCAGGAATGTCTGTAAGAAGACATTGCTGCATTAAAACAGAAAAAGATAAAACTGCTTAGGAACCACAGAGCAAAGACGGGAAAATGTTTACGTGTTAATTCCACTCGGATGAGATATGAGGGAAGTAAGGAGGCTTCATTTTGTTTAGCACCTTTCACAGATAGAATCACAAAGTGCTTCACAGAGTAAAACAAATTAAAACAGAGCAAGATTAAAACAGTAAACAAAACAGATAAGAGAACAATTAACTAACAGCCCTTTCTTACTTTGCTGCAGTGTTTGTCACCCAAACGGATGAGAACGAGGCATTTCAAAGACTCAAGGCTACTGCTTTTTAAAAAGCCAGGTTTTATTCTTGAGGACAACCCTCATTTATGTTTTTGATTCTTGAGGAGCTTAAATGGGTCCAGAACAGAGTACAGAAGGGGACGAGTGGAGACATGAGGTCCCAACAGTTGGGAGCCACAATTAGCATCAGCATCATGTTGCCTGCATTGATTTTTTAAAAAGGGAAAACCTCAACTGAAAGTTTTCTCGGTTGTTTTATTTGGTCTTTTTGTTTTCATTTCTCCTTCCATCCTCAGCTCCAGTCCTACCTGCAGATCAGCGTGTTCCAGATCCGCGTGGACGAGTGTTCCAGCTCAGGGTGCAGCGGCTCGGGCGGCTGCTCCAGCCTCCTGAACGTCCGGGACACGCCCACAGTGGTGGACTGTGGGACCATGAGTCTGGTGTCGGTGACGGTGGAATCCACGGCCGTGTGCTCCTGTCCCGGTAGAGAGCAGGTCCATCAGTCCTGCGCCTCATATCCCAGAAACCCCTGCTTCAACGGCGGGGTGTGTGTGGACACTCAGCATGGATACAGGTGAGTTCTTCTGAGTCTGAATGAGGAACTGCAAAGAAAACATCCACCACTGCTGTAACAGACAACTGAGGAACACACTTTAGTAGTTCTAGAGGTCAAACATCACCAAAGGAAGCACCAGAGACACAGTTGAGGCGGTTTATCCTGCAGTGATGCAAACAACGAGGACAAAACATGGAAATATCACATTTATAGAAAATTTCCCTTGAAACCAAGAGATGCCCTCATGGGAATGTGTCTTACATGTCATAGTTGTCTTCATACTGCTATGGATTTTACCTTCACCTGTACGAAGGGAAGAGTTTTCAAAATGATTGAGAAATACAAACATTCTTACTGACATTGTGATTCTTAGATGCCTCATTAAAACAATACGGTATCAGAGGAGCCAAAGCCAGCTTGGCAGAACAGTCACCTGAGGCTGCAGGTCATGGATGCAGCTGTGGAGAATTAGTAACTTGAACCTGATGTGAGCGTAATGGAGAAACACACAAAACATCACAAAAACTACGATGACAAGATGGTGATAGAGTCAAAGGATTTTCCTTTTTAGGAACAGTTGCCTGTTCCTTCTACACAAAACAACATCAACCACAATAATAACATGACATCCCTTTAGTCCCGTATCTAAAAACCCAGAAAAGCATTTGGCTTTTGTCAGACGTCTCAGCTTTCCAACAGGCCTCCAGACTCCAACTTCTCTGTGATTAACCTCCTCTGGGTGGGAAAAAAAAACACGGGGCCGTAAATTCAGCCCCGCCGATGTTGATGGCACTAACATGCAGTACCTCACATATTTTAAACGCAGCTCTCAGAGTGTTTTACTGTGTGTTGGATGAAGAGCAAAACAGCTGTCATATTATTTTGACAGCTGCAAAAAATATGGCAGAAATGGACATAAAGAACACAAAGAAAGACAACTGTATCTCCAGTCATCAAACCAGGTGAACTTTCCCTCATTAGGTTTGCAGAACCTTTGTTTTTCCTCACACGTCGGATTCGACAGCAGATTATGCCGAATCTAAATGAAGCTGTTTACGCTGAAACTGAAACCACAGGAGCAGATTGAACGGCTGACATTCATCTTCATCCAGTGGAGGAATTTAACATGCAACTTTGAGGCGCTCGCCATGTGAGCGCACCGTTCAGTTAATGGGTGAATGTTTGTTTGCACACTTGCTGAAATATTTCCATAAGCAGAAAATGGAAAATGATCTTTTATTCTGGTGGTAAAATGAATTTGGGACGATTCAAACTAATTAAATATTTTGTTTCCATTTCCACAATCAAAACCTGAGAGCAGGGACCCAAATCAAAAGCTGCACGAAGCTGCAACCCACCAACTCTGACATAAGACTGAGTTAGATGCATCTCCCTGACCTTCTGCAGCTGCTGCTTTTATCCTTCAGAGCTGGAGTCTTCAGAAACTCATAAAAAGCTGACAAGAGAAAAGCTTTTCCCCACAGCGAGGAGCGCAGTGCTGTTCTCCTACGGCAGTTTCATCTTTTAGACTGAATAATCTACAGGTAGACCCTAAGACGTGTTACTTTACAATGCTCGAAATGGAAGAGAGACTTATCTGCTGTAGGAAAAAATGCAGCAAACAAACAAGTGAAACACATTTAGGTTTAGCCTCATTTTGGTTTGTAGATTACAAAAAAATCCAAATGTTTTTTTTGTTTTAACTTCAATCTGATGAAGCATTTTCATCATCCAAATGCAAAAACACAGTAATTCCCTGTTCAACACTCTGCTCGGACTCAAAGCATCAAATCTGCATCAATTGGAGGATTTTAATGAAAACTCGTAAGTAATTTAATGTGTAAATAAAGTTATTTTAGAGTTAAAAGTGTGTAAAGTCTTTCTGGATTCGGCTGAGCAGCTTCCTTCCTTCATTCATCTTTTGGAGAGTTGGCTTTAAATGGAGCATTTCTCCTCCCTGGTCTACATCTGCACCTCCGATTAGCTGCTACTGTGTTCAGAGTCAAAGAAAGCTTTCACCGCTGGGGATGCTGACTGAAAAATAATGATTCTAAACATTTTAATTATTACTCTGTGATCCTTAAAACTCTAACTGCCATCAAAGCAGAAATGAACAAGACTTAAAAACATATTTACTAAACACATTCTCATCTGTGTGGAAAGTTCTGATGTTTTTAAATATTTTCCTTACAATTGGGTTTCTCTCTCTCACACATTTATTCATGAAAGCTGAGAGCAAAGGATCTTTTTCAAGGATACACATGTTTATATTTGCTCCTGAGTAATTCAGATTCACCTGTGGCCACTGAGCAGCTCCACTGTTTGCTCACCGACTGCACAGACGTAGTGGTTTGCAGTCCAGCCTCATAGCGTGGGAAGGTCGGGGTTCAAATCCCGACTGGGTTCTCTCTGTGTGGACTTTGTTCTCTCTGTTTTCTCCGACTTCTTCCCATAGTCCAAAAACAGGTTCATTAGTGATTCTATATTGTCCCCAGGTGTGCAATATAAATTACTTTGCGTTCATACAGAACGCGATTTGTGTATCGGATTTGCAGCACGTGTGGGAGGAGCTACCGACAAATGATTTTAGCCTGATCACTGCATGGAAGCATCTACTATGCATGGAAGACATGCATAACGTTGATAGTTCAGGTTTATCTATTTTAAAAGCACTACAAAAGCTTCAGTAATCAGGTCTCCATGTCTGTTTTCATGAGATCCTTCAGAGTACGGTGAGCTTCACCGCTGCAGCAGGGACTCTGTCTGAATGACGGCCACCTTCCGTGGTGTTTCCGTGTCTCTGTGACCCAGTATGATGACTTGCTGTCCCGCATTAGTCCGAGTAAGGAAAGAATAAAAATGAGAAAAAAATAGAGGAACTTTTTACTATTGACTCGATGAAAATAAGAAAAAATATATCATAAAGTTCAGGACAAGAAAGTTTAGCTTCTGATCTGGATTTTGGACTCCATTGTACTAGTCGTGGTCGAAGCTCAGTCCCTAAAAGTTTGACACAACGCGCCGTCCTCGCCAAAATTCCAGTTTTTTTTTACTGTGGATGCACCGCACTTGGAGTCTCAATTGCACCTCAACACTTAAATCACTCTGCTTCTGGACTGATGCGCCCCACGCTCAAATGGCTTCACAGGTCCTCAGATCACATCTGTACATCCACTTAGCATTGAAACGTGGTGACTCTGTCATGCTAATCACGTTTAGAGTGATGTAGCTTTAGGTGTGTGCTTGTTTGTCTGTGCAGTGGACTGGCAAACCATCCAGAATGTAGCCTGGTGTTCACCAACATGTCTCGAGAGCCCGCATTCTGCTGTTTTTTTTTTTTTTTTCCAGAAACCTGGTCGTACTTGCTGCTGATCACCTGGATCAGGTGTTTTTGTCAATAAGATGCTACAATGCCAGGTTACTTAGAAAATATGTAGGACACTGGCCCCCAAGGTCTGGAGTTTGACATTGGGATCTAAGGACTTGAATGATCTCTTATCTCTTGGGACTCCAATCCCCAAAGGTTACTTGAGCCTCGTGGTTACAGGGTCAGATAGACCCACAAATCAACATTTTGAGATATTTTCTGAACCTTATCAGCCATTTATTGAACGTAGAATCTGGTGTCTAGCTGTTGCATAGCTCTTGGATGCTACTATTTGTTGGTCTATGATTGTAAACAAGATCAGATATACCATTTGGACAAAACTACTGAAGCACAAACACCCAGGAAGGAGTCAGGCTTTTAGAGTTTCCGGTGATACAAAACACGGGACCTGATCATTTGACCTGATGATCTGTTGCTCCTCAGGCTCGACTCTTTAATGGTGGGATTGAAGGGCTCTTAGCAACCAATTAAATACAACATTGGTGAGTGGGCTTATGCTTTTATCCCCATCTTAACTGGTACTTCCAGCAGAATCTGAGTTTTATGATGAAATAAACAGCAAGTTCTTACACTCGTATTGGTTTAAAAAAAAAGTGGGAAACTTCCTGTTCATTGCTATGAAGAGTGGCAATTTACAGAAAAGGTTGTGCTTTGTTCTTCAGCCAATGTAGGCTTTGGAATTGACTGTTCATTTCATCATCAGACTCAAAATGGCATTGGTTTTGTGATAATGGTTTACCCAACCAAAACTGCTTATAGCCAATTATCTGTGAAGCCCGAAAAGATGTGAAGCGTGCGGCTCTTCTAGCGCATGTCTGCCCGCGCTGAACCAATCGTCATTCTTGAGGAGGCATCAGCAGCAAAGGGAGTAGAAGCAGAGGTCCAGGCTCTGCCTCGTATTGTGTTGTGGCCTCTTTGTTGCTGTGAGACAATAAAACTTCCAACCAATCATGAGAGAGTGTCAGTGAATGCTTTCAGCACAGAATCTGAATTTATGGTTTTGTTTGTCAGATCCTCACTCTGAATGCTGTTTAAAGGTATTTTGTGCAGCTTCACATAAAAGAACCAACAGCTGCCACTCAAATAAAGAGTGGAGATAAAATGTAGTTCAAATGCAGCCTTTACATTTTATGCATTCAGAGCTTTTTAATGGCTAAAATTTTCTTTTATGGAGCATTGCACCTAAAGTGAATTGTCACACACCGCATTTGAACCCATCCCACTGGGGGGAGCTGCAGACACAGCCATGCTTGGGAACCAACTGGGCTTTGGGTACCATCTTCGAAACGACCCAGCTATGTTTTTGAACCAACAACCTGGCAATCTCAGGGCAGACACTCTACGCACTAGGCTTTAAAATACACTTTTTGAGCTTATAGTGTATTTTAAAGTTTGTTCTTCACTATAAACAACCCCAAAGTGCTATTTTGATTCATTCACACATTTCGACTGAGCGTTCCTCTATAAACCCTCCGCTCTGAAAACCAGCCCCTCCTAATCCACAAAATGAGTGGCTCCTCACATTGTGACGAAGATGAGTGAGAAACAGCCCCTTCCAGGAAGAGTCTGCACTGCCAGCACCAGGCTAACACACACCACACACCCACGTTCTCCCTGGAGCTAGCGGGGATCGGCTAAAAGCTTTTATTTTATATGCAAAATATGCACATCCATCTTTAAATTGAATGGAATTTGCATGCTTAGGATTTCCCGACATGTATGTTCAAAGCTGACACAGTGAAGTGCAGTGAACTTGTTGGAAAGTCTTTGCAAAGTATCAGAAAAGCAGATGAAAGAGAGAGAAGAAAGCAAAGCATGCAAGGTTGTCAACCCAGGGACACAGCTGCTGTGTGATTGTCACACTTTCAATCATGTTCCAGTACCTGAGCTGTGCAGCATCTGCTGTGTGATCCTGCAGGTTCAGAGGAGGAGAGGAGAGAAAACGCCAGGTGTCAAAAACACCAAATGAGGATTGAATGAGGAAGAGTGGCATGAATGGATAGAATAGACAAAGCTAGTGTGAAAAAATTGGAACAAAAGTTGAAAAGACCTGAGCTAGGAAAGCTGAAGCGATGCAACAGTGTGTTAAAAAGAGGGAAATATGGAACATAAATACAACGTTTAATTAAAAAAAAAGACAAACAGAACAAAACATGTCAGAAATGAGGCTCCTGAAAACGTCCACGATTAAAGATGGCAGCAAAAACATGCAAAAAATGAAGGCGTGGGGATTTATGATGAGATTTGGGAGGTGAGTGAGTTGGGGGAGAAAGGTGGGATTACAACACCAGACCCGAAGTTAAACCCAATTCTCTGCAGACAGAGAATGAGCAAAACAAAGCCAGCATAAGAGGATTGAAGGGCTTCAACTAAGACTATGCATCTGAATGCTATGTTCACAGGGAATTAGGCTGTCATCACAAACTTTACAGAGCTGCTAACCTTTTTTAGACATATTCCAGAGATGGAGCAGAAAGTTGACATTCATCAATAAAGTGGTTGTTAGATGCAACAACTATAATTGTCGTCTTTTTTTCCTTTTGTTTGCTTTATAAAACTGCAAACAGAATCTTTTCAATATATTTTTATTTTCATTGATACTGAATATTTGAGCTCATTCATTTTTGTTTTTGCCTGAAATTGTGCATCTCCTCTTAACCATAAGTAACAAGTACATACTAAGTTCTGTTATGGCTTACAATTCAATTTCTGAAGTGCATCAAAGGCTGTTGTATTGCCTATGACGTCTTTCACAACCTCAGATCAACCTTAAACAGGGAACAACAGTCGGTGAGGGCTGGTCTATGCTGCCACCAAAGCTTTACTGAAAATAAAGAAAGTGTTTACATGTATTTCAACATTACAGAACGCAGTAGTTTTGCATTTTAATTATTTCTCAATGCAGGCATCCCTAATTGTTTTGTTTTAAGAATCCCTTTTTGGCTCAAACATTCATGTCTGGCGCCATGACACACTACTGAAGCAAAGCATATATATATATTTTTTTTATTTATTTATTTATTTTTTGACGAGTTGCCACAATATCTTTTTATTTTACAGAGTCTGAGGTAAAGAATAAAACATAAATTGTTGTATATATGATCACTTCTACCTTGATGGTAGAACCGTTGCCCATCTAGACACATAGATGGGCGACGTTGAAATCAAATGAGCAACTTTTCGAGTCTACTTTTGCACCATGACAGCTTGTGTGATTATGTCTCCAATGTCCTTATGAAAACCTATAGTTAGACTAAGCCGTGACGCCAAGCCACAAGCTCTCAGCTCCGCTCCATTCTTTTTTTTTGTTTGTCTTAGCTGGAATCTGAATCAGCACTCTACGGCTGGATAGCTCCAATATTGCTTACCATTACTGTTGCATCGGTAATGTTAGGTTAGGGTTGTGAAGGGCTGTAAGTTAGCAGGAATGACCATAAATAGATGAATGATGGGAAGGGGACTGGCTTACTCGGCACCAACAGTCCTGTCCACAACTCAGAGGGGAATTTCTAATGCAGTCTCTATGTCCTAGAAAACGACACAGGTTTTTTCTATCATTGCTAAAATCGGCCAAATTATAGTTAAAAGACCACTGAGAACACTTTTAAAATAGATCAAAAGGTGATCGAAGTGGGACTGTAAATTAACTAGAAAACTTTTTGAGCGTAAACTTGGATAAAATGTGGCTTTAAAACCAAAATATCCCTTTTTTTTTTTTTTTTTTTTTTTTAAACAATAAAGCAAACACCATTTCCAAAACTTTCTTTTTTGACATAAAGAACCCAGACTCCATCATACAGCAGGCAATACTGGGTAAAAATGTCATGCAAAACTGCTTTCACAGCAAAAATTTTAATATTTTTTTACTCTCCTGCAAATTCAGTTATTCCACTTCTTGGCACAAAATAATAATGTCATCACAATAGTTTATTAGCGCCTCAAGCTTCAGTAATGAGGTCCTGGAATTTGCTTCTGCTGAGATAAGAGGATTATTTGTCAAACACGGTGAAATTCATGTAAATATTGTAAGGATAAGATATGAACTGTACATGTCACCCTTTTATTTTATGGTTTATTTGTCAGCAGAAAAAACGACAAATGTGCTGCTGAAAGCCAGATGGGTTTGACTTTTCTGAAATACCTCACAAAAAAAAAAAAAAAAAGAAAAGGTAAATCCTTGGAGGAGGCAGCTTCAACAAGCCCAGCGACACCTGCTGTCACATGTCAGTTTACTGCAGCGACAAGAAGCACTCTCCTGGAGTTCGACACGCACCGGCGTGTCACCAGAGTCCACCTGGGACGTGAAGAACGGCTGCATGTGTGTGTGGGAGTGCATGTCGTCTATTTTCATCCGAATCAGAAATCAGAGTCAGGAAAATGAGCAGCATTTGAATGAGAGATGTGGTTCCTTCAGAGTGAGGACACAGAGTGCAGTCTGGCAGACAGAAACGAATGTCAAACTGGATCAGTGAGACCAGAACTGCTTCCACATCTGAACCCTTTAGATTCAGTGAGCAGCCTTTTCCCACAAGATGAATCAAAATGAATGAAATCTGAAATGAAGAGTACGACTTTAATCTATGTTTAATTAAAATTATGTTTGTTGACTAACAATAATAAGACAAAAAAAACACAAAAGAAAGTTTAAAATTTGCTTTGCAAATTGGAATTTAAATGATATTTGTTAAAAAGTTGAAAACAAGCATTCAATAAAGCGAGGATTGGACAAACTTGAAAAAGCTCCTCCTCCACTTCACATTTGACTTTATCAAACACTGCACGCAATTCAGTCCTATGAAATATTTTTAAAAAAGTTGAATGGTTTCAAAGCAAATATTAAATATAGAAGAGGAATAATAAGAAAGATTTTTTTTTTTTAATGGGCTTGATCTATTTGTCAACACTTAATATGAGCCCAAGTTTCTGCAGGGACGACACAACAGCAGATCGACAGCATTGTAGTCTAAGAGGCTAATGATGCTTCCAACTGTGGAGCTTTTGCAGACACTTTTATTTTTACAGCCTGTTATTCTATAGCGAGGATGATTACTCACGTTCACACTCTTAAAAAAAGATCAAATGGAGTGTGGAGAATTTGACACGGAGTCCTGACAGATTCAGTGCAGCGTAATGACTTTGTTCGACTGACAACATAGTTTATGATCAGTAAAGTTCTGGCTGAGGACGGTGCAGGAAAGCCAGACAGCCCCAATCAGGAAAAATCCTAAATTGTAGCTTGGAGGCAAAGGGATTGTCTGGCAGTAGCAGTGAAAGAAGTCTACTCATTACACACAACTGTGTGTTTTTTCTTCCTTCAATTCAAGAGGGTAAAACAAAACTGTTCATGAAGGACAGGGATTGTGCATCTGAAGACAAACTGCCACGTGTTTTTGGTGTGGTTTGCTGACACACTACCAACCATCAGATCTGTTTCTTTGTCTTGATCCTCTCTGGTTTTTGTTCTGGTTCTCTGTCTCTCAGTGAGTGGAGCACTTACGTACATGACACCACTCAAAACATGTTTTTTGGGGGGGTTATAAGTTGTTTTTGACTTGTTTGTGTTGTCTATGTCCTCATCTGTCACAACAGGTGCAGAATCTGCAGATGTAATGTCTTCTGCCCAGTTTATCCTTTTTTTACTGACTTGTCCTGGCCAGCAGATGAGAAAACAGAAAATAGCTGGAGGCTTCTTGTGTTGGACAGATTTTACTGTTACAATAGGCGTTGTGAAGCTTTTAGACACATGAGAAGTATATTTGTATAAACCCATTTTTTTATTTGTATGCCACATTTTTCTTTAAAGAAGAAAGAAATGCATTCACGTCTTTTAATCTCACTGCTTTTTTTTACGTATTTAAATAATAGTTTGGTAAAAAGTGTGGCTAAGTATCACTCACTCACACGTTCATGACTTCATTTCAGAGTTATTTTATTTTCCGGTAGAATCTCCCTGTGCCGGTGGGAACACAGAGCAGAGACAAACAATCATCAATAGAATCAAGACAACAATAAAATCAGTGGATTTAATACAACACGCATACACTCAGTAAGTCAAAATAAAGTCAGACCTGCTGAAGTAATATTGAATGAAATAATAATTCAAAGCCTGAGAGGCCACTGACTTGGCTGTTTAGTGGAATTGAGGTTGGTACAAAGCTTGATGTAGCCCAGTTTGTTCTCCAAAAAACACAAGTTTCTATTTTTTCATTTAATTTTTTTTTTTGTCTCATATTTATTTGCAAATTCATGTTTTTAATAAATGCATCTAAACTTGCCAAATGAAATAAAGCTTAAGAACCAGAGATTGACCAAACAGTCTTTGATATCATAAAAAATGTAAATCTGTTTAATAGACTTTTTATTACAAAAAGACATATTGGAAGTTGTAAAAAAAAAAAAAAAAAAAAAATTAATTATTTAAAGGAAAAGGATCAACATAGGATGCAGAATGTGCATTCATGACAAGAAAAAGGCAGAAATGAATACTTATGTACAGCAAGGAGGTTTTCTGTGTGATACAATCATTTCCCTTCTCACTTTCTCCACTAATGAGGACATCTGCATCCGTGAAACATGCAGAGAGTGAGGGATCACCTGCCTGGAAGGAAGAAAAAACAGCAAGTGCAAGAATGCCGCAGGAATCCCAGAAAAATGCAGCATGAAGCTGAAAATGAGCAGCAAGGATTCTGATCAGGATCATGTTTTTAACCTCTGCAGCCTGGTTTTCTTTGCAGCAATGTCTTCGGAAATGACGGTTCCTTCCTTTCTTTACTCAGGTGCCAATGCCAAGCTCAGTTTGACGGACCTGAATGCCAGCAAATCAAGCACAGTTTCCACGGCAACGGCTATGCTTGGTTTCCTCCGATGATGCCTTGTTTTGAGAGCCACGTGTCGCTGGAGTTCATCACCGACGTGGCTGAAGGACTGCTGCTGTACAGCGGCCCTTTGGCGCAGCTGCAGGCCTGGGACCACGAGGACTTCATGGCTTTAGGTATGAAAACCACCAAACACCAAACCTGGTCCCTTAGGCTCAGAACAAAATGGAATCTGCATGAGGACAGAGAGACAACTGTTTCTCCACAGCATGAAGAGATGCAACAGTCACAGAGCATTAGTCGTCACGTCTCAGATTTCATACCTGTCAGTACAAAGTATCCCTATATTCAATTTAGAGGAAATGTAAAGCTTACCGTGTGATTGGTGAAGTGAAAAAGTGAGAACATTTAGTGGAAAAATGCCAAAGGAAAAAAACATGAAATGGGAAAAGAGGAATGGAGAGGTTTGATCTTCAAGCCTCTTAGAACAGAAACTATTTTGCTTACAGTCATGATAGATATTTCACATTAATGAACCGTTGCACCTTGGCAGGTGGGGGACAGAGTGAACTCGCCAAACTCTTCAATGGGAACACCAGTGCTCTGGTTTGTTCATCACCAAAACTACAAAAAATTAAACTGCAGAGCAACTGATTCAGTCATTTAGCCTTTATTTATTTATTTATTTATTTCTGCTTGTATCATTTTTTTGTATCGCTTCTCTACTTTTGCTTAACTTTGTCTTTTTACTGCGGCTAAAAAATTAGAAAGGAAATAAAAATAAATCTAAGTCCCAAAGTCGGTGTTTCAATGTAGCATATTTCCTTTATCTAATGTCTTTTGATTTTTCAAAAACATCTTCATTTTCAGAAACCATGACCATCCCTGAGGCCTAAAGAAGCAAAAAAGACTCCTGCTGAGCATTAATGATAATATTATTTTCTAAATGTAGTTTCTACCACTTCATCCTTGTGATCTTTGCACTTAGAGAACTGAGATCCCTGAAGAGTTTGACTTACAGCTGAGTCAGCGAAACGCTTTATCTCACCTTTATCTTTCTTCATAAACTCATCAGTTTCAAGTAGAAACTGACACAATCTGATTTGTATTGTAGCACACTCTAGTTGTTGTTCTAACATGTTTTGCTTTTTGTAGGATCAAATCTACATTTAATGAACTATTTGTTTAAGCTATTGCAAATCTGAATATAGTGCTTAAAGCTCCAACCTTTGGCAGGCATGGGCAGTAGCTGGTTGTGTTTTTGGATCATGTTAGTGTGATGACGGTGCAGAGACGGCAGAAGGTTTTAGACTTTTCAAGCACTTCAAGGGGATTCCTGCTTGTAACTTGGGCTGTCATTCCCTTCTGTGTTATTCTGTTTGGGAGAGGATTTTATTGATTTGTTTGTTTTTGATTCACAAAAGCAAAACAATGCATCACTCAAACCTTTTTCTTTTTTTTTTAATTTGGGACAATGAAAGGGGAACAGAAAAAGGAAACCTCATTATTTCTGCCCTTTTTACTCAATAATAAAGCCAGTGGTGCACTGTTTGTTTCCCTCTCTTTAAACAAAAACAGACAAACACAACAGAGAGTGAACACCAACTCATGTAGATTCGCTTGTTGAAACACAGAATATAAATATAAAATATAGACTGATGCACTGACCAGAGAATATTTTCCATTTTGTTTTACTTGAGACAATGACAATAATAACTCAAAACAGCCAACACTTCTATTGTTTATTTATTAGTTTTTTGGAGTATGACATTTGTAATTTTTTTTAATTAATGTTTATTGAATTAACCTCTTTCATTCATGGATACACTAGATTTTAACAACCGCTTTCCACTTTCATTCTAAATGGAGTTTTCTTTCAAATTGCATGTGCTTTTAAACTCTGTCTGTCTTCAAACTGGTTATTGTACATGATTCCTCTGAGGTAAACATTTAAGATGCACTCTGTGGTAGAGTGTCTGCCCTGTGACTGGTAGGTCGTGAGTTTAAATCCAGGCTAAGTCATACCTAGAACTCTAAATATGCCTCCCTGAGAGCGGCTGTGTCTGCAGCTCGCCACTCCCCTGGAGGATGCGTCAAACTCGGAGATCAAATCTCACACACCTAATTAAATAAAGATCAAGCTTTAAAAAGATTGATCGCTTAAAAACTTGGTGCTTTTCAGGAGTTGAGAAGTTCAGCATCATTTCAGCCAGAATTCAGATTTTCTGTTTCTTTTTGTTGATCCAACCACTTTAAAATGTATTCAGCATATTTAACCTCTACCATTTAAGCCTTGGCTGATATTTTTTTTTACTTTTTTGACTCTGGACATATCAGCTATTTTAAGGGAAAAATGCAAACTCGAAGGATGAAGCAAATATTTTCTGTTTCCTTTGAACCTCCAGCGTTCATGCAAACATCTTAGCAGGAAGGCCGACTGGTGGCTGCCGTTTCTTACCATCGGCTTTCTGAACAAACATTTTCCCTGCAGTGTTTTTTTTAAAAAGAGGCTTTTTTGACAAAGGACAGAAAAAAACGTACAGAATAAGAGGCTGCTTTGCGAATGCATCCTTTTAATGAACAAACCTTGAGAAGTGCTGCATAACAGCTGCCTGTGTACAGCGCAGCAAACTAAGACAAAGCACTGCTCAATAAAAACACATTTTTTCCTTTTGTTCCTAGATAAGTACATTTATTTTGACAGGAGTTGTACCGGTGTGAAACAATTATAGTGTCTTAATGTATTAATGTGTTCACTGCACAAAGAGGTAAAGCTAAAGCATCTGAAGAGGCTATTAAGAAAAGAAACAACAAAAGAGCAGCCCTTTTTAAGTCTTTCTGAACATGGACTGTTATAAAATAACAAATGAGGCTTAAACAAAGCTCTTGCTGGCTTCAATCGTACATTAAAGTTTACATCTGTGTATGCATTCAGTGGCCCTGAGGTCAGCCTTTATCACAAGGACCTGTATTACAGAACATGAGATTTCTCCAGAAAGATGTGAAGCTGAATGCAAGCTGAACCCTGTCAGGGTGCATCTCAGGTTCTTGGGGGGTCTTCCTTTTGTTGCTCTGCCAGTTTTCTTGATCTTTGCGGACATTAAAGCCTTTCAAACAGAGAGCTGTGGGCAGGAATTATCCGCATATGAAAGGAGCGAACAAAACGCCTCGTAGATCTTGGCAAGTTTCATTTTTTAATCTGATAGACTCACGCCTCCTTGTCTCTCCTGCTGCTCCTTCCTGTGCATTGGCTCCTGGGAGAGATGCTGTTTTCTCATCGCTGCCTGAGTAATATGCGCCGGAGCCGAGCTGGTGTGTTTGTGTGTGCAGTTTCCAGCTTGTGTTGGGGTCAGAGGGTGGGCTGGAAGACACCGGGTGAGTGCTAGAGGGTCATAAAGAGTGAGGATTACGCCTTTAAATCATTAATGGAAGCACGGTGTCGTGTGTGTATTCTGAGTCAGGCTGTACATATTTAGAGCTCTAATTAACTTGTTTCAGGGTTGACCCCCAGGGTGTAACTAATCTTTCAGCAAGCTTACATGGAGTGTGCTTCAGCTGTGTCACTGTACTCCACTGTGCTGCAGAAAAACAAGATTTTAACTTCAATATTTGGCTTCATTTAACTTTAAGCGGAGACTTTTCAAATGGTCTGAACATCCATGATTGGAGCCAGAACTCATTTCTGTAGGGAGCCTGAAGAAAGGGAAAGAGGCTGGACGTTACACCTGCCATCTCTTCCCTGGAAAGGCCTCAGTATTTTCTGAAGGAACTGGAAGAGATAAGCAGTAAGAAGGAGGACAGACGCCGTTGTACAACTGCACAAACCTAAAGTCTTGGGCAGAACTGACCTTGGATATTGGTCCAAAAAATGCACTTAATATCAAGGTCATGAACCGCTCTGTGAACCTGTAGAGAGAAATATTTAACACACCTATATAACATGTAAAGGTAAAGTAGGTGAGGCGCAGGTGTGTTGTACAGTTTTTTCATGTTATCAACCCCCCAAATCCTGTGAGGAAGGAGCCCGTTAGTGCTGTTCATGTGATAAGTGTGTGCTCCTAGTGAAGCCTGACTGTTAAAGCAGGGGTCTCCAAATCCAGGCCTGGAGGACCGGTGTTTTCTGAACCACCAGCCACTGAAGCTCCTTATTGGCTAAACACACCTGATCCAGGTAATCGGCAGCAAATAAGGCAGGGTTTCTGGAAAACCAGCAGGACACCGGCCCTCAATACCTGGATTTGGGGACCCCTGCATTAAAGAGTCAGTACTCACACCTTACCAAGAGTGCAGCGTAAGGACACCGAACGACAGCATCACTCGAACGTCATAGGTGTGCGTAACTTCCATTAGCCTTATGAAGACTTCGCAATACGCTTACTACACACGCAACAATGGTACGTTCCATTTTCAACCAGCCTCAAAGGAACTGCAAGACACACCTGCGCTGCCCTAAACCCTCTAACGCCAAAGATGTTGCCGGCGACACCTAAAGAACACACTCTCTATGTCCTTGCTCGTTCATCCATACCAACTTCACACCAATATAGAACGCAGAATGTAAAGTTTACAAAGCTGCTTTTCTACGCGTCAGAACCTACTGGATTCCTTTTAATTCTGTCAACGGTTGAAGAGTTTTGGTCATTGAAAGAATGAAAACATTTGGAGCTAGAGCTCTGGTGGAAAAGGGGTAAGATGCAGCCTCTCTCTGACCGTCCAACCCAAAAACCCACAGCGCCCATGGGGCCAACCCCGGACAGATGCATGTGGTAAGGCTTTAAGAATGACTTTCTATCGTTTTCCAGAAAATGAACGTTAAAGAGGAAAAGTTACAAAAACGAATACATTTCTAAGACCAAAAATATTAGTAACATTTCATTTTTTTGCTCTAAGGAATGTTGGGAGGGATGTTGGTTGTTGATTTCAAACACGCTTATTTAAGTCCCATGATGAACGCTAAGGACAGAAGAAAATATAGGATACTCCAAATAGATCCCATTTCTGTTAATATCGTGAAACTGTCCATGTTTACTCCAAGAGTCTTCTGCCCTTAAGCAGCCACAGCAGTCCATGTTAGAAATCTGCTGTGGGGCGATGCTGCCCGTGGCGTCTGACCTCATTCATCACTGGCTTTTCAGTCAATCACATGCATAGATTTTCCTGCACACACACACCTTCAGCCTGTGATGGAGGAGCTGCTTTGCTGTTCCAAAGCTTCCCACTCATCCTTCCTTTCTCCTGCCAGAGGGCAGCTGTGCCAAGCCAGCCCGGCTGTGTAGGACGGAGAAGGTGTAAGGCATTCACTGGCGCACACACTGAACACAACCAGCCAACCGCGTTCACTTTTCAGCCGCTTGCAGCAGGAAATATTCCACAGCTCAAACCCAAACCAACCTCTTTGTGTCGTGGGAACTGCCAGAACGTTGAATTTAAAATCCACTTACCTTCACAAGCGTGTGAAGCCTCACATTTCCATTAAAACATTTTAAACTTGGGAAGCCCGTATATTCATGCAGTTTTCAGTTTGTGCCAAGCGGAGCTCCTGTTCTCAGGCTAAAAAAAAAAAAAAAAAAGTGGTGCTGAGCAAGAATATGCATAGACCTTTTCCCCCCAAAAAATGGATTATACTACAAAATCCAAGCTAGAAAATATTTCTGTCATAGCCTGCTTACATCTGAACCCAAAATGCCCAAAAGTCCACTTTAGTCAGTTAGTTTGATTGCTATGAAAATACATTCCCCCGTTTAGTCATTTTTCATTTATAAAATAATGTCTACTCATGTAAAATATTTTACATCTGCAAATAAAATGTATCCATCTGTAAAAAAACAACAACAACATATAGATAAATGTGCAACACCAGTCTGTCTTTGTGTAACATGATAAAATAATAGTAAATAAATTATGTTTCTCTGCAAGCGCAGAAACTTTATTTCTTTAGAATATAACAAAATGAAATGAGGAAATGTGATCATACAGTGTCAAATTAAAAGCATAATATTTAAAATAAAGCTATGGGCTTGTATCTTCTGACATTAGCATAATTTTTAGTTACAGACCCCTTTCTATGGGATGTTCCTTCCATGTAATCCCATGTTTCAGAAATATGATTATATTCACAGACAAAAGGAAATCAGACTGTTGCTGCTAACAGGAGAAAGAGGTTGATTAGTTAATCCATACAGATGTTTTATGACATTTGTCATGTCAGAATTTCCTCATAAAATCTCCTAAAAGACTGAGTAGTGCAGGACTTTTGCAATTTTAAACTTATGATCAATACTTTTTGTTTTAGTACATCACTGATTTGATGAAGTAAAACTCGGATAAATATAAACATTTTACTAAGACTATTTATAAATTCTGATGATTAAAAACTTAAACAATTTGATTAAAAAAAATTTAAAAAAATAAACACAATTTATTTGTGTGTTTTTATGAGAACTTAAAAACTTGTTTCTAAAGAAATTTTGGAAAATATCCAAAACCTTTTAACTACTGTAAATATTTTTTTCAAACATGATCAAATCATCTATTTGTTTCATTTTTGCACAAAAACAAATTAGGTTTGCAAAAGCAAACTATTATTCTGCACTTGAAAGATTTTTGCTTGCAGATGCAAAGTTTACTTATTTATTATAAAAACTGCTGAATATTTTTTAAATAAACATAACTCCATATATCACCTCCAATCCAATCTCTGTTAAGTAACTCACAGGATGTGAAGCTCAGGTGAGCCATTAGGTCAGCTTCATGATAACCTTTGTTGAGTTTCGATTGCTCAAAGTGACTCAGCATGAATCCACAACACAAAACAAATATAAAACCAGCTTCTCAATACAAACTCTTTTGCTTATTGAAAGGCACGGCCAAGTGAAGTCCCGTTCCTTCAGTTTGTTCTTCACCAGCTGCTGGGAGACTCAGATAAAGTGTGTGGCAGAGAGAGAGAGCACAACACAGAGCATTGTTCCCACAATGCAATGCTATAAACAATTATTGAGTTGGATAGACGTAAGAAATTAGGTTGAATAAATTAAACTCAATTACTTGTTACCAAGTGAAGTACTTCATGTAAGTTGAATAAGTTATAAATGCATCACAATGAAAATAGAAATAAGATAGAAACTCGTGCATTTACTTTGTCCGATCTTTTTCTCCAAGCAGAAACTCTTTCTTTTGCTGATGATGCAGCCGTATTACTTTTTTGATGGACATAGAATCTTCATACACTTTTATTAAAATCTCAGACTCTGTCTCACTGAAGTATAGCGCCCTTTTTTTCTCCCCGCGTTTCCATGGTGACTGGAAATCAGCAATCCATTGAGAATGTCTTTATGTACTTGATTACCAAGTCGAGCGTAATTACGTTAACTCATATCCGGTCTTTTGGAACCGACATACCCAGAGTAAGCAAGTTCAGGCGGATTTCAGCCAGAGTTCAGGCTTAAAGTCAGGGTAGTTTAAACGTGCTTCCTGGAATACCCCCCAGTTATCACTTTTTAAGCCACACCCAGCAGCCAATCAGAATCGAGTATTCACCCGGACCATCGTATAAACAGAAGATAAAACACTGTAGAGATTCCTACTGATGAATGAGAGGCAGTTACAGTGAGAACCCCGCCCACCCTTCCTGTCAGCCATAACTGAGAGCTCTCTGTTTACATCAGGGGTGTCCACACTTTTTGCAAAGAGGGCCGGACCCTTAAAACTATAGATGCAAATGCATTATTCTTTTTATTTATTTATTTATTTATTTGCGATGGGATACTTTTCATTTCTCCACACAGAAAGAAATACATCTAAGTACATTTTTACTAAATTACTACGAATTTTGTGTTTCGAGACCAGAACAAAAAATAAAGAAACCGTCAGTAAAAAACAAAAAACAGAAAACGTTCTAATGAAATGAACCCCACCTTGCCTGTGGTGGTAGGTGGGCGCCTGTGTTTGGAAGCGGAGCCGCCACCAGTGTGTGAATGGGTCTGTGACTGTAAAGTGCTTTGGGCCTTGTAGGTAGAAAATGTATAAGTATACGCCATTTACCAATCCGGCGACATTGTCGCAGTTTACAGCGGCCAACAATGAAATTTAACCAATCAAGAAATCCAAAAGGTAGTTTTTTAGGTTAAGGATAGGGGGTTGAATATTATTGATTTTATGAAACCAGCGGGCCGGTATAAATTTGAAAGTAGGTCGCATTTGGCCCACGGGCCGGACTTTTTATGTGCCTGGTTTGAGCTCTCTCCTGCTGGCTTACAGCCCCTCACACCCCCAACCTGGCATTAGGTGGAGCAGGGGGCACGTGCCCCGCTCAGCATATTTTCTACAAAACAAATACGATCTTTTTCAAGCCGCATTTTTTCATCTGCTTCGGATTCACAATAATTGGAATAAAGAAATACCCAGAAATCAAATCTTAAGTGTATTTTTCTTGATATATGTCCTCCATCATTAAGAAAAAAAGTCACAAGAACATGTTAAAAACACCAAAAGCAGCCTCTCCATTGAAGTGGGGCTTTAAGAGCATACAGAGTATGTATTTTTATGATCAACCAGCATTCAGCTAACTCTTAACATCTAGATGCAAATTCTGTTAATCGGCAGCAGGCTGTGGTTTTCTATTAATAAATAAAGATCATCAGGAAATCACATTTGTGGGAACACAAAAAAGCTTCTGTGTGAGAGTCAGGTAATGGCTTCCTGTGAAACCTGGAAGATTATTTTATCCCCCAAACACAGCTGTGTATTATTTCATGTGAAGCCGGCATACAAATATAATTTTGAAAGCTGCATAAAAGATAAAGACTATAGAAAGCTGCAGCTGACATAAATACATAGATTTGCTTTGGCTTTACCTTCAGCTTCCACACACACACACACACACACACACACACACACACACACCACCAGCACGGTGCTGGAGCTGCTTTGGAAATGCAGAGATCCCGGAAGCTCGGTCTGCAGGGCCGGAAAGCTATCTGACAGATCGTTTGTACACGAAGCTTTGTGCTGTAAACTTGTGCTTCGCCTGCTGATTTGTGCTCAGACTGACTTCTGTGGGCTTTAGTGTCCACAGACGCAGTGTTTGTGAGCGTGTGATGGTGCGGCGGTGTGATTTGTAATGCTGTTTATGCAGCCTGCATGCTCTCGGTTTGACTCCTGCGTTCCCTCAGGCTGTCAGAGGAGACGGACATTTTTTCTATTTAAAAGCTCCCAACTCAGTTGGAGTTGAGAGCGGCGCTGTAGACAAAGCACGCTCTTTAACGCCCTCTCAGGCTCTTGTCTTCCTCAGAGGAGGAAGTGATGAATTACGTATGAGCAGCAGAGAGCAAGAACGGTCGCGTGGATGAGGCCTTTAAGAGCAAAGTCTTGTCCCGATCGTGAAGCTGCGGAGCGTTTGAGAGGCGAGAAGATGGCGCTCAGATTCTCCTTTCCTCGCCCCATTATTTTTGCATGTTTTTAAGCATCAGCTACAAAAAGGAGAAATGGAATATTAAATATTGATTATGCAAAAACTATCTGAATAATTTTATTTTTCTAATGTACTTACAGCAGGCAGTTAATGTCCAGCTTTGACATTCATGGGATTTCTTACCATATAGATATTCCTACGTATACATGGGGGCTGCCTGTTATTAACGCTTCACCTGCAACAAAACCATTGATGTTGATGACATAATACCACAAATCACAAAAGACTGCAGAAAGAAACAAGACGTGGACTACAAGTCATGAATATTTCATAAACAAACAAACAAAGACAATCAAATCTCTTCCTGTGTCTTTCATTCGTTGGCTGAAGGATAACAAACTGAATCTCCTCCAGTTTTGGTCTTAAGTTTGTCTATTTTGATTAAAGGTTTTGATGTAAAATTCTTTTAGTTTTGCTTTAATGATCACATAAGCATATTTATGAACCAAAATGGTTTTTTTTTTACCATTTTATTTGACATCATATAGAAATAGGAGTTCTGTTCATTAATCAACCATACAAAGAAATAATTACATAGGCCTACTGTATGTTGATGCGTGTTTGTATTTTGAATGAATAATATCAATAACAAAAATTACTAAATTACAAAATAGTTTTGTTACTTTAGCTGTGACTTTTCCTTTGTTGTCACAGGACAGACGCAGCATTTTTTCTTGCTTGTTTTCATTTCATGATTTTTCTTTTAGTGATTTTATTTTAAAATTTTAGCTCGGTAAAAGTTAATATTGTTGTTGATCAAAGAGTGCAAACAAACAAAAAGGGGGGTTTAGACTTCTCAACCCTAAAGGCTGTGTCACACTGCCACTTACGTGTATTTTGTGCCTATTTCAGCCTTTCATGATGCATGCGCGATAAACGTTATTCACGTGTTTCTTTAATTCGTCGATGTGAGCAGATGTCTGTTGAGGGTTTTGGCTGACGGATCTTTACGTAAATTCGGTTTTGAGCTGTTCAAATATTTTTGTTGACTGAGAATAACGCAGTTTATGCATATTTTATGTAGTTCATATGCGATTAATACATAAATCTTATGCAATTGTGGGATTTTTTTTCAATATGCGTCTACAAATTTGTGTCTTCCCACGTACATCTAAGTATGTCCAACCGATGTATACCGATGTATCGCTTTTACATCACATGTACGGTGTAGGTGCCATAACCGTTCGGCCTGGAACTTCCGTTCGGGGCCCTCGGACTAGCGCTGACGTCACATTATGTGATTGGCAGTACGTTGGTCCGATGATGTTTCAGATAGTGATTGGTCTGGACAAATTACGATACTACCATAGAAGAAGATATTATGAAGTCCGTTGTAAACAAACAGAGCTCTGACATAAAGCGAAATTGTCTTCTAAACGTGTCTTTATAAAAATGACAGAGAATATTGTCAGACACAATTTATGAGGGAAAATAACTTTAGGTTACGAAAGGGAACTGAAAATTTGTAGAGCCCGAGCAGATGTTGACGCTACGTAGTTTGTCCAAGTGGGGTTACCGTAGCTCAGTCAAAAGGCCCCCGAACGGAAGTTCCAGGACGAACGGTTATGGTACCTACACCGGCGCATATATCACGTTCAAATGACATAGTTGATGCACGAATCCCTAATGAACTGCACATAAGTCGCGCAATAATCACGCACGGTTCATGTTTTACGTTGATTTACGTAATCTTTGCGTGGTTTATCCGTGGTTTTAATGGGGTTCAGTCATGATACATCTGTGAAAATTTTACGTACAGAACCACAGCCTTTTTTTTTTTTTTTTTTTTACTTTTTCCACGTAGATTCACGTATGACAAATTTTTCATCCGTGCAAACTCTACGTAGAGGCTGTGTGACACGACCTGCAGATGAAAAGGATTTATTATAACCGGATCTTGCCGTCACCATCCAGCTCCCTGTACTGGAGGCTGAAGGGACTTATCTGAACTCAGAGGCTTTTGAGTAACTTCCCACTGAGGTGGTTCAATTCAAACTGATTTGAGGTGCTTTTATTGGTAGAAAGTGTCTTTGTGTGGGTCTGAGGTTGTGTTCAAAGATGATCATCAAAGACCAATAAGAACAACATAGTTACATCTTAAAAGGTAGCAAATGAGAAGCTGCAGCTTTTCATTTTTAATGTTTACAAGTTTGCTTTGACAATCCTACAAGGAATGAGGTTTTTTTTAATTACATAGTAGGTGTGTTGTAACTTTAGCAGCCTGGAAGTCTTCTCTCCTTTGATAAAATTCTTTTTTCCCCTCTTGCTTTCCACTCGTTCTCCTAATGTTATTTTTTCCAGCTTTCTTATCCACTTTGGTTTTGTCTGCATTGTTGATTTGTCATTCATTTTTCTCTCTGTTTATCATCCTGCCTGTCATCTCTCATCAGCTTCTTCCCACTCTACTTCTAATTCCTGCTCACTCTACTTCAGCCGTTCGTCACGTCGCCTCTTTCTGCACCACATTTTTCTCTCTTCATCACTTCTACATCCTCTTTTTTTGCTCCATCACATCATTCATTACTCCTTTTATGAAACTGAAGGGTGTCCTCATCTCCTTGAAGAATGCCTGATCGCTTTGAGAGAAAAAACGATTCAATTCCACCTCAGATTGATAATTTACACATTTCTAAGGAGAAGCGGAATTTTTAAGATTTCTGAAGTGCTCTGCTTTGGACCTTTTCTCTGGTTCTATATGTCATTTAAACACGCAGGTTGTGTGTTTAGGTGCCAAAAAGTATGGTTTCCAGCTAAAGAAAGGAAAAATGCTTGCAGATCAAGACAATAAAAGGGAGAAAAATGAGTCAAATCCACTTTTTGAAGGGCAGCACTGAACAGAAGAATCTAGAACTTGTTGTAATATCATGTCTTCTTCTGCTTAATTTTTTGTCCTTTATGGCTGAATTAAAGTTAATTAGAAAAAGGAAATAGTTCCAGGCGATGTCCCTTCTGGGAGTTGCACAAGATGTTGCTTATCAGAACACATTTGGCTCAAATCTTCCACTTGGAAGTGATCATTAAAGCCTGAAAAATACACACAATTGTTCTCTAAAAAGAATCAAATGGTTTGAACATTTTAGAAATAAAAAGCCCCCCCCCCCTTTTTTTTTTTTTTTTTTTTTTTAGAAACCTCCTGTTGTTGATCAGGTCACGAGGGACTGGCAACATCTGGCTCCGACTTCTCTGTGAAACCCTATGGAGGCAGGGGAGTGCTGAGTGATGCCAGCCTGTTGATGTGTCAGAAAAGCTAAGAGACGGATAGGTGCTCACATTTGCAGATGATTGTTCTTGGTAAGTTAAGGGAATGAAGTGAGAAGATGATAGGAGACAAAAGAGCTGATGTACTCTGTGTGCAGCGAAGGGGAGATGACGAAAGCAAGAGAAGAGCCCCAAGAAAAGAAGGAGGTTTTCTGCCTGGGCTGACTTCCAACTTAAACTCAGAATGAATGCTCGAGTGTAGAGGTTAGGGAAATTCACTGTGGACTTTTTCAACTTTTCTGTCTTAATTATAACTCGACTGAAACCTCCATTTTTCAGGCCATAATTTAACAGCAAGGAGCCAACAGGGAGTTTTGGAAATGAAACCTTAGGAGCAAATGCTTAAGTGCAAAACGAGTCTTTAATTTTCTGGCAGTGGGTGTGGAGGACGGCAACTCCGGGGTGGCTGTGTGGAAAATTAGGAGCAATAAGCTATTGAACATGAACTGGGAGGACAGGTTTGTATTATTTTATCCAACAGGGGCTGTACAGACGGGATGCAGGATTGACTTTGGGCCTCAATTCACAGCACAATTACAAAGCAAAATTCCAAGTGGCTGCAGTATGGATGAAAAATCAGAGGGGGCTGCTGCTGTCTACTGTGGTGGCGCACTCGGAGGCTAAGGGGGTTATTCGGTACTCAAAATCAGTAGCCTACCTTAGTGGATGCCACAGTGGTTTTGTGTGTGCAAACTCAATGATCAGGTTTTTATGGAGGGTTCTAGTGGGATCGTTCAGATGTAGTATATTCAATTCAATTTTATTTGCATAGCCCAAATTCACAACAACAGTCGTCTCGATGGGCTTCCTACCATAACCATGCCAACAAATAAATACTTCTTTATCTCATTTTGATGTTTGTTACACCCAAATCAAAGCAGACTTTGAGGTTCTGATACCAGATTGAATATATCAAGTTCCAAAGTTACCGAGGTCGTTATTTGATAACAAACAAGACGAAAGCTAAATAAATTTTGGTCTGAACAGGGGGGGCCAATATGTTGATCGCAATAGGATGGTTGGTCCATAGGAAGCGGGAGTACATTGCAGGCCAACAAAAATAGATGAATGAAAAAAATGTATATTATTTAAAAAAAAAAAAACTGCCATCATAAACCCCACCAGGAAGCATGCCACTTGATTGACATGCAGAACGGCCAATCGAACATCCTCTGATGCACGACACGGCACATCCGTGTTTAACAACACTGAGCACCACACTCCCTCACACAGCCACTACATACATTTTGTACATGTTCCACGTGTGAAATTTCGGTCTTTTGTGATACATGCGTGACATAAGTAATTCATAAGTGTTTCCTGTGTTCATCGATGTGCTCAGATGTCCATCAGGGGTTTCAGTCGACAGGTCATTACATTGATTTGGTTTTGAGCTGTTAAAAAGTTTGGGTCGGTTGAGAATTAAGCAGTCTACACATATTTTAAGTAGTTTATATGCAATTATTGCATAATTCTTATGGAATTGAGCTTGATTTTTGCAAGACGCATACATGAATTTTTGTCTTTCCATGACTTTTACAGCTATCTGACTTTTTGTGCATGTACCACGTATGTATAACTTTTATGTCGCGTATACGGCGAAAGGAAATTTATGTTAAAATTACATAATTGACACACGAATCACTAATGAATTGCATATAAACAACTCAATAATCACACATGGTTCATGTTCTACATTGATTTATGTGTTGTACTTCTGTGGTTTTAACGTAGTTCATTCATGACACATCTGTCAAAATTTCACGTAAAGACTACGACTTTTCGCACTTATTCACATATGACCAATTTCCATCCAAGCAATATGCTCAAAATGTACGTAGTGGCTGTAGCAGATTTGTCGTTTTAATTTCCGCCTAGACTTCAGAAGACTCCTAAGCGTGCATGTAGCTGCTAATGCCCCTTATTTTTTCTCAACAGTCACTGACAAAGAACCTGGAACAGAACGTACACTTAATGTTTGACTGTTGTCGGCACACCGTGCGCTTTGGCGCCATTCATGCGACAACTGCACCATGTGGGTCCAAATCAACAAGCTGTTAGAGGAAGATTGACTTTTCAACATGTTGCCATCTCACATAATCATCTTAATCCATCAATTTAATGCTCAAATATTGTTTGATTTACTTTAAAATGCGTTGGTGTATTTAGGTACATAAATATTAAAGTGCAAATTATTAGTTTATAATATATGACAGTATTCAATAAACAGTCAAATGCATTGTATATACACCTGCCAGTTGTGTCCAACCATGACATCCAGATCCCAGCAATTTCCAAAGAGCAAAGCATCATGAGACCTGCAGTTACCGCAATCATAACCGTTTCAGTCCATCTTTTAAGACCCACAAAATTCTGTTTTTTGTGTTTTTTAAATAAATTCCTTCGGTTTTTTCTCTGACAGTGGAGGACATACACATAGAAAATGAAGCTCAAGATTCGAGTATATATACATATTTTTTAAATTCAGGTTGCTGTGAATCAGGGAAAACAAAAGATTTCATTTGTGCCGTTGAAAATACTCTGGTTGGCCAGAAGCTCCCTGTGAGGAGGAGAATGGGGGGCGGGGTTTATAAACATACCACACAAATGGTCCCTCCCACAACTTAGAGGTGAATATCTAAAGAATTCCTGCCACTCTGCAGAAAATATGTCCTAAAAAGGATGTAACCATAATTACAAGACCACTGGAAACGCGTTGAAATCAGACCAAACTATGGACTTTAAGGGGCATCTGTATGGAAATAACACATAATAACACATAATAATAAACTCAACGGCATCCCTGAGGTCCATGCTGAACATGACTTGGATTTTGGAAGTGTGTTACACACAAATGGTTTGAACTCGGTGTTGGATCAGTTGGTAGTTCGACTCTGCCGTATCTGGAAATGAAAGAGGGTTGAGACTGACGCTCACGGAACACACATGCACGACTGTGAAGATAGGCACTATTTTTACACCGGTTCCACAGACAAAGATGATTTCTGCTCATTATGTGTCTGCATGAGCTTGTAGAGTTGGGCGTGCGAGCTGATGGATTGTCAGAGCCGGCCGATAGTCATGCATTCACATAATTCCTAACATGTGATGAAAGCACACAAGCTTTCTTAGCCACTTCATTAACTTTTAATTTCTCATTCGAGTAAGTCGGGAAATAGAATGTAATAACTTTTGTCTGATGTTTGGTGAGCGCCACGAAGCAAAAAAAACACATCACAACTGCCAGCCAATAATCCTCATTAAAGTTAATATGCAAAAAACAACACTGACTGTTTGGTTTTCTATGTGGAAGTCTAAGATGTGTAATATTCTTTATGAAGTGATGGTTTTCACACAGGAAGGCTCAGCCTGTTGCAGTGTTGGGTCTAGATGAACGGCTCCTAACAAAGGTGTGTGTTAATAAAGAAAGCAACTCTCATTTTTTTTTCCCACTCTCTTCTCATCCAGAGCTAATTGATGGGACCCCCACCTTAAAAATCAACCACGGCTCCGGCACCGTGGTGCTGCAGTTGCCAGGCAACGTGAATGTGGCAGACAGGCGGTGGCATCGGCTGGACGTCCGCAGCAACAGCAAGGTGAGATCCGTGAAACGCAGATGCTGTCGCTTCTACACATGATGCAGTTTTCACTTCACGAAAAAAAAAAACAAAAACAGGCTGAAGATCACGTCAAAAGATGCTCAAAACTTTATTTGTGCTACTAAATAAAAGAACGGGACTGTCCTCTGCATTGCAGAAATGGCAGCTGCTGGAGAGATTCTTTGCTTTCAAGCTGTCCTTTTTCCCTCCCGTCTGACCTCACATAAATGACTCTTCTTTTAAATTGGAGCCATTATGTTATGCAAAGGCTTCTTTTTTTATCATCGGTGAATCATATGTGGAAGATTACAGCGATTTATTAAGAAAAAAATTCACTAGGCAGCAGGAATGAGGATAATTGCGATGGGATGATTGTAATACTCCTACTCTTCTGAAAAGGATTTCGATTAAATCAATTATAGTCAAATTAAGCCCCCCTCTCAACTTGACTCCTGCTAAAACCTCAAACATGTCATTTATAGCTGCATCTTTAGATACTTTTCTCCTCCTCATGCTAGTGTTATCCTATTTCTGGCCACTCTGAGGTACAGGAGGGTTGACAGCTTGGAGCTCCACTTTCTGGACACCTGAGAGCAGCTGGGTGGACTTCCTCTCGGCCCACTTTCCCACAAACATCTCAGACTAAGCAGACTTTACACAACCGGGGGAGAAGTTTTCGTCCTCAGTCACTGGAATTGAATATTATTAACATTGAGCAATAGAAGGCCTCAAAAAGTAACACAATTTACAACATATGTGGCCCATGAATATGAGTTTGTGACATTAGAGCATCTCTTTGCATCAATCCAACGGATCTCAAATTTGTTTTGTTTGTTTGTTTGTTTGTTTGTTTTTTTTGGGGGGGGGCTGAGTCATCATGCAGCTTGTGGTCTGTCAGTCAAATGACCCTCCTTCCAGACACACCTCCTGCACTTTTCCCGCGGCTTCTCAGCGAAATAATGGGAAGCGAGCTCATTTTCTAAACGTAACAGCAGTGTTCTGGTTTCCAGGAACGCTGGAATGCACTGAGCCTCTGGTTATTACAGCAGGGATTACGCTGCATCACCGTGTGATTATTCTAAATCAGATCTGAATCTATGCATTTGTTGGGGATAATCAGCAGCGGCTTATCCGACCTGTTTGTTTGACAGCTTAAGATGAATAGCAGCACGGACAGCGCTCCTCCCCGGAGATTGAAAACGGAAAGCCGCAGAGCGCCAGCCGCCCACTGCTCCGACATCGCTGTGGTGCATTTGAAGCTCTTTTCAGCAAAGCTGTGGCTTTACCATGAAGTCTGACTGCTGCCTTTGTCCTAGAAGAGGGAGACACACACATCTACATGATGTTGTTGCACTCTGGTCGCACAAAACACCACTAAATGACTTTAACAATAAAGAATTTGGGGTGACCATGCATTTCCCAATGACCTATGGAGTATTATTCCTCCTTTCACGTCTGAACAGTTTCAGACTTTTTTAGATTGACGTTTAAAACTCTTTTTTCTTTTACCCATTTCATTAAATGTTTTGTTTGCCTTTTATTCATTTTTCTGTATTTTGTCATTTTATGCTGTTATCTTTAGTTTTTGTTCTTGATTGACTCAATTAAAAAATACAAATTTAATTGTAAAGCACTTTGTCACCCTGATGGTATGTTGTAAAGTGCTTTATAAATACAGATTCATTCGTTCGTTAACATTTTTACCAGGTCAAACGGGTGGTGACCTACATTTAAATGTGCTTTTGTTTCCTTTTTTTGCACAGATAATCAGTACCATTTGAAACCTCCATGTACTTTTATGTATACTTTTTGTTTCTTGCTTTTATTTTCTCTACATTTCACTGCCTTGACCTCAGTTAGAAATGAAATAACAAAACTGTTATCTTTCAATGTCAAGTCAATGTACAGACGTCAGGCGTGGTGCAGCGGCCTGGCAGCATTTCGGGCGGCGTGATGTTTCCACAGTTCAAGTATCTCAACTTTGCATAACGGGAATCAATCAGGGACTCAGCTTTGGCTGTGACGTGTTTCCAAAACCAACACAGAGCGGAGAATCTAATCATTCTCCCCCTGAAACTGATATTTTTTTCTATTTTTATGGAGACAATAATAAAACACTCCTATTCTTATTTTTATTGTTTCCTCCTCAGACTCATGCGTCGTCAAACTGGGTCACAGAGGAGCTGAAGTGTGGCTTAAAGCGTCCGTCTTTCAGACGCAGCTCCTGCGGTAGAAAGTAAACCTCAACACACTTGGAGAGTCTTTGAATGGTGTCATGAACCCAGACATGGACATGTGCCCACTGAGGCTTTTGTAAAGCTCTTAAAAATAAATAAAGCGGATGTCTCAATGTCATCCGTAACTTCTGTGCATTGAAAACGAGAAATACAGTCAATGCTTCCATGAGGCTCAAAGCCTTGGACAGTGGCTCCTCCCACATGCGTCAGAAAGTTTATGAACATGTTTTAAGAACGGGGTCCAAAAATTGTCTGTGATTTTGAAGCATGAGTTGCGTTTTGCGTGAGCACAGCATGATAGTTTTGCATCTAGAACTTTACAGAGGACTATTCATGTTATAGCTGCATAAAAAAAAGGATCATTTTTAACAACTAAAGAGTAAAACCAAACTATAAAGACCCAAATATCTTCATGTGACAACCAAACTTTGTTTTTATTAGTATTTTACTAGAGTTTTTCTTTTTCTGTTTCATCTTAAACTAATATCTAAAAATTCTGAGTGTTTTGCAGCATAAATCTATCCCTATGACCAAACTGAGCTCCAATTTGACCTTTATTTGATGTTAATTGTAAATAAATAGCTTTATGGCTGTTTTCCTTTAAAAAGTGAGTATAGATTACCATAATGATGACAGCTCACCTCACAGACCACATTCTCCTTAATGCACTGGAATAATTAGAGAGCCATTTCTTTGTTCAAATCAGCCCTGACCGCAGATGAAGCTGCGATTTAACGCGATTGGAGGCAGTTGTCTGAACAGATGTTTGGTTGTTTGTGGCGTGCAGCCTTGTTTGCTGTGTGCGTATCAGCAGGAGACAGAGGAGGCGGCCATAGAACTGTTTACATTAATAAGAGAAATGAGTCCGATCTGCTCCCACGACGGCGATGAAGCTAATCGACCACCCGACAGCAGCAGGAGCTTCGTTCATCACCGCGTGGAGACAAAGAGGCTGTGTTTGCTGCGGTAACGTGAACTCCATACATCACGCTCCTGTTTCTTTGTTCCATCAGGAAGTGAAGCTCACCCTGGATCGCTGTGCAGGCGCAGCAGTGGCAGAGAAAGAGGGCCTGGGGAGCTGGGTAACCACCCAAGACCACTTTTCCTGTGAGGTGACTGGAGTCACACCCAATGCAGACAGGTGAGCGCACAATATTTCACTGCCTGCCTTAAGAAGCATTAATAAAAAAAAACTTTTTGTGCCCATAGAGGTATATTTAGAGTTTTTCTTTTATCCCTCTTGAACTTTTCTGCTCATACATAACAAATAAAATTGATTAAATATTCTATCTGTAATTATCGGAGCCATGATAAAGCATTTGAGCGTGCATTAAAAGAAATTTTGAAATTATGTCCGCCTCATTTCTGTATTTTCCGTGTGAAGTGATGCAGACAGATTACCGGATGCCATTCTTTCTCCACACAAACTTGTGCTCTGTTCCTAAAATGATAATGATAACGCAGCGCTTGGTGCTGATAACCTGCTGGATTCCTCTGAAAAGTTAATAAAACGGCTGATTAAACTCTGTGCATGCTTCTCCATCCATGAGGCTGCATGCTGCTTAGATTTTGACCCACTCTCTGTGTTGCCAGGTCTGGTCTCAAGTCATTTTAAGACAAAAGCACAAATTAAGACACAACACTGACTCTCAGTTGGTATCAGAATAATGAGAAATGTTTGAAAGACATTAAAAGTCCAATCAGTTGTCCTCTAAAAGAAATCTCTTATGTGTGAGTTGAAGCATTTGGAAAGCATTGTGAATGACATTAAAACAAAAACAAAAAAACAGTATTTTAAATTGATGATGGTTTTGATTCGCAGTGTTTGGTTAGAGACACACTAAAGCCACACTGGACAAGCAGGGAGGGGCTTCTTCTTCTCCCACTGTTTACTAGCGTTTACATAGTCCGGGTGAATACTCGATTCTGATTGGCTGCTGGGTGTGGATTAAAAGTGATAATCCACGCCTAAAGTCTGATTCTTTTAAAAGTCAACTAAAGTCACTTTTATTCATTAATTTTTGCTTTTAGCTGACTGGTTTCATAGTCATCTCTATTCTATGTTTACTTTCTTTTATTTAGTTTTGTTTTACATCATATTTAATTGATGGTTTCTGCGTTTTTATTGTATTGTATTGTTTTTATTGTCCAGCACTTTGAGGTTTTATCGGTGAAAGGCGCTATATAAATAAATCTTACTTACTTAAAAAAGAAAGTTCCGGTCACGTAGCTTCAATGTTTTGTATCACTGCGCCGGCTTCTTTACAAACAAACTTTAGCTTCATCATCTGGACAAAAACAAGCGGTAAGCGGTGAACTTTCTCTCTATGCTGATGCTTTATTCAACCCATCATGATGAACTGCATTTTTTTTTTAATCTCTTTCCTTTGCTGCCACAGTCGAGGTCTGTGCCGGTTACCATGACAACGTGCCGCACCACGTATCAAATGCTCCGCTTTTTGTGAAAAAGAGATTTAAACTAAAGAAAAAGAATTGATTGAATATTTATTTATTTTGTAAGTATAAAATCGCCTTCGTAGTGTGAATTATCAGAAATGAACGCACCTCCACGGCGAGCGTACATTTCTAAATATACACACTTCGTCTGCCGTTGACCCTAACTTAACGCACTTCGTGGATGCAACCGTCCTGCGGTTCAGGTTTCTTTGTCTGCCATTTTCCTTTACATGTCTGCATGTTTTGCATGTATAGAGCCCAAAAACGGTTGTAGAAACTTGTGTAGCGATGCGTGAACCCAAGAGTTTTGAACAAGGAAGCCTGAAATGCACATTTTTGTGCATTTGCATACTTTTCATTGGGAGCGTTTGCCTGAACTCGTGATACCAATGGCGGTGTGAACCTAACATTACGGGTTGCACTTAACTGGCCTGCCTTAACCTTACAGGGTTGACCATTTTTCACCCGCAGACTGTCCGTATCCACCCGAAAGGGCAGCTGGGGATAAAACCTTAGCACCAAAAGTGAAAGAAGCTGCCAGGATGTTGCTTTTCAAATCCCTCATGCTGTTGTGTTGCCTTTGTGTGCTGTCGTGTTTCAGACACCTGAACATGAGTCAAGTGCTCCAACTGGGTGGCGTGAATGAGGACATCCCCTACATCTACCCCCAGCTTCAGCACAAACACTTCACCGGCTGCATCCGCAACCTCGTTGTCGACAGCAAGGTAACCGGCAGGAAACCACTGTCGTCCTCCTCACATCAACTTTCCCAACACATGCGTGATCACAACACTCTGTCCACGTCAGACTGGAGCACACGCATGCTCCTCATCTGTTAAATGTGTCAACAACCAGTTTCTGCTTTCTAGATCTAGTTTAGGCATCTCGCACAAACCCAAACCAGAACAAATCCAAAGTTAAACCAAGACCGCTGCTGTGAAGTGTGTAAATAGTTAGTTAGTTTAGTTCCCTAAATGTAAAACTATATGCTAGTTGTATGAAATGGGCCGTTTTTTTTAAAGCCATCAAAGCAAAGGAAAACAAACAAACCTGGAAATAAATAAGACAAGACAATATCAAGAAATGCAATGAATTCAATAATTCATTAAAGTAATGTTCTACATCATTGACACTGTTGCTGTTCTCACTTTATACTATAGGAAATAATTTAAACAAACTGAACGTTTAACCTTGAATTCCATCAAAAGCAATCAGCTAACTGTGTTTACTTGGAAATATTCTATGAAGATGTTCTTTGGCATAAAGTGGGAATACTGACAAATTGTTTTTGTTGTATTATTTAGAAAACAAAATGCAGAAACTGTGTGAAAAACAAAGCAATTTCTTGCTTTAGCACTTTAGAGAATTCTGCTGATCCACAATGAGCATCAATATTTAAATAAGAGAGGATGTTAGATTTTTGCTGGTAGGAACTGATTTGTTCAGTGAGACTTCAATGGTTATTTTGGGTTTGATTTAGTAAATAATTAATATTTTGCCATGTTTTTATGTATTTTGAGAGAAAGCTGACCGATGAATCTTTGTCAGCCTCCAATCACAAAAAGCTGCCGCACGTGAGCTCCATGCACCTTAGGAGCAGGTGCAGCCCTACTTGTTAAGGTCTGTCTGCAGAAAAATAAGGATGAGATGTTTTTAGCTGTCAACTACTCGTGCTGACCAAAAGCATCTTTAACATTTTCACCTCCTCAGTAACTTCTGTTGTCCAAAACACTAAAAGGATGATTATAAGAGGTAAATGAAGAGAAGGTGTGCCTGAAGTCAGACGGAGGTAAGTCTGTTTGTCTCCTGATGAAGCTGCTTCCTCTTGTATTGAATGAAACCCTTTATTGAGGCTAAAACTCTTCTTTCAAAGAGTGAACTGGCCAAAAACAGCAACAACAAAAAACCCCTTTGTCATTAAAATATAAAAATGTGAAAAATCTGTAAAAACAAAACAAAACTGGATGCAGCCAACCGCACAAGATCTCCCCAACTCTGGAGCAACACTGACAAAGATCTCCTCATGGACCTCTGAAGAGGAACCATGCTGCCTTTAAAGCAGGTCTTTGTCAGGGGAGGGTTGTGCGGGTCTCCGGTCATGAAAAGTTAATGGAAGTGACACTAAAATGTTTTTAAAACAAGAACATCGTCTCTAGTTTTTCTGGTAGATAAAAAGATTCTCATCCTAAAAACGAAAGATTGCACCATACAACACACGGAAAGGAGCAGAACAGTTCCAAAAAGGTTTCCAGAATCCTGTTTGCCTGTTGCTTTTTTTGCATTTTGAGGCAAAAACGAGCCCAAAAAATTTTTTTTACAGAAACCAAATTAGGATCCTGGAGCGGCCAAATTCCAGTGTCAATAAGACAGATCAGATGCTCACGATGCAGAAGTTGTTGGATGTTTTTCTCCCTCAGGAGATGGGACCAACATGTAGCCTGCTTACAGGTGTTCTCCTCCACAGTGGCGTTCATCCTGTGGTCCAACAGACGTATAGTTTGCCTAAAGCAGACACGCCGCACTAACTGTGCCTTCAGCATGATGCGTGTGGGCGGACATGAGGATAATTCATCTCAAAGAGCGAGCAGCAGTGAGCGTTCTGATGATTAATCATGTTGATGGACATGTTCTGCCATTGTATGGAAGATATTTTTTTTGAATTCCTATTTTAGTCCCTTTCATGATGGTAAGTCTTTTTTTTCTTTTTTTTTTTGCAATGTGTTGATGTTTTACTTGTGTTGTCATGGCAACAAAATCAGTTCCATTTGTTTTGCTTGAGTGTCTGTGACGATGTAATTGACTCTTGCCGTTCAGTTTTAATCGTTTTAAACATCAACCGTCCTTTTTTTTAATTTTTTATTTTTTTAATTTTTTTAAGGAATAAATGTTCATTTTTATAGATTTTTGTGATCTGTTTAGAAGTCTGGCTCAGACTTCTAAGACTTCAGCGGTTTAAATTCATTGTGTTTGGCCATAATCTCTTTTCAAAATTATTTTTAGGCTTGCAACTGCAAATTACATTGACCAATGAAAATACCTTTTATGAAAAGTGTGTTACATATAATTTAAATGTAATAGGAGTCAAAAATAGATACTTTATGGAAATGACAATATTTTCTTAGTGATGAATTAACCATGACCTGTAATTAATTGTGACAGCCTCATTTTGGCGTGTTTTCCTTTGAATTTGTGACATTGTGGCACGGTAAAAGATCAAAATACAACTAAAAAAAGTGTCTTTATTAAGTTTTTTTATCATTACAGAGTACCAACCTTTACTTTTAAACCACCAAAGGGTTTTTTTTTTTTTTTTATCTCAAACAAAAAATAAAAAGAACATCAGACCTAGAGGTTCTTATGGAACACATCAAAAACAGTAGAAACACGTCTGAGTGATCCAAACTTCTTATCGCTACTTTTCTCTAAAATAAAACAGACAGACAGGTAAGTTAAAGTGCTTCCAGTAAATGAATGTCCTCATAAAATATTGTTGGAAAAGCCTTCACTTGGCTAGCGTCTGTGCTGCCACGGGCTTTGCTGCGTTTATGCGACTGGCTTCGGTGTTGGACATCTCCCCACCTCTGTCTGGGGTGTCATCAGGGGGGTTTATGAAGGGCAGATTCTCCCCCCCACATTACCAGGAGCTGGTACTTTACTCTACTAGAGCTAACCATTTCTCCTCATTTCCTTCTCACCGGAAGTCATCAATCAGCAGCCGCTCAGATCAGGAACGTCGACTGGTCACAACAACAAACACACGTTACATAAATCCAACAGATCGTGGTTTTTTCTTACTGTATTTTAGTGTAAATTAAACAAAACTGCCTTGGAATTATCTGACTTAGTTTTTATTTTATTTAAGATCCTGATCTCACTGATTTAAAGTCTCAATCACGTTATGTACAATCAGTAATATAGACCGTTTCTACAACTAACAGGCCATGTGCAAGATGTAAAGAAATTCACAAAAAAATAGTCTCATAAATGTTTCAGATGTCTCCTGTTTTTTTTTTTGTTTTTTTGCAGTTTCCTTTTTAACATGTGCACCTTTTGAAAATGTCATTTTCTGACCTCTTCAGAAGGTCTGACACAGCTGTGAAACACCTATTTATGCTGGAAAGAGAAAAAGAGATCCTTTGAACCACTAATGCAGTCATTTACAACTGAGCTGATCAGTGTTCTTTCCAAATAAAACTCATGGATGTTCACATTTTCTTCTTTTATGTCCCTGTTTGCATGAAAGCTGAATCACTGATGAGAATTACACACTTTCAACAGGAACTTGTGTCACAGTTTAAGAAAAAACAAATAAAATAAACATTCAGTCTTTGTAGTAAAAACCTTCAGAGGAACTAAAAATGAGCGATCTGTCCCTTTAAGTCCTCTAGCTAATTGGTGCATCTTCAGAATCAGAATTAGTAATTCCACATGTGGGAAATGTGTGCGTTACCGTAGCAAGTAAACATAAGAGAAAATAGAATAACATAAAAAACAAAAATGTAGTATAAATGTAGACAAATAAGGTGGTGTAATATAAAGACTATTTACAAACAGGTAACAATGTGCAAAAATGTGCAGAAGTCATCTGTTACACTGTGAATTATTGTACAGTGTTACTATATTAGGTAAGAATTCTCAAATGTTTAGTTTAAATTTGTAAATTCCCGTCCTGTTCAGAACATTTAAAGGGATTTCTTTAAAGCCGGAGGCTTCCTTCGCGGCCCCCTCTCTGCTGCAGACTTGGGTTTGGTTTTGAATTTCTTTTTCCCGTTGTGTGGGCTGTGACATGTTTATGTGGAGCCCCTGACATTAATCTTACCAAACAGCACAGCCCACAGTGTGTCTGTCAGAGAGACTGACACTCTTGTCAGCTAAAGTCACACTTTGCAGTTTTTTGCAGAAGGTGGTGGACTTCTGTGCACAAACAGTGCACGAACACACACACAGATTGCACAAGCGTTATCATTAGTTTTGCATCCGGAAAGTTTGGCTTTTAATCCTTAACAAGTGATGCGATACGTAGCACAGAGGTCAAAAACCAACAGGAGGCCACTCTGCTAGAAGCCAATGAGCACTTCTAACGTGCGATTCTATGAGATTTCCTGCATTTTATCTGCTTCACCAACAGAATTGATGATTTTTGGACCGTCAGAGACAAAATGCATGATGAAGCATCATTTGAGGAGGCCTGCTCTCTGAAGTATTCAACCTCCGCTGCCATGCTTTTGGCTCATGCTGGCTTTTCATCAGAGCTTTCTGTCAGTGTCAGAAGAGGCAACCAGGGTTACACGCAGCAGCGAGAAAAGAGGAAGAGTAGGAGTCCACAGCACACTCATGGCTCATGTCCTTGAGCTCACTTTTAAGCAGCCCGCTCCCCTCCGGATTCTTCACTTTTACTCTACTGGATTTGACGTGTTTGGGGAGCGCTCCTCTGAATCCTGACCTGCTTTATGGCTGCACTGCATCTTCCTCAACCTGCTTTTGGTTGACACTCTGATGTTTTTTATCCGCCAATTTGTTAGCAATCCTTGTCATCTGGTTACACACCTCCCTTTTTGTCAGGCAGTAAAACCCCACTTCCTACTCTACTTTTTTTTCCTCTTTTTTTGGCTGTAATCTTTTCTATTTTTTCCTTCGAGTCCTCACCTGTATCTCCTTCTTCCAGCTGTATGATCTGGGCTCTCCCGCTGACTCACAGTCCAGCTCTCCGGGCTGCCTGACCACAGATAGCAGCTGTGTCAACATGGGCTTTCCTTCCTGTGGCCACCGGGGGCGCTGTCATGGAGAGTGGGGTTCCTTCAGCTGCCAGTGCGTGCCGGGATACACGGGACCCCAGTGTGAGGAAGGTAATCATTTCCATCTTAATACTTTATTGACTGTGTCTGGATCAGTAAAGTACTATTGTATTGTATGTACCAATGTCAAAGAAATCTACTGACCAATCTACAGGTGAAAGTTTAACGGTGACAAATCACTGGGCTGACTTTGCTTCAGCAGCCGAAAAACAGAATTCTAAAATCCTATTCTTGCTTTCAAAAAGACACAGAAACTCGTCTTTTTTTCCTTCATCCAAACTTGTTTTTCTTGTTCTCTTACAATAAAATAGAAATTCTTTAATAATTGGTCCAAACTTTGGAGTCTTGCTGTTAGGACCAAGGCCACAAGTAATTGATAAACCACAAAAATACAACTTTTTCATTTAAAGTTGCCTCAGATAAACAAAAGGACATGGTGGTGATTACTGAGTAAAGGCTGACAAACTCTGGCACTAAAATGCTAACCCAACAGGAAACCTTCAGCCGCACTGCAAAGGAAACTTGAGATTTGCATGAAACCTTGTTTGTTTTCATTCTGTTATCCTGGACTTATTTTTTTTATAAATGTTTGAGCTTTGAGAGTTTAAACAAGAGAGAAAGTGTCTGTCTGAGAAACCTGTATAAAGTGAGTACTGAGGAGTTTTGCAGCATTAAAACATCTTTTTTTTAAAAAAGTGTTGTCTACTTGGTGGATTCCCTCTATCGCAGGTTATTCTAAGGATGAAACACACCCGCTAAGGGAAAGACCAGTGACATGAGCTTTGCCTGGTTGTCAGAAAACAGTGGGAGACAGTGGTAGAAGTTTACATTCTGCCCACTTTCCTACATGACCCCCCCTCACAATGAGGTGGTACTTAAGTGTGATGGAAAAAAATGAACAAGACCAAGTCAAAAACAGCAAGTTCAGTTGGAATAGCTAATAGAAAAGTGTCAACAACATTCCTCTAATAGCGAATTCTAATAAAGGTGTCTAGGTCGTAGCAACACTGTTTCCTCTTCTATCCTCCATCTTTTTCAGCTTTTCTTTTTACTACAATGACATTCTCAGTTATTGGGGTCTTCTGATGTGAATAACCCTAAAGTTTTTCTTTTTAATACAAAGGTGTTTCTCATCTGCTTTGTTTCAAAAAATGAAAATCACTAAACATTTAGTAATGCATCTATTCATTGTGCTCACCAGTGCTCTGTAGGGCTACTAATGCATGCCATTTTTATTATTTGGTTGTGTTTTCATGATCAAACACTAACAACAATGGTCTGTACAGATACAAAGCATGGAGAAAAAGTTGAAAGCATCAACACAATGGAGGTCATCACCTCTCTCCTCCTTCTGGTTATTGGCCACTTTTTTTTGTGTGAGGTTTTGATTTAAATTTTTTATAGTTAAATCTAATGTTGTAAAACTTTATTGTAAAGAACCTCACAAGTCCAAAGAGTAAAAACCTCCCATTGTCTTCATACCTTCAACACAGGAGTTGGCTGCAGACAGTCCTGAAATCTAACAAGCAAGCTCATTTATTATAACAGCCACTGCTCCTCTGTGCATGGCTGCCATTAATAATGCCATTTGCTTCACGGCATTCTGAATGCAGATGTTACATATTCTGTTTAAATTGCATATACGGGTCAATTGCCTTCTCCTTTAAGGGTTCTTGATCACTGCTGTGCTGTTTGTGAGCTGCTCAGAGCTGCACAAAGGCTCCTGGCAGCTCCCACATTAAGGATCCTTATGGCCTGAAGAAGAACGACTCCTGTAAGTGCGTCTGTGTCAGCCGTATGTCTGCGAAGGCGTTTGCCTGATTGCAGCTGTAGGAGGAGGCTGTTGGGCTGAGATGGGATCTCTAATGATCCTGGTCTTGCACTGCCTATTACACGCATCCTCCACTTTGAGGAGTGTACTTAAAAGTAATGCTTCCTGCTGACTGCAGCACTCTCTGCCAGGCTTTGCAAGTCCTGTTTGCTCTGTGTCATGTGCCTCACAATGACACTTGACATTTTTTTCTCTAATGCACCGGTATGTTCTATAACTGTGGAACATGCAGTGATGCCAAATGATAGTTCTGTAGTTGAGCAAACACTTCCCTCTGAGGTTATTCATGGGAAAACAACAGCAGAAAGCAAACCACCTAACATTTTAACACTTGAAGAAACAGCACTGCTAAAACTAATCTTAGACTTACATTCATTTAATTCCAATTCAACTTTTTTTTTTTTTTTTTCAAACAATGACTTAAAGTCTTAGTCACATGCACCTGTACAGAGAGGACTTCCTGCTGCGGGTTTTGGGGTTGTCTGGCCCATGGATGGTAGTAAAGAGAAGCAGCTGCCATCTCAAGGGACGTCATAAAAAAGGAACGTACCATTGTTATGCGTGTGGTAACATTTTAAAGTATTTGTAAGGATAATGTAAGTTGCACGCACTTATGATGTATGGTGTCCTTACGCCACACTCTAGTCATTACTGAGGTGCGCCAAGGCAGCTGATATAAAACTTAGAGTCATAGCTGGAAGATCTGCGAGACGGTGCGCATCCACAGTGGCCTGCTGTACTCAGCCCCCTCCTGCCTTCCGTGGCTGACCGCCTACTCCATATAGACTGCTGGAGAGGTTAAAAGATTGGACAATTTATATACCAGTCACACATCACGGCAATTGTGCATTAACCGTGCATGATTATTGCTTTGTTTAGATGCCATACATGCATCAATTATGTAATTTGAACGTGATATGTGCGCCGTATATGTGATATGAAAGTTATACATCAGTAGTAAATGCATGAACGGTCATGAAATGCCACCCATTTGTGTGTGCATCTTGCAAAACTCACACACAAATGTGTGTAAACTGTGTAATTTCCAACCGACCCAAAATTTTGAACAGCTCAAAACCGAATTCACGTAAGGCAGAAACCCTCCATGGACATCTGCGCACATCGACAAATTTATTGAACCACGTATATCATGCATGTATCACAAAGACCAAAATTTCACACATGGCCAATGCGCAGAATGCACATAGCTGGAGTGTGACACTGCCTTTAGGATGAGGTAAACATGCTGTGCTTTTTTCTCTATTTTTAAAAACCACTATTAAAACAAAGTTAGGGCCATCTGGCATTACCGGATATATGTGGACTGAATTAAGTAATAAAAATGGATTGGATTTTTCTGCTCTTTTCCAGACTGCTCAAAGTGCTTACGATGTGTCTCCATTATTCATTAATTCATACTCGGTGATACAAATGAAATGTAATTACTGAGGTAGCCACAGCTGCCCTGGGGCATTTTTATGTTGTCTCTTTTTTGTCTTCTCACAGATGTTCCGGTGTTTGTCTGCTGCTCCAGCTGCTAACTTACCTCTTTTAGGTTCCTGTGCTGTTTTTGTTTGTCTTTGTCCTGATCTCTTAGATCCTGAACTGTCAGAGAAGACAGCAGCTCTTTCTTAGTCTGATTTTGCTCTACGTTTTCTTCCTGATTTCCCACATAGAGGGAGGTTTCCTGTCGCCCAATGTAATCTGTACATCATGTTGGTATAAAATACAATTCCATTTTTGTACTTATTTTTAAAGGTTTTTTGCTTTTTATGCAGAACCATGAGATAAATATGGTGGTTTATAGTTAAAAACACATTCAAAGAAGATGTTTTTGAACTTTAAAACTATTTTTTCTCCAAAAGTGACCTTTCAGACCCCACATGAAACATATGGTTTAATGTTAATGAGCTGCTGGAGTTCAACCATGCACTACCACATCTCTGCATTCAGTTTAAACCAGGATATTTTTTTGGCAGCTCACCTGTCCGTCAGTCATGTTTTCCAGTTTTATTACCACAAAGTGAACTTTAATATTACATTTTCCAAATACAGGTGGATATTTTCCTTATAAAATAATATTGTATCTTTCTTTTGGTCCACAGGTATAAACTAAGCTTTTGGTCCTTGGAAAACATTGATCTATTTTTGGGTTATTCAGAGGCTGATCAGTTCCAGGTTCAGAGCCTTGAAAAAAAATCAAAGATGTCTTTGGCTTCAAACAGGATCTTGAACCATTGAACTCTGTTGATGTCACAGCGAGTAGAGAAGAAAGGATGTGAAATCGACTGCAGGACTCATCTCTTGCTATAAGTTTGAAGAAAAACTTTTGACAGCACTTAGAGTGTGAATGTATAAGTGTGTGGCATGCACAGAAGACATCTTACATCTTGTGATTTTTCTGTCACTGCACGCCCTGGTTTGACCTTCTGTCTCATTGGGGTTTGTTTGCAGAGGTGCCAGAGTTTTCCTTTGATGGCCGCAGCCACGTGCAGTACGAGCTGCCGTCGGCGCTTCCCGCTCGGAGAACGTCCATCCAAGTCTTGGTTCGCACTCGAAGACACAGCAGCGTCATCGTCAGCCTAGTCTCACGGGATCAGACCGAATACCTGCGACTAGAGGTGAGTCTGCTGGGGAGTTTGTGTCAATTTCTCATTGGACTCATGTTTTTTGACTGATGGTTTTGGTTTATTCATCAGAAATAGTATTTTTTTTTTATTAGCCTCCAGATAACTTGCAGCAAAGAGCACATCAAGAGAAATCTTTTACAAAAGCAGTTCATTCCCATATTTTATTTGATCTCTGTACTGTTTCTTTTTGTTGTTGTTGTTGAAATGCAATCAAAATACCGCTTTGGGGTTTTTTATAGTGAGGAATGACCATCATAATACACCTAAAAGCTAAAAAAAAAAAGTTGATTTTTGCATGATATAGGCCTTTTATATAAGTTTGTCATAGTTTTAGACATTTTAGAAAGAAGTTGAAATAAGTCCTTGTTGAAAACAAATGATGCCAAGTTTGACTGCAGATAAACTTTTTACAAATACTGCTAAAAGAAAACCACTATATGCATGTATACAGAAGGGAGTACTGTCGTTTTGAAGACAGATCTGACTTTGATCGTCACACCAGTAACAAATAAAAGATGAAATAACCAAGAAAACAATGGTTCCTGTATAGCAGCAGCAGAGATGACTTCAAACCGAAGCACCAGGACTGAATGCATTAAAAATATTATTTGGTTATTTGCCTCGAGGGGCTCATTACTCCCACCGGTTGTTCTCTTTATGCTCAAATTGCACTTTCATATTTGCTCATTTGAAAGAAAGCCTGTTTTGTCTTGATCTGACTGGACGTCGTGCTGCGACCTCATGCATTGATCAGACTTCAGAGCCGGTCCTGATGATGATTGCTTTCTGGACCACAGCTGCCACTGTGGTGGAAGCTCTCCAGCCATTCCTGTCCATCATCCATCCGCCTCTCCTTCCCATCCTGTTCCACGCTTCCGCCTAAATGTCACAGCACAACCCCACAGGGGGCAAGTTCACATCATTAGTCTACCACACAAAGGGCATTTGTTCCTGGGTGCAGACAGCATGGAAATATCTGAAATCTTACTAAATGGATTCCCTGCAGTGAAACATAAACCTTCTAACAACAGGCATTAATGCTTAGCAAAGGCCAAGGCACAATAAATTATGTTTTTTTTTTATTGTAATTGTTCTGTTTTCTTCTATTAAAAAGGATCTGCATCTTTTATTTTTTGAAGGTTTGCATCCTGAATAATCTTGGATTAGACTTTTTAAACTGTTCTAGGTGTGAAGCTTCAAAACATTAAGACTGAGATCTGAAAATTTGCTAAAAAAGCATCTTGAGATAAAAAATTTTTAACAAGTCAAACTACTGTATGTCCCTTTTCAGTAGACAGTTTGGCAAAAGATCCTTACTGCATCCATAGGAAATCAAGGAGTATGCATTAACAACAAATATTCCAGTTTGATTTCATAATTGCAATAAAAAAGTAAAAGAAAAGGCATTAAATAAATTGTGGTATTTCCTTAAAGTGCCACATATAAGACTCCACAGGTATCAATTGATAGCATGACACTTGAAGTGCATGACAGCATAAGAAAGAAGTGAACAAGTGGGGCTTGTTAAAAAAGAAACTGCATGGAGAAAATCTCTTTTCTCCAAAGAAAAGTATTGCAGCACAACTTAGGAATCCAAACAAAGCCACAAGACCCTTAAACATTGTTGTTTGGACACACAAGCCCACGTGGAAGCATGCATTTGTGGAGATTCTCAGCCTCCCAGGTCATGTTTTAACAGGATTCTGGTCTTCAGGGCTGAAGTTTAGCTGCTCATCCGAGTTTCTTCTCAAGTTCTAACTGGCGGTAATTAAGGTTTTTTATGCGGTGACTGCTTCAGAGGTGTGGCTGAAAATCCAATTGCTAGATGTCTTGTGAGCAGATGAGACAATCAGGCAACAATCCAGTGTCAAATCTTGTTGGTGGGTGTCTTTTGTGATGCTTTTGTTAGACGTTTACTGTCCCTGTGTGGGACATTAGTCTCCTGGGCAAATATGTCAAGTTATGTTCAAAAGCACAGAAGCGTGAGTGTCATAATTTACAGGAATGGAACCAAACGTCCTGGGTCTTTTTTATAAACGTATTTTTCTGTCATAGGCAGTAATATTTATTATATTTAGAATAGTAGAAAAATAAATAAATAAATAAACAGCTTACCAAAATAGAAAATATCTAAAATTACAAAATAACAAAACATACAAATATACAAAATTTTAAAGGAATGACAATAAAGTTGACACAATCTTACTCATAAGCTTTAACTTTTAACAGCGGAGATGATGTCGGCAATAGCACACAATCTTTGACATGCTGTAACTCGTCTACGCAAAAGGCAGCTAACACATTACTAACACATTACTAACACATTACTAACACATTACTAACACATTACTAACACATTACTAACACATTACTAACAGAAAGTGTTGCATTTCAGTGCATAGCTGCTTTTTCTCCACTTCAAATCAAGTCAAATCAAACTTTATTCATAAATAAAGCGCCTCTCATACCGTGCGCAACTTAAAGCACTTTGACATTTAAAACAGACAACATACACAATGTTACAATAAAAACAAAACCCACCCTTCACCCTTCTCACTCCCCGTCGTTAACACATACAACCCATGACCCCACACACAATGAATACTTCGGAATTCCTTGCAATTGCGCAACAGTGGTCCTCGTTATATCACAGTTCACCTTTTCACGGTCTTGCTCTTCTGCTTTTTTTTTCCAGAGCAGTATATGCTTTTTTTTTTTTTAAAGTGCACTGTGTTCTGCGTCCTGATTGGCTGTTGATCTTGTCAATCAGTCTACTCCATGCCATATCTCCTGTACAAAACACGTTCTGCTTGCCAGATCTGTAAAATCCTTGATCACAATTAGATCTTTGTTTATATTTTAACATATTTTTCTACGAAGGTTCAACTTTGAGAGTTTAAGCAACAGATCAAAATGTGAAGAAAAAAGGTTCAGAGCTCTGTCTAGTGGGTCTAGATGACCCCACTCCCAATGTTAAAGTGCCTAGGATAGCACAAGGGTTAACCCTTGTGCGATTACCCATGTAACATTATAACCCTTGTGATATTATTAGTTATCCTAAAAGCAAATACCACCAAAGACAGGCCAGATAATAACTGCATTTTGCAAGGTTCAAAATGCTAGATTTAAAAAAATATATTAACCCAGAAATGACAACATAAAAATGTCAAAAGACACAAAAGGTGCACACTGTCTTTATAGCTTCAGATTGTTTTTATGTACAGCAATATATTCACATTTTCAGGTTTTAGGCATTCTTCCTGCCTTAGAAAGCAGCCTCTCCACAGGAACACATGCAGCAACAGTTGTTTACTGACTTTACCCAATAGGGAAAATGCCCTCTCGTTTTATTTCCCCCCCCCCCCCCCAATCATTCCTCATTCCTTAGGATCCCTTTTTCTTCTATGTGTCTGCAAAATTCAGTGTATGCATCTGTGTTTGCAGTATAATTGCTCTGAAAAGCCAAAACTCCTGCCACAATCCTCCTTGGAAAACTCAGTAGGGTAACAACTCCCTGCTCTTCTGGTCACATGACTGCTGGAACAGTTCAATACACCGTGAGCAGGGGGGAGTTTAACCACTATCAACCAAAAATATACATAAATGACTCAGCCTTATCTTATTAATCAGTTAGCAATCAATACTTTAGTAAAGTACTCAATGCCAGAATTGGTGATGTATGATAATCGATATTTCAATACCTTGGTATCAATACTCCCAGCAAACGGTCATGGTAGTCAAAATAATGTAAATACTGGAGCTAAAGGGTTAATTTTGTAGGTAAAGACCCACTAAATGAGACAGCGTGTTAATTGTTGCACACCTGCTTTGGCCTTTAAAACATTTGCAGCAAACCTGTAAAAAAATGTGATTGTTTTTTGCCCTTTAACCTTATTTTATTTATTAAAAAAAAATTCTGATTTTAGCTGGAATATTTGTTTTAATCATGCATCTAATTTACTTATCTGGTGGGATCCTATCAGCAGGTGACATCCAGCCTCCAGTCAGCGGGTCTTTTATAATGAAGGAAGGAAGGTGTTAATGAATTAATGGTCTCCTCAGAGGACAGTTAGCAGCACCCTGTTTTTCTGTCTGGGTGACACTTGCTGATTAAAGTCCCGTCCTCCTCTGGATGCTGCTTTGCCAGTCTAATGCTTCCTGAAGGTCACAGTGTTTGCCTGATTAACTGCTGTGTTGACTGACAGAGAAAAGTCCTCAGTGCGCCGCAGGTCAGCATGGGCACGCATTTGCTATTATTTAAAGTGTATCTGCATGTATTACCATGTTTAAATATATGCATTTAGATGCATTTATTCATCTGTTTTTCTGCAGAAAGGGCCTTCTAATCATACACAGACTGGAAATCTGTCATATTTGGTCCAAGACGGACGGTACTTCCTGGTTATTTCTAAAATAAGTCGCAGTTATCTTTCTTTTAGCATTTAAAAATTAAATCCTGATACTGCAGGTTAGAATTTAAGAGGACAACAGGGCGCAAAAGCAAACAATCTGCACCCCCAAAATGATGACGGTGTCGTTTGAACCCCACCTGGAGGCCGAAGCCGCTGCTGCTGTGGAACAGCGGACTCACAGGAAGAGTTTCACACCTTAACGCGCACCTCCTGCACGGCACGCCTGCCGCCCCTGCTGAACACTCGTGTCCCACACAGGGAGAGGAGCATGGGCCAAATCCCGGCACTCTGTTCAGCTTTAATAGGGGTTCAAATTGTGCTGCAGATTCAAAAGGCACTGCCCCCGCTGGATTCTCAACACACTTAAAACCTCATCAGTAAAGCCTTGAGATGCGTCTCAGCTTTCAAGCTCAACAACCTTGGAGTTCGCCCGTCTTAAGAGGAGAAGACAGGAGGACGGGGCATGGAGGACAGATAGAATAAGGAGGCGTGATGGCAGGAAGGAGACAGCGAGGACGTGGAGGGCGGTAAATACAGTTGAAGTGATGTGACTGTTTTGGCCCCTTTGACCGGCTTTGCCCTTCAAAGCTTTGGTTTATCTTTGTAATGTTGAGGAGGAGTGGGCGGTTAATGATGGCCGCCAACGTCTCCTTCACATCCCTCCTCCTCCTCCTCCTCCTCCTCCTCCTCCTCCGCCTGCGATTCTTCTCATCTCGGCTCTGTTTACGCGGCAGCAGCCGCAGACGGAGATGGAGGGGAGAAAATTATGCTCAGTGGGACACTTGGAGGAACAGTTTGAAATTGAAATGAGAGCGACCCTCCCACCACCCTATCATTCTTAAAACAGCCTTCGGTCATATTCCACTCTCAGTCCCAGCTCCCTTTTTGCACTGCAATGTGCCGAAGTGTTGGATTCTGCCTTATTTACATGAACACGGCTGTCCTAGACGCTGGCTAAGCATCACCTCTAAGGAAATTAAAGCCATTTTCATCTTATCTTCTGAACAAGTCGCATGTTGACAAACAATTTGTTCTCTTGTTTCCACTCATTTCCTCTTTTCTTTCTCCATCTCTTCATTCTTCTCACTTGCGATGCATCCTTCCCCCACCGGACCGGGCTGTGGGAAAACTTCGGCGTCGCTGACAGCGGGGCGTGTTTGCACAAGTCTGCAAATTGAATGTTAAAATGTCAGCTTTGCTCCGACTCTCCCTCATGTAATATTTATTTTGGACCCATAGCAACAGAACAAATGACAGCCACCTTCTCCTGCAGGGCTTTGTAGTCACGCCGCTCCCGCGTGCCAGATGAAACTTTCAGAGCATCTTGAGTTAGAACCTGTGTTTTCTATTTATCTGGGTTCCAAATGAAAGAGGATTACTTGAGTCTTAGTTTTACTGTGAGACTCACTCCTTCCCGCCTGTGTTTTCCAACCTCATGGAGTTGATGGAGTTGTCGTTTTGGCCAGTTGGCCAAATTGGATTATTGATCCGCTTCTTTATTGCCCAAGCGGCATCTGTTTTCATCCTTTTATCCCTACCAGCTTTAAATTGTGTGCATTGTTCTCTGGTCACTTCAACATCCCATTTGCTTTCAACTGGCTTTTGCCATGAGGATTGTTTTGATTTGATTTGCTGGGATTGCGAGTCTCCTGCTGCTGACTCTTCTTCCTGCCTCCACCGCAAAGGATTTCAAGCACTGAAAAGCAAAGCACAACAAGGTTACAGAATTTTTACCCCAAAGGGGCTGCAGAAGTTCCAGACGATGCCTCTTCATGGGGAAACTTGGATTCTTTTACAAAAACGAAGTTTCTACTAGATTACCCTCAGCTGCAGGTCTTCAAAACTGGGCTGGATGTGTGGCTGTAATGAGATCTTCAGGAGACGCTTTTTGTACAACGCCACAGCCAGACAAGATGAACAGTTTGAGAAGTGATGCGTGCATACCGAAACGTGATCCAACAGTTCAAGACACGCAAAGTGTGACAGAACAGCCATTGCTGGTGCAAGAGAACACCTCAGTCTCGTCGTCTGCATGTGTGAAGGCGTCTCTGCAGCATCCCTCCTTACACACACACACAGGCTCATTCACCTGATTGCTGTGAAAGGCCGTGTCACACAGCCACTACACACATTTCACACATATTACACGGATGGAAATTGGTCATACGTGAATATGCGTGAAAAAAGTTGTGAAATTTGCACAAATAAATCATGTTAAAACCACGGAAGAAGTAAGAATAAACCACCCAAAGAACACATAAACGTAGAACATGAACTGTGCGTAATTATTGATGTATAGATGTATTTTGTTAGTGATTTGTGTGTCAATTATGTAAGGGTTAATGGCCGACGAAGTGTGCGTTATTACTTTTTAACGCACGCCGTGGAAGCCTGAACCATCCGACGCGAAGCGGAGGACGGTTGCTTTAGCGAAGTGCGTTAAAAAGTAGTAACTGCACACTTCGTAGGCCATTAACCCGCTTATACCATGGTCACTTACAAAAGAAATACATATTAACCAGGTTTTAGTCCTTAAGTCATGTTTTTTTTCTGATTTGGATCGCTTTTCTCACAAAAAGCGGACTGTTACGTGATGCGGCGCACCCCTCCCCTTTCGTTCTCACTCGCGCAGCCGCGAGTGACAGGAGACGGGAACGCGCGGCTACAGGGACGGGGTTTCACGGTTTCAGGCTGTTACAAACTGTGATAGAACAGACAATAAGAACCGAATAGTGGACCAGATTTATTCCAAGCACTGAGCCGCTGTCACCGCCGCCCCCACGTTAAATTTGCGCACCGTCAACTGCCTGTATTACCAGTGCCTAAAACCGCGACCACCGAGCGCCCCCCCGGCATTGCTTGGGGGGGCGCGAAGAAATAATAACATGCAATAACAACATGCCGCGAAGTTTTTGCGCTTTGGAGAAGGTTATTTTGATGTGCATCAAAATTGATGTATTTTGCAAAACGGACACTTTTTTTTTCAAATTGAATCAGTCACGTGACCAACAGCAGATACTACCGCACGCCGGGCGCCACCAGAGGTCCCACAGCGTCACACAGCTCATCAAAAGTTGAGCGTGTCGTGTGGAACCACAGCTCCTCTGGTAAATCACCAACAACCATTTCCCAAAATGGCTTCATCTGTAGCCCCTCCCACGTGTGAGGAGCTCGCCGTGCTACGGCCTGAAGAAGACGCCGACGTCTCCCTTGATAGATGATGATGAGCGCTAGAGCCGCGGCAGCAATTTGAGTGTTTCTGCTGTAAATCTAGGCACTGATCACATCCGTCGCCGTGTTTTTCAATGACTTATCGCATGAGTTGGTTTTAGTTTATTCGCATAATTAGGATTTAATGGAAATCAATTTAAATGCGAAATTATGTGTATTTTTGACATTCCTAGAATTTTAATGAAGTGTGATGGAAACACAGGTGATGTTCTCGCCTTTGTCTGAAAACGTCTTGAGTCACAGGTAGAAAGGTCCCTTTGTGATGGAGCGGCCGCCTTAACTGCTTTGAATTTCCGATCAACTGAACAAAAACAAAAAAATTCTTTGATTGTTTTCTGCAGTTAGCAGAAATGTTAGCGACCTCTGAGAAAATGACTTGATTGTTAACATTCATGCTGTTTACCCGCTGGGATCCTCTTCTGTGTTCACCACAGCCATGGCAGAAGTGGAGAAGTTCAATGCAACCCCCCCCCACCACCCTCTTTTTTTTTTTTTTTTAAGCCTGCAGTGGGGTGAAGGACATTCACTTAAGCAACCTAACTGCAGAGGTAGATCCTGTTAGGATGTACAGCAAAGTGGGGATGCACTCTCAGATGTTCTCTGGATTTTAGATGGATCAGCACTTGAGTTCATGCAGTTCCAGAAAATCCAACAGTGTTTTTTTTTTCTCCTTCTGTCTCACCTATACGTGATTAATTTGACTCTATTCTCTCTTTAAATATTTCTGGTGATGTAGTCGATGGTTTGTTAAGTTTTCCGGCTTTATGTTTTATCTCCTGCATACATAATTTGTTGATCTGAAGTTTGTAAATGTGGAGATTGCTCTTTTGTTCATGCTTCACTGTGTTCTGCCTTAAAGAACATACATTTGCATCTTCACTAATTGCTCACTGCCTTCTGGGACAAATTTGTTTTCCTTCAGAAAACATTTATTTAAATCAACAAGTCCAGATTTTTTTTCTCTTTCTTTCTACTTTTCCTTCTCTTCTTGTCTTTGCTTTCCATCTTAGGATGCTGTAGGGGTTGATCTGAATTGTACTTTTAATTTAAATTCAAGTGTTTGTCAGCAGCCTGCAAAGCAACGATGAGCCACGCTGAGCTTTTGGAGCATTATTCATAAAACCTGCAGAGTTTTGACACTGTCATGACACATGTGAAACCTGGAGAACATAAAGACCTTTTTTCTACATTTTTCCACAGTGCTGCCAGTACTAGAATTATATAACGGATAGAAGCAGCAATTATGAGAACACAAAAGCAGGAGATGTGCTTATCTGAGATACGTAAGGATTTAGGTTTTATTCATGTCAGTAAACACGGAAACAGGATTGTAGTGGCCTTGCATAACAATGTCCATTTCTGATAATAATAAATGATTGCTGTGGAGTTTGAGCAGACGTCGAACCAGTGTGGAGCGCTCTAACTTGGACCAGTGGATTCCCTGTAATCCCAGCTAATCCCACGGGCAGAGGGAAATGTTCATCTGAGAGGTCAGAAATGGTTAGAAAAAGGTTAGATAAATGAGATTAAAAGTTTTTTTTTTTTTTTTTTTTTTGCAATTTACAAGCAAAAAGGCGTGCAAAAACATTAAAGATGTTAGATTTATTTTTAACCAAAGTCCTGGAGCATTTTAGATTCAGATGGGCTTTTTAAAGAGCACAGTTATGTCAAAGCTTCCATCACCTATAGTAGAAATAATAAATCCACATTGTGAATTGAATTGTGAATTGAAATAAATATGGTATCTTTGAAGTGGAAAAATAGTCATTTTAACTTGAGTTTAAAAAAGCAGCGTCTGCTGGTGGCGCCGCCCGTGTCATCCTTCCTGTGATGCAGCCTGCCGCAGTGACAATATTCCCCCACAGTTTGGTACATCAGAGGAGGCGTGACGCGGGCAGCGCCAACAACAGTCGCCATTCTGGACAGGATATGATGTCACCATAACTTCTGTAATGACCCGTTAGCCAATGGGCTCAAAGCCCCGCCCCCACATGAGTTTAGGATCAATTCAGGAAACAAAAACGTCTGAAGTGAAACTGTGAAATGAGGACTGAAAGTGACGAGGAAGGGAAACGAAAAAAAAAAAAAAAAAAAAGCTGAAAATACAAAACAGCTGTTTTCATTCTGTAACAGTTTTAGCTCTATAGTTTTTTCCTCAGATTTTCAGCATTTCTTTAAATTTAAAACATATTGTTTTTTTAATTCACAATTTTATTTCAAATGTTCTACAATTTGTTCAGTTATATGTGCAAAATTTAACTGTTCTCACTGTCATATTTGTGACTTATTTTCTTTCTTTTTTTTATTTATTTTAAGCTGATCCTGAATGTTTTAAAATTAATTTTTTGTTTTTACGTAGGTTCTGCATTAAAATAATTAGATTGTGAATTTAAAAAAATCATAATCATACATGTATAATAATACAGTTTTAGACTAAGAAGTTCACATTGTAAACTTAAAAGAAATGTTGAATATTTGAAAAATGAAAAGATTATCTTGTGTAATGTGCCGTGTTTAAAATGACCTCCCAAAGTTTGGTACATCGGAGGACGGATGACGCAGGCGGCGCCAACAGTGGACGCTGTTCTGAAGCAGAGATGTCGTCGCTGTAACCTCTATAACTCAATGTCAGTCATGTCCTGGTAGCCAATGAGCTCAAAGCCCCGCCCCCACATAAAACTAGGATCAACTTCGAAAACAAAAAGTCTGAATTGAAATTAAATTGACTGAAAGAGAAATGAAAAAAGGAAAATCAAAAATGCAAAACAGCAGCTATTACAAATTTATTTTAGAATTGGAAAATGTTTTAGGTTTGTAGCTTATTCAATATTAAAATATGTTTTTCAAATTTTCTGTAGTTTTTTTAAAGTTAAATTTTTTTTAATTCAAACTTTTTTCATTTACAATGTTTGATTTCATGTTTAAAGCAGGTTTTCTTTGTAATTTACACTTATCTGATCCTGATTTGACTCCATCCTTGTTTTGACCATCCCTGAATAATGAAACCATAGAAACAAACGAGCATCCAGAACGCTTCCAGGCTGTCGCTCCCAAACTCTGGGATGAGCCTCCATTGTCCCTGTGTTCCCTGGATTCTTTTAAAAGTCAACTGAAAACTCTTTATTTTTGCAAAACATTTTAACTGAAACTGCTTTTATTGGGCTTGAGACGATTGTTTTACGTGGTTTATGCTTTTTATCTTTTGTGTTTGTTATATGTCTATATACATATTTTAACCTGTGAAGCACCTTGGGACTTCTGTCTGTGAAAAGTGCTATACAAATAAAATGTACTTACTCACTTACGCTTTTCTCATATTTCTAATAAGAATGTCTTAGCATTCCGTTCCAGGAATGCTAAGTACGACTGTTAGCAGAGTAGTGGAGATAAATCCATTTCCATTTCTGCAATAAAGAATACAAAAGGGAACATTAAATGTTTTTTTGTTTTTTTTCCAGAGCTTTTGTGCTGTCATATTCTCAAAAATTCCCACTTCATGTATAATTTCCTCAGTAAAAATAAGCTGGGGTTTGGGGGGGGTTGAGTCCATCAATGGGGACAGAAACACGTGGAAAAAAAAGGGAAATAATTTAAGACCACATGTTGTCAGGAAGGTAATAGAGTAAGTCTATTTTCAAAGTGTTCATTAAATATAATGATCTGCTTTTTCAAATATTATTGTAAATGCTTTAAAGACGTGTTGCTGTATTAAATGAAGCTGATCTAGTTGGCTCAGATCTGTGGCAGTTCAAACAAATCAACTTTTTGAACATGAACTACTTGCCAGTACATCTGTGTAAACAGTGGAATGGATGGTTATGTCTTTTTTCCTCCAACTCACACAGATTTATTTAGAATTTCTAATGAGTGATAAAAGAATGAGCGATTTGGCAGAAGGCTTGTTTGTCTGACTTACAATATTGGAAGGAAACTTTGTTTGGTTTCCGTCTTTTTTTAACTAGTGATTGAAAGTATAAAATGTTAACCATACAAAGTAAGAAAGACGTTAAAAATGTGCTTGTTGCTGGGCTGTGTTGGGCAAAGGCAAGTTTATTTGTACAGCACATTCTGTATAAATAGATATTTCAAAGTGCTTTGCATAAAACATGAAAAGAAGCAGTTACAAATAAGTATTAAAGTGGTTATTCAATAAAAATTTCAAGACAAGTTAGAAAGAACTGAATTTTAATTTAAAAAAAAAAAACAAAGAATTCATGTAAGTGGAATTATCTTTTTTTTACTGCAGGGATGTCGGCTGATTTCAAAGATGTGTGTTTTATTTATATGAAACACACTATTTATTTATCCAAATTATTTTAGAAAATAAGCAGAATTGCCTGAAAAATATGCAGCAATGCCAAAAGTAGTGGAAAAATGTTATGTCAAGCGGGACACATTTAGTTCGTTGCCCCGGGGCAGATTTTCCATCTGAATACACCCGAGCAGATCTGGTCCGGGATTGCCCTCGTACCCATCTTTTGATTTTGGTTTGTTTCTAATAGACTGAGCTTCGATTCGCTCTGTGTAGGCTCAGTGCTCGGAGTGGAACAACTGGACCAAAATGGCCACCGTAGCCAGTAAATGTAAAGCAGCAGCTCAATGAAATGTGGACGGATTAACACAGGCTCTTTAAAACAGCTTTTAACGTGGTAGGATTGCTTCTCACACTGTTTTCCCGACAGTCTATCCCTTGTGCTGTCTTTGGGGTCCAGATGACCCAAGTCCCAATGTTAAGGTGCATTGGATAGCACAGGGGTTACATGTCACAAACATTTATCAGCGTACCTTAAACATCAGTAGCTTCCTTGCAGCACGCTTCCGCACGCCGCACCAAAGTAACAACTGTTGTACTTGACGATACAGACGTTCAAAATTGATTAACGTAACATAAAGTTTGAATAGGTGAACTATTCTGACAAGGACTGCAAAGCCCGGGACTTCCATCTTCTTTCTATTGTTGCTTTGCTCCGCCCTCATAATTTCTGACCAGTGACTGAAGAGATCTTTAGTCACATGGTTTTGTTTACAAGCTTTGGCTGGAAACTGAAATGTCGGGTAGACGGCAGTCTGAATACGGATCAAAACAAGGTTCAGGACTCGGTCCGGACCAACAGACTTTTCCAGTCTGAATACTCCCTAATATTATCATAGGGGGGGCAAAGGCTTTTTTTTTTTATTTTTGTAAAAATCAAACAAAACAAGAAAGTCAAATTAGCAGATCACTCCTGTGGAACAAAAAAAAACTGTAAATAAATAAATAAATGCAAAAAACATAAAAATGAGCAAATTAACCATGAACATTTCTGCAAAAGCCAAATATTAATTAGGTAAACAAATCTGATTTCTTCACAGTAAACGTTTTTTCATCACATTTGATTGGGTTTTTCATTTTGATTTCGCTGCCTTCATCGACTCGCTGGCTTTGGCTTAAATGCTAAAACCTGTAAACTTTGTTTTCTTCGCTGCAGATCTTTCAGGGCCTCTTGGGTGTTTTCTACAACCTTGGCGACGGCGATTTCAACCTGACCCTGCCAAGCTATCGCCTTGACAACGGCGACTGGCACGAGGTCTTTCTCGATCGCCACGACAGCGAGATGACATTGAAACTGGACGGAGGGGGAGGACAGCGGGAGGTGACGGGATCAAAGGGAAGGAGTCGGGAAATCGTTGTTGACCAAAGTGCGGTGATGCTGGGAAACACCTTCTCCCCGGGGATCAACAAGAGCTTCCAAGGTGGGTGGTCCAAGCAGGCAGCTTCCAGGCAGGACCTCTGGGGATCTGCAGGATTTCTTAGGATGTTTGTGACTTTTTTCTTGTGATCAGATTAGCTTGTGTTAGTTCAAGCTAGAGTAAAGAAATGTTGCTTTCTGCACAGTGCAATTCCTTTTTAAAGGCAAGATGCATAAATGACCAGCTTTCCGGATTCTGTCAAAGTGACCATGCTCAGATGTTCAGACATTTGGCACAGTTTGCTTTGATGTCCATACTTCAGTCAAACACGGAGAGCTATGGTGTTTGCATGGCAGTTTCTCCATTAACACGGGATCTCTGAAAATATGAGGGGACGTATTCTGGAGTTGTTTGATCCACAGACTCCATCGTGTTCCAGTCAATCATTAAACTTCTCTTTAACTGTGCAGAAACAGATGGAAGAAAAGTAAATCCATTCAAAGACATGCTGCGGTTTTGGACTGAATCTGGATTTTTAGAAATGCTTGTCTTATTCTGAAAGGTGTATTTAAATTGACTTTTTATTTTATCCATTTCATTTTGAAATTATATTTTGAGATCTCCATCCTCTTTCAGGCCACGGACTGGTTTAATGTCAGACTTGATTGAATCTACTGTTTTTTCAAAATAAAACTTCCTACAGAACCAGATTATAAATAAAACAGAAACAATATTGGTTGCTTTTTTTCCCCTCTGCAGCCCAGATGAACAGTGTTCTAAGTGGCAGAAAGGCCTCTATTAATAAACATTCATCATTATCAATACTATCAATAATGTTATTGTTAAAGTTCTTTTGTAATACATTTCATTAGGAAAATGAATATGAGCTCTCCAAGTAGGAAAACTCTAAAAAATAAAAAAGTAAAGATTCTTAAAATGTGAATCCATATTTGCAATGGGATTATATAGAGTTAAAAAAAAAGACCGTTATTTAAACCTTTTCAAGTGAAGAAGTCTGACAAAAAATGTTGCTTGTTAAAGTCTAACGTTTTTAAAATAGATTATCAATCAGAAACCTCAGAGGAATTACCCAATTCCCAGTGGTTTGGATGTGACAGAATTACAGGACAAACGCTTGCCGCTGTAATTGCTGCCAAATTGGCTCCACATGGTATTGATTCTGGGGGCCGAAGACAAATCAACAAAGTTTGGGTTTTGCTTGTTTGACAGTTTGAATGACGTGTTTTTCCAAAGAGGAAAGCAGTGTTATTCAGGCCTCTAGAAAATGAACTGTAATTGTGCGTTTGTGTGTACATACGTGTGGTTCCTGAGGCTCCAACAACAAAAAGCATAAAGTTACACACCACTCTAAAGAGTCTAAATAACTCTTTATACGAGAACAAACTTAGGGTTGCTGTTATGCTGCTTTTTTACGGCTATTAGTTTGACCCCCAGCTGGTGGAAAATGACCCCTTCTGACCCAAATGTTGGACGATTCTTTAAAGAAAGTAAAGATAGATGCAGGAGACAAAGGGAATGAAATACAAACCGTAAAAGGGTACTCTGAAAAAGGATTCACACACACCATATCTGCAGAATGTTCTGGCAGGATTCTCAAGTAAGTGTGAAGTTTGGATTTAATGCGACGTGTTTGATGTGACAGAGTCATGTGAAAAGATTGCTGTGGCACTGAGGGAACTTGACGCTGCTTAACAAGAATTCATGTTCAGATTCCAGAAAAAGATCCTATGCTTCCGAGCTCTTGAATGATTGACGCTACTCTGTGATGATTGATTTAACCACATGCGTGACGCGTGGACCGTCCTCACTGCTGTGTGTGTTGAGGAAAAGTTTTTAGTGTGGAACTGAGAACTTCGTAAAGGTAAGAGTTCCTATAAAAAATACCAGCATGTTACATTTGACTAAAACTTACCAACAATTAGGAAAACATCTCATTAATTTATGTGATTTCTGACAAAAAAAATCCACAAATTTGTATTATATATTTTATGTTGTGTTTTTATGATCAGGAACTATATTGTCTACAAGAAGACTTCTACATCCGTGAGAAACATCACTGTTCTTTTGGACGCCGTTCTACAGTAGTGGATGTGTATTTATGTTACATTACCAAACAGCAGCTATTGTGACGTTTTGGAGAAAAAGGAAGAAGAAATGAAGGAGAATTGCTCATTTTGGAAACGGCAACCTTCAGGTTGAAAGCAGAGCTAAAGCCTTAGTCACATGACCCATACAGGTGCTGGTTTTTGGGTTGTCGGGGTCTGTGGAGGGCCGTAGAGAGAAGCGGCTGCATCTTCGAGGTAGAGCAGGTGCGTCTTGCCGTTTCCTTAAGGCTTGTACGGTCACCTAAAGGGAAGTCATGATAACGGAACGTACCATTGTCCTGTGTGTGATAAGCGCATTATGAATTATTTTTAAGGATAATGTAAGTTCCATGCACTCATGATGCTCTCCTATGGTGTCCTTACGCCACACACTAGTTGTTAGTAAGGTGCCAGCACTGACCTCTTCTTGACCGCACACAAATGCTGCACGCATTGGGGTGATACATAAGTGCCTGTAGGACGGCCGTAGGATGTCTAGCAGGCAGGCTGCTGGCAAGGAGCGTGGACGTATCACATGAACAGCACTTATGAGCTCCATGAGCGGCACAAATGATTTTGTGGTTGAAAAAATGGAAACTTTGTGCGGCATGCCTGCAAGTCACCCAATTCATACTTACTTACCCATATGTGTTGTATAAGAGTTCACTATGACCTGCTCATAGAATAAGTAAGGGTTAATGGCCGACGAAGTGTGCGGTTATTACTTTTTAACGCACGACGTGGAAGCCACTTCCGCGAAGTGCGTTATAAAGTAATAACCGCACACTTCGTCGTCCATTAACCCGCTGATACCATGGTCACCTACAAAAGCAATACATATTAACCAGGTTTTAGTCCTTAATTCTTGTTTTTTTTTCGATTTGGATCGCTTTTCTCACAAAAATCGGACTATATGTTACGTGAAGCGGCGCGATGCGCCGCGTCACGTGACATATAGTCCGCGTCGCGCAGCACCACCGCTGCAGTCAAGATTCGGCGATATATATATGCTTATCGTCCCGATGGGTTGAATAGAGCATCAATTCAGAGGGAAAGTTAATCGCTTACCGCTTGTTTTTGCTCAGATGATGTAGCAAAAGGTTGTTTTACAGAAGCCGGCGCAGTGATACAAAACATTTAAGCTAGCCGACCGGAACTTCTTTTTTCACCGTGCGGTTATCATTTTTTAATGCATACCCAGCAGCCAATCAGAATCGAGTATTCAAGCGGACCATGGTATAAATGTGCATGAACACTTTCTGTCAACGGGTTCACTGATCGGTCTATGACCTTGATATCTTGAGTGGACCTCTTGTGTGCCCCGTATAGGTTTGACAACCTGTAAGGACGGTTGTGACAAATGCTTTACTAACCCTATGATAGCGTCACCTATACTGTACGTCATGAGTGGTTAAGGGTTCAACTTCCATTAGCTTTAAAAATGCTTCACGATACATTTACCACATGCAGGACAGTGGTACATTCCATTTTCATGACATCCCTTAATGTGGCCATTCGAGCTTCAAGGGAACTACAAAGACACACCTTAAAATGCAGTCACTCCTGTCTCTATGACCCTCCACAGACCCTGACAACCCAAAAACCTGCAAGACCTGAACAGTTCTACCCGCCCATACCCGGGGGTGTGACTTACGCTTTAGATCTGTTGCAATGTAAGCCATTCCATGGAGTGGTTACCATATGGGAAAAATGTTTAAATGTTAACCTCTATGCCTATGAAATGATAGAGGATTCCAGAAAAGCATCAACCCTTCATTGGCTTCATTCTGTTTTAAGATTTAGATGAAATGTGTGCCCCTAATATGAATTTTGAAACATCTGGATTATTTTCCTACTGGATTTCTGCTTGAAGGACTTTGTTAGCCCTCTCAGGTCTTTGACTAATCCCCTCATCAGTCACTCTCCCAGCAAACCAAAGCCAATATTTCACAAATTCAGCCAAATCAGGTAAAAAAAAACTCATCTGAGAGAAGCCTGAAAATCGCTACCTGTTTGATGTGACCGAGGAAGCCTCTCTAATGAGGAGTGAAATGTCTCCAGGAGCCCAGAAAAAAGTCTTCTGTTCAAACACTTAGGAATCTAAGGAAACATTCTGACATTTGAAAAAAGTGAGAGTCTGTTTGATATCTGAGAGAGGAAGAGGTCAGAAGTAAAAGATACAAGCACAAAGTGAAAGAGACTGAGAGCTCCCTGGAGTTAGACAGTAAGAAAGGCAGACAGCTGTGCCTCTGGCAGTGAAGAACAATGCAGGACTTTCTTTCCTTAATTGATTTTAAAAAGCATTTCCTTTCACTTGGGCAGGGGGGGTGATGCATTTTGGCAGCTGGAGTGGAAACTGTGTGTCCATGATTGTTTGTTAAAGCATTCACTTTAGTAAAATTTCGTTTTCAAAACCTGACAGAGAGCGAATACAATTTTAACTAAATGTGGCAACTAAGTCATTAGGCTAAAAGGCACTTCAAAAGTACATCCTCAGCCAGACACACCGAGTCACACTTTAAGATATTACTCGTTTCAAGGTGGAGGATGCCCACGAGGGAATCGGTCCTCGTTACAGAGGCGAACTCTGCACATTAAAGGAAGTAAAGCCAGACAGCGGTCACCGCCGTTCTACCGTGCTCTTCTCGCCACGACGTGTGCAAAACACGGCGGATGATGCAACGGAGCACAATAAAACCTAAAGTTTGGAACTTTTTTAGGCTGACTTTAAATTACATCATGCAATCCCTGTGCATGATAACATCACCGTTATATTCTGTCCTAGGATGTGTTTAGGGTTAGAGTAGCTGCAATGGTTGTAAATCTGATTAGATATTATGCTTTCAGTATGTATGTACAGCAGGTTTCTTTTTATTCTTTCACAGGTTACACCATCACTCTAAGGTTACCGAAATGATAGAAAAACGTGCTTAGGAAATCTCTCTATGAAGTTTTTTTTTTTTCATACAGTCATCATAGTAGTAGGTTTAGGGGTTGTCATCTGGACTTAGTTTTTAAAGTTAGAAGACGTTTCACCTCTTATCCAAAAGGCTTTGTCAATTCTGAAATAGCTGGTAAAAGAGCTGGTTTATATGTGCTCATGGGGGAGGAGTCAGACCTGAAACTGGATGATATTGTCTATTTAGTCTACGTGGTTTCGGGTTGTTAAGTCCTCTGCAGGCATTGGGGAGACAGTGGCTACCCTCCCCAAACTGGTCATCTCTTTCAGCTGTTAATGACCCAGGTGAAACCGGTTCACATTGTTTGGGTTACAGAACACTGCTGTAGATGGATGGAAGAATAAACCTGAGACCACCGTTCCTATTAAGAGAAGGTTTGTCTTTCTGGTATATTCCTTATATCTCAGGCCTGTCTGAAAAACTAAAAAGGATTTTCAGACAACATACCATCCCAGTTCATCTCAAACCAGTTAATACTCTCCAACAAAAACTGCTTCATCCAAAGGACAAAATTCCTAGCTACAAACAGAGCAATGTTGTGTACTCTATCCACTACTCTATGAACAGTATATAGGAGAAACCAAACAACCTCTACGCAAGCGGCTTTACCAACATCGCAGAGCCAACTTAAGTGGACCTGGGTCTGCAGTGCACCTCCACCTGAAGGCCACAAACCACTCATTCGAGGACAGTGAAGTCCGAGTTCTAGCCAGAGAGAAAGGACGGTTTGAGCGAGGAGTGAAAAAAGGCATCTTTGTTAAGAAGGATAAACCTTCTAGGACAGGAGTGGTCAACCCTGGTCCTCAAGAGCCTCAACCCCGCCTGTTTTCCAGCTCTCCCTCACCAGCTTGCTGTTGATTAGCTGACTTAAGTGATTTCACATCCTGATTGACTGAACACACCTGATTTAGGTTATCAGCATCAAGCAGGGAGACCTGGAAAACAGACAGGATTGAGGCTCTTGAGGACCAGGGTTGGCCACCCCTATTCTAGGGTAAACCATTCAGTTTCAGGTCTGACTCCTTCCCCATGAGCAACTTATAAACCAGCTCTTTTACCAGCTATGTCAGAATTGACAAAGCCTCTTGGATAAGAGGTGAATCGTCTTCTAACTTTAAAAACTAAGTCCAGATGACATCCCCTAAACCTACTACTATGATTGAATCTACCTGGAGGATGGAGTCTTCGTAGACATATTTCACACAGCCACTTAGTTTTTGCAGGTTTCCCAGAAAAATCTCCAATTTGCTCTTCATTTAGGTTCTGTAAGTCATAAAAAGGAGAAACTGTGAAGATTTGTGAAACTGACTAACTGGAGACATAAATGAGAATCTGACTTTGTGAAATGTAATGAAAGCAAGAGCTGAATACCTTTTGTCTAAAATTTGTGAAACTTTTTAGCAAATGCAATTTAGTTGGAATAGAGAATTCTAACTAAACATATATAAGGACAGTTAATCTTAAAATTTATTTCTGAGTATTTCTTTACTCAGGTTGTTGTGAATCAGAAGCAGACAAAAACTACCATTTTGTAGCAACGACGTAGGTGCCACAATTGGTGGGCAAAAAGCTCCCAGCTCCATTCTGATCCTCCACCTGCAGATGATTAGATCCATGAACGTCTGTGTTTTCCTCATCTGAGCTGGAATCTGGATCTAAACTGTACGTCTTGTTAGCTCCGGTGTTGCTCGCCATTTTTGCGGCACCACTAATGTTAGGTAAGTGCTGTGAGGGGCTGGAAGCTAGGAAGAGATCGCATAAACAAATGGATGATGGGAAAGGGGGGGTGGGTTTACTCTGCACCAATGGTCCCGACCCCAACTTAGAATTCAATTTTTAATGAACTCCTGCTGCTCTGCAGTAACTATGTCTTAGAAAACAGCACAGGTTTCTTGATTTTGGCTAAAACTAACAAAACTCTAATCAAAGTATACTTTGAAAATAAATCAAAACATCTGCAATCCTACTTCATGCATTTCATTGATTGCTGGTAAAAAAAATTAAAAAAAACTTTTAATGTGGGAAATTAAAGTTTGGAAACTCACCTGCAAATTTTTATTTGTCTTCTGCACTGCAGTCAAAACCTTTTACTTTATTAACCAAATAGTTGAACATGCATTCAAGAAACCAGAAAACCCTAGAAATATGACACTAGTTTTGTTTTGAAAAGCTTTGAAACATATTTAAGTCTTCAGCATCTCAGTACTCTGAGACACAGGGGTCATCAGAGACCAAATGTGTTCAAACTCCTTCATAAATGCTGTTTGGTTTTTGACGTAGCAGACATTTACAGACTTTGTGAAAACCTGATCCCATGAAAACTTCTTCTAACACTGATAAACTGTCTTGAGTTGAGGTTTTACTGACCTTTATTCTCCAAATCTTCCACAAATCTGTTTGGAGTCTCCCTGGAGACGTCTGCTTTGAAAACCTCCTCTTCAAATCCTTTGTGCTTTTTTTTTTACCTGTTTACCCTTTGTTTTCTCTTTCTTTTTTTCATTATTTGAGTGTTTTTGTTTCTTCAAAGACATAAAAGCAGTGATTTTTAAAAATATCAGCGACCCGACCCAGGTTCAGGTTCTTAAAAAAACTGACAGAAGTAATTATGACTTTCGTCAAATTCATCAAGCTCTTCTTCTCTTTCTTTGTACTACCTGGTGTCTCTTTTTAAATAATGAAAACACAGAAGTGGCCGGTTCTGATGATGATCTGAAACTTAAAGAGGTTCACTGAGGTCAAAGGTGAAAGCAGGGGAACATTTCTTGACTAACAACCAAAACACTGAATACAGAATAATTTATACTCAACTCCTAAAGGAAGTGTGTTGGTTGTCTGATCAATATACGTGTCCCGTGTATCTGCTTTAGTGATACTTGCAGTATTTTTGCAGTTGTGTAAAAAAAAAGCTCATGCAGGCAGAAGGTGAACGCTGCTCGTGACGCTTGTCCAGGGTGGATTTTTATCAGAGATGTTTGCTCTGCTTTGCAGGAGTGAACACTCACACCACACCTGTACTGCTAATGTGCCGCAGTGCAGTTCAAAACACAAGACTGTCCGGCGGACCAAACATAGAAACTAAAAGCTCTAAGCACCATGCACAGTGAGCAGAGATGAAAGCAGACGACAGCTCAAGAGAGTTTTTTAATAAAAAAAGTCAGGACATGTTTACTTGGCTGGTTTAGTTAAGGGTCGCTGGTGATTATTGATGTAGAATGGACAGAAACAGATGTTTTTTTTTCCCTGCCCTGGTCAGAAGACTGACATGATCATCTGCACAGTGACCAGCAAACGCTCAAAGCACTTAAACGTCCAGTATCAGCCGAGGTTAAGCCAAAAGTGAATAGGAAAGAACAGAACTCTGGCTTCAAATATTCAAAAAACATCTTTGTGTTTTTTATTTCCTTAAACTGCTTTTCTTCCTGCAGGCTGTATGAGGGATTTGCGTCTCAACGGACGCTACTTGCCGATGGACAGCAAGCCAAGAGATGGGGTTTCCCTGGTCAGCCAACAAGGGCTCTCTGTTGGGTGCTTGTCAGACTCCTGCAAGAGAAACATATGCAGCCCCCCCTTTACCTGTGTTGACCTGTGGAGAGTACACGAATGCAGGTACGCGCACGCTCGTGCACATTTAGGTGAAAGCAGAATTTAACACATCAATGCTTGGCCCAAAATCCAGAGGAGTAGAGAGGAGACCTGACAGCAGCTGACTCCCTCCTTCTGATGTTGACATGTTTTGGTTTGGCTGTGGTAAAGCTGCAGTGGTCAGGTGTCACAGCTCAATTTAACAGAAAAAATACAATGTAAACTTCACAAGCCTTTGACAGATCCAAGCATCGGATCAAAAAGTAAAATACTGCAGCTTTTTTTTTATTATAAAAAAACTTAACGTAGGGCCAGGAAAAGTAGTTTCATCAGAAGCCTTCAGGTGTAACTATTACTGTTGATCAATGCATTATTATGTTAGAAAAATGACTGCAGGGGTGCAAAACCACTCAAGAGTTTATTGCAGAGATACTTTTTAGAAAGCACAAAGGCCTCTAAAGCTTTACTGAGCTAAATTTGCAAAATATTTGGAGAAAATATTTTAAAAAAAATTCAAACTGGTGTACAGATGTTTGACGCCAAAGTACAGCTGCCTAAAATGATACCAGCTAACATTTTTATTTTGTCTCTACACGTTTAATTGTTGTAATAAAACATAAAAAGAGTTTGATCTCATTTGTTGTGATTGTTGCCGTATACAACATAAAAATGTATTACTTTCAAGTTCATTATGGAAATATTTGCAATATAACATATATATATATATATATAAGGCAAGGCAAGTTTATTTGTATAGCACAACTTGTACAGAAAGTAATTCAAAGTGCTTCACAAAACAGGAAAATGCATTAAAATCACAATAAAAAACAGTTATTAAAACATAATCATTATATATATATATATATATATATATATATATATATATATATATATATATATATATATATATATATATATAGAATAAGAGGCTAAAAAGATGAACATCAAGGGTATGGCAAAAAAAAAAAAAGTTTTAAAGATAAATTAGTAGAACTAACTGTAGTGTTAAAAAGAACTGCTGAAAAAGGCACCAGACTACTAAGAGTAAATCATGTTATAAAAACTCATCTTAAATATGAAGATTCTCATTATACCGTTTTTAAAACAAAAGAACATTTCTGAAAGATAAACGTAAAAAATTGCCACAACACTTTTTAGTTTGTAGTTTGGGACCCATAAATCTGTTTTATTTAGATTTTCTTACTGTCTCCATTAAATGTAGGTCATTATCTTTTATTTTATAACTTGTGTATAAATGTTTACGTCGCTAAAATAAGTTATTTAATATCTAAAAGGTGTCTGATTATGTAGACCAAAGATTGCACACGAGGAATAATTGGATCATTACACTTGGAGACTTCCTGTAGATGGAGTGTCGGTGTAATGACTGTGAAACCTCAACAGAGACTTCAATGAAACTGCTTGTGTTGGTGAAAGAGCCATCCTTCATCAGCTCTAACAAAATCATCCCAGGAAGTTTGGGGAATTGCTGAAACTGCACGATCCTGAGCTTCGTAGCTTCAGACGGAGAGGAAAAGTCGCGGTGTCGGTCTGTGCTCCATCGACTGCCACCCTTCTTTATCTTAGATTTACATTTTTGTCGTAGCAAATACAGTAATGCCATTGAACACATTTCATGTGATTGCCGATGCAGCAGCAGCAGCAGCAGCAGCAGCAGCTCACAGGGTCTGCTGCTGCTAGATTATCTTCCCACTGTCTGAAGATAAGATGGATAGAGGTCATTTACTTTTTGCTGTCGATAGAATGCAGGCTCCAAGGAGCCCAGCTCCCAGTTCTGGAGATCACTCCATTTACTACTGCTGAACTGTGTCTTCCATCTTCTAGAAAGTGATTTGTTATGCAAAAAAAAAAAAAAAAAACACATTCTTTTTTGTTGTTAAAGAGTAAAAATTTGATCATAGATCCAAATGACGTTAGATTTAAAGCTGTAGTACAGACTTTAAAGGTAATATTTATGGAAGACGAGGTTTACCTGGAGGTAAAGAGTTCACTCCACTCCCTAAAACAGACAGCTATGAACCGAGCTGCAAAGAAATGATTGAAAAAGCAGCAAACCTTTGATTAGTATCTCAAGAGAATGTCACCTTGAGGAAAAACGCGCCTTTGTTTCTTTTTCTGTTTCTGACTTTTGCCTCATAAACCTCTAAATGTTCCATGCGTCATATAGAGACGCATGGAAGTGAATTTTATACCTTCTGACGGGGATGTAAATATGTCTGTTTATTTACTAAGTCCATTTTTTTGCTCTTTTAAGATCTGATAGTCCTTCATTTGTCCTTCAGGGGAAATGTCCACACTGCAGTGTTACAATTTTCAATAGGATCAAAACAAGGTGTGTACATTTTAAAAATATTCATACCCTGGTCTGGGTGAATACTTGATTCTGATTGGCTGTTAAAAAGTGATAATGGACATCATACAACAGAAACTTGGAACAAAGGTTGATGGATATTATTTTAAGAAACTGCTTTGGTAGCAATGAATCACAACAATAATCCAGCAGAAAAGATCAGTTATTTTATGGTTTCCTTGAACCTTTTTGACGAAATTGGATAATTTTGAAGACTGGAATGCAGCAAAGAGAAATAGAGAAGAGAATAGGAGAAGGAGGAGAAGAGACACAAGAAGGAATTGAACAATCTAGAGGATGACAAGGACAAGACAAACCCAAAAAAAACACAAAATGGACAATTAAAGCATTTAGATACTTTCTGGTTTAAAAAAATGTACCCATCAGAAAAAAAAACAAGAGTATATAAGAAGGATAATGCCTTTCGAGGCGTTCACTATCAGAAATGAATGGACTTTGTGGAAGCACGCCTCTGCGTCGTCCATTAATTTTTGATTACGGACACCTTAAAGGGCATTCTAGCTTACAAATATAATGTATCACATATTTACAATGTCAATCCAGAGAGAAAGTATTAGATCATTGCACCGTAGGTCAGGTTAGAGTCAGTTTAAAGTGAATGGAGGTAATGGGGTGATGAGAAAATACCTGAAAATGTGTTGATTTGACTTGAATCGTTTGAAGAGTAAGTGACAACAAAACACTTAAAATTGAAACCGCACAACCACAAAATAATACAACCACAAATAAAAAATAAAAAAACTAAAACTACTTTATCTGAAGCAAAAAAGCTACACTTTTCTCATTGACATTGCGTTCACTGGAACTGGAAAAAGTTCATCCTAATATCCTAAAAATCCACCAGAAACTACAATTCCCAGAACCACGCCCACTTACATTTGGTATCACTGACACCAGACACCAGGAGGAGATCCTCTGGTTTGAGAGATATTCAGGTTAGAAATGTCCTCTACAGAGGACACATTTATATTGATGGTAGTCATGATCATAAAAGGCTAAGCCCCTCCCACAGGCCAAATGAAAAAAACATTTTTACTTTTTAAAAAAAACAAAAACAAATGTATGCCTTTCAATTGCAAGTACAACCTAGAAAACTGTCGAACATAAACCAAAAATGAGAAGATTAAAAAAAAAAAAAAACTTAAAACGTTGCTGTCCTGCAACGAGGAAGTGTTGCTATTTGTGTTGCATGCATGAGAATCAGGGGAACTACAGCCCTAAAAGTCCAAAAAAGAGACTTCCTTAAATCCTGAATTCCTTTGTCTGCAAATCTTATTCAGTTGAAAAAAACAACACTGAAGACTAATGCTTCAGTCTTAACTAACCGCCGCTGTTTTTCTGCCACAAAAGAATCTGCAGGCTTGTAGCTTTTATTCCTGCTGCCCTCTGCTGTGGTCCACTTCCCAACATCCTCTTTCCACCAGTAATGGCTCTCAGCTGCTCCATTCTTCAGTTTCTTACTTCACAGTGTAGGGCTCCCGCATGGCAGCCCACCTACTACTGCCACTCACTGGCAAGCTCTGCTGCACTCTCCTTCTGCTTCTATTTTTACTGACCTTAGGTGAATATTCAACCGTAAATGTTGCACCTAAGAGATGAGACGAGCTGCTGGAGTCTGATCAGCAACAGCGTGGCCTTGTGGTTGGGATGGAGACTTGTAACGTAAAAGTGTTTTGTTAAAAACAGGGATGTAATCCATCAAAACTCCTGTTACATCAAACGTGTGGAGCCACATGTGTGGTCAAAAGATCAAACACCACATGAACTGTAACAGTGCAAACATGAAAATATATGGTTTACAGACCTGTTAACTATTGAAAGACACAACTCTAAACATAAGAAGCTGCAAATAGAAAAAAATGTGACTCCACAACAGTCTAAAACAGTGTTTTTCAACCTTTTCTGAGCCACGGCACACTTTAACCTTGACAAAAATCCTGTGGCACACCAGCATCCAAAAATTAAAAAAAGGAGAAACTCATAGTCTGTATTGATCTACAGCCCCTCCATGCATTTTTGTGATAGTTGTGGCAGAAAAAACTGGAAGTTGCAGCTGTTTTTTTCTAAAAGATGTAATAAAAGTTAAGTTAGAAGATTTTAAAACTGTTTGATATGTGTTTGTTGTTGTTTCAAGACGTTTGACAAGGAAGACTCATTGTGCGCTGAGACGCAGTCACTTTAACCAAATGCATCATGGGAGAAAGACGCAGAAAGACTAGCGTCTCTGACCTTCATTGTTTTGTTCACTTTATCCATGGTCTGATCGGTGATCCCGCAGGAAGCTACACCGCTAAAGACGAGCTTTAGCTGGTATTTTTGTTGGAACTGAGAGACTTTATGAGCAGAATCAGAACCAGGAAGTGAAGACTTTAACCACTTCTGATTGGTCAGACTAATGACATGTGATTAATCCTCCAACAATGATTGGTGGAGACAGTTAAAGACTTTTCCCCAAAACAGCTGAAGCTACGGCTAAATCGCGGTACCGTCATTTTTATCAAAATGTCTTTAATAGAATCAAATAAACAGAAAGAAAACAGTCTTTTATGATCCTTTTATATTCCTACTCAGTGTTTTATCAGGGCCTGTTTGGATGAACACAGAGCTGAAATCCTGGAGATGGAAAATGTTTTTAGATCAGTGAATGGGTCATTTCCACACCGGTTGAAAAACACTGGTCTTAAACTATTGCACTTACAATCCCAATAACATTTAAAGTATAATTTAATTTACATGTAGAGGATTAATAAACATAACGTAAGTCATGCTATATTCCCAAACACTTGAGATAAATAACACATCGTGCCATAAAACCCAACTAAAATGCAGATGAGGCAAGTGCATCCGTACGCCTTCAGCGGGACTCATAAAGATTAACCGTAACCGGGAGGGTTGTTAGTTTATTAATGTGGGGCCTTCAGGTTTGTGTTAACAATGCAGAGGAGGATACACACCAGCGGTTCAGGACAACCGCCAACAACGTGGAGTCCCACTGCGTGAAGGAGGTATATTGACAGTTATAAATAATTGAAGACATGAAGACCAAACATGAAGATTAGGCAGTAAAGAACTGCAAACCGCCTGCATCTAAAACAGGCTTCAGTGAAGGTTTTACTATTCAGAGAAAAAGGTTTACCAGTTCAATGGCTGCTGAACGCTGCATCTTTAGGAATGACAAGACAACTGTTAGAATATTGGAGAACAAAGTTCAGATGTTTCTGGTCATAATTAATTCAAACCAGCAGCTGGAAGAAGTCAGGGTGCAGAGAAACTGCTCAAAAACGTAAACACAAAGAGTATTTTATAGCACCGGATTGACGTGAATGTGAATAAGACGACAAATGCTGCACATTAACTGTTGCAAAAGTCCCTGGAACAGAAGCATGGGACCGTAGGGCTGCTGCTTTACTGTTTCTCCTGTTTTAGTGTCTGTTCCTTTTAAAAACTCTAATAGATGAATCCTGGTGTGACCTGCAAACAGCCGGTCACTACACAATCCAAGTGAAGGTAACCTGTCTGGACCTAAACAAGATCAGGTTCATGGACCCTACCTGGACCAGGTTAATGAACCTGAGCTAGACCAGGTTTATGGACCAGAGCTGGACCAGGTTAATGGAGCTGACCTGGACCAGGTTTATGGACCATGCTGGACCGGGTTCATGGATTGGTGACCCCTGCATTAAACTTAAATCTTTTCACTTTGAGGGGCACAGTTTTCTAGTTTTAAAAGTTCAGACCTCACCTGTCTGCAGTATATAAATATGTGGACATACAAATGGTTAAAAAAAAACACAAAAATGAAAGAATTATATAGCTCATCTGTGCTAAATTCACCAAATTTTCATGGATATTCATTTTTTTTCTCTTTTGCATTTCTGTTTATCTATAGACAACGAAAAATATATTTATATTGAAAACCAGCCCCACTCTGAAAATATCCAGAAACTCTATGCACGGCTCATTTGTAAATGATGCACAATGGAAACTCTGGAAACAATGATGCTCATTTGCATTCTTATCAGTCTTTGTCATTGAAATGATGTCCTCTCCTCATTGGTGGTGCACCATAACAAGTCTATCACATCTGGGGAAACGAACCTCTGCCATGTGGCCTGAATGTTGATGGGACATTTGTTTGCAGGAGTTTTTGTGACGACGGTTTTCTGAATCGGAAAGCCAAGTGGACTCAACGGAGGGCTTTGTCGTGTTTTACAGTTCACAAAGCTGAAGAGTTTGGGGGGGGAAAAACTGATCATTCACGAAAAAAAAATCAGATTTTCTTCTGCAGGATTCTCAACAGAAGCCTGTTTTCAGGTCAGGAACAGCATCGAAAGCTGCAAAAGTATCTTAACTGAAGAGATGTAACTCTATGAAAATGTTAGCTGTTGTGGGTCTGGTCTTATGTCAGTCAGAGCTTCTGTCAGGCAGAGGAACCAGTGATGTCTGACTGAATGACAGGTGTCCTGCAGTCAACACCTCTGCAGACTCACATGAAGCTCCATGAATATTGAGGAGCTGAGCTTCAGTTATGATCCTCATCGCAGCTAATTATGTTTCAAACCGCCGGGTCTTTTTTTTCCCCACTCCATCATGAAGATAGCTGGCATTTATTTTGAGCAGTCAAAGTTTAGTTTGAAGGTTACTTTAGACAAGTCATTTCACTTTGTATTTGCTTTGATGGCAAAAGAGAAATGTCTGAAGACACTGGGATCCATTTATTGTGGCGCCTGTTGAAATTAAACTGTGAAAGATGACATTTAAACTGTAAAACCTGCTGTGCCCAGTATAATGAGAGAAGCAGAGCATTTCCTTTATTTGCCACTTAAATCTTCCTACACCTGCACCAAATGCAAACTGGGAGATAGACCTTTTTTAGCTCAGAGGAGCAGAGAGAGGAGTGCATCAACACGAAAGAGCTTGGAGCCCAAAACGGGATCATCAGATGTGACTGAAGTTCAGGAAATGTTGTGATATTTAATACAAATGTGTTTCTCACAAACTTTACCAGCAAATGAGGTTTATGAGACTCAACTGCAAGGGTTCAAAAGCTTCTCCTTTGTTTTTTTCTTATCGTTAAATCAAGAACCGTGGATGACATTCAAAACAAATAAACGGGGATGGAAAAGCTTCTTAACAATGCGGCCAGTGAAAGGAGCTAAGCCGATTAGGAGGATGTGAGTGTGATTATGTAATAATAGAGTTTAAGAGAAGATGCAGTACATTAACTCTTCATTGTCTTGTCTGGATTATTTTGTCGCCAGAAGAGGAGCAATTATGAGATAAATTACAGCGCCGCTCCGAGTCTAATGTTGCTCTCTCACAGAAAAGTTAAGTCAATATTAATAAGCACGAGCACCTCGACGGAGACTGGAGGCGAAACCCATTCCTGATGTCAAAGAAACGTGCCGCCTGGAGCTCCTCAATAGACACTGAGTGAGATCCTGCATTAATGGCTTCATAAAATGTTTGTTTGAGTTGTTACACTCAAATGAGCTTTTAATGACAGCTCTGCTTTCTGAAGTGAGGCAGAAAATGTGGCCCCATCTGCATAAAACTGCCCTTGTTACTGCCGGTGCCACACAGTCAGCATTTTCATCGCCTGCACGTCCCTCTCTATTAAAGTCTACATCCCTGTAAGATCACTGATTAAAGGACTAATTAACTTTTTCCACTGGTGGAAAGGGTAATAAATACTCCACGAGTTTAGATGTGGGTGGTAATGAGTCACATTACTCAGATACATGTGGTAAAGTAACTGTTCCTTGGAGTATTTGCAGGAGTGGTCGGGATCTCCTCATTGCTGCCTATCAAACAGAAGGCAGGGTGGTATGACCTAAAAATGGTACAGCCTTAGCCTGAACTGCCCTTACAGGGGGTTACAGGATGTCTGTGGGCAGAAATGGTCAAACCTGTATGTGACATGCTAGCGGCCCGCACACAAAATCAAGGTTGTAGAACCGCTCTGTGAGTCCGTGGAGCGAAAATGTTTGTGCACAGTTTTTTTACGGACATGTTCCGAATGTTCCTGCACGGTGGCGCAGTGGTTAGCGCTCTTGCCTCACAGCAAGAAGGCCTCTGGTTCAAGTCCCGGCTGGGGGACGTGAAAAACAACATCAATGGGGACCTTTCTGTGTGGAGTTTGCATGTTCTCCCCGTGCATGCGTGGGTTTTCTCCGGGGTCTCTGATTGTTGAGATTCTACCCTGCGACAGACTAGCGACCTGTCCGGGTTGTCCCCCTGCCTTCGCTCACAAGTGGCCGGGATAGGCTCCGGCAGCCCCGTGACCCCGAAAGGGAAAAAACGGTCAAGAAAAAATGAATGAATGTTCCGAACGACAGGTCATAGTGAACACTTAAACAGCCTGCAAGGGCAAGGGGTCGACCGCCGAAATCCTGCAGGGAGCCCATTAGTGCTGCCCATCGTTATGGTGCTTTCACACCGGATGTGATCACTTTTAATGTATTCAATTTTCAATTTTATTTGTATGGCCCAAAATCACAACAACAGTCGTCTCGATGGGCTTTGAAGTAAAACATGAACTCAAAAGGATCATGAATACAAAGAGTCAATAGGAAAATACTAAAATAAACTAACAAACTGACTAAGCTATACTGGCATCCCTGCCCTTAGACCCCCCTTCGCGGTAAGGAAAAACTCCTAAAAAACCGGATTCCGGAAAAAAATGAAGAAACCTCAGGGGTGCCCACATGAAGGAGGGATCCTCCCCCAGGACGGACAGGCGATTTACCAGAACTCTTAGAGAAGAATTAACTTATCTAACTCTACAACTACATATTTAAAGTCCAGCAGACGAGCTTCATCCAGCCGGGGTTGGGGGGACAGTCAAGGGCGCGAGTCGAGCCGGAGACAGGAACCACAGCCAGGTTTAGGATCAATGTAAAGTTTTGCAAACGGGCTTAGGAAAGAATTTTGACCATCAGCGTTCGGATGTGTGATGTCACATTGCTATGGCGGTTTTTAAGTCCAACTGTGGGCTCTGCGTACAAACCGGGCGTTCATTGTTTGCACGCTGAAAGTTCAACAGGTTGAACTTCTTTATGCATAATCGAGTCAACGGTGACCAATCAGAGACTCCGATTTTATAGTTCTGTTCTTTTCAAATTACGGAAAAATTAATAATGGCGTTTTGTGCTCGGCCAGGTTAATACGACACCAAGACGGACATTTGCAGGAACAGAGCTGTGAAAACAAAAAGCCCAGAGCAAGACTTGTGGGATTTGCTCTGCTTTGACTTTTCACATCAAGTTCCATCCCCCTGTAGACAAGCCTTATGACTGCGTTTTCACGATAACTCTACACACAACCAGTGTGAACGCAGCTTTAGAAAGGAGGAAATTAGACCAAGTGTGGTTGGTGTGGGCGTTCGGCGGTGACCTTATGGGCGCATACACGTGCAGCATTTGTGTGCGGTCAGTAAGGTGCCATTAGTGAAGTCTAGCTCAGGTTTCGTAAAACATCACCCATATGTCAAAAGTGTGTGCAGGTCATGTTAGGCTAACGAAAACTTCACAATGAAATTACCACACACACAACAATGGTACGTTCCATTTTCACGACTTCCCTCGAAGTGGTCACACTAACCTCAAGACACACTTTAAGTGATGTACGCTCCTCTCTGAGACCCTCCATGGTTCCAGACTGTGGCAACGAGCAGTTGTCACATTAAAGAAACAGACAGAAAATGTTAATTGACACAGTTTATTAGATTAATGCAGTTAAAGTGAAGCAGCAGCAGCAATGTTCTTTTAGGTCAGGAGCACCTGTGGAAGCACATAGATTTAAATATTTGTTTTACACCTGCTGTCTTGTCTATGCCATGTCTGATTGTGATGACTCACCTCTGGTTTCTGTGTCAGGAATGGTCCGCCAGCAAAAGAGGTCCCTAAGGGTACAAGGACCTTATATTGGTTCCAGGGAGGGAACCAAAATCCTTGTATAGCTAACAGGGGAGATTTAGATTAGTAATTTTAGTATTGGAGTGAATTATTGAAATGTTTTAGGAACAGTCTTTGAATTCTATTTTTGCATGGGGAAATTATCTATTTTTATAGGGGTTAGGGGAACTTTGAATGTACATATTTTAATATTTTGTGTAAATAGATTTTCTGTGGGAACCTGGGTGGATGGTAGCTCCCAAAGGAGGAATCCTATAAAGATGGGAGTTGTAACCATTGGGAGGTTGTTGTTGGTTGGTGGTTAGAGCTGGGCCATGACTGTGAAATGCCAACAGAAGAAATTGGAAATAAAGTTTGAGTAAAAATCAAGTCCTGAGACTCCGCCTGTGCTTCTACCATGAGGATGGCCTCCGAGACTACGAGCTGAACGTGACAAGTGGTGTCAGAAGCAAACAATTAAAAGCACAGTGCAGAAAATGACAAGAGGAAAAAAGACTGGGACCCCTGATCGTCCTTTGGATGATGATAAAGCCACCTCATCTCACCAGGAAGGAGCGGCTGCTCCTGATGAACCAGATAAATTGGAGGAGTTGACTACTCTGGTGAAGACCCTCGTCCAATCTCAGGCATCCAGAGATAAACTGGTGGAAAAGGAGTCTGCACGCCAAGACCAAAGATGGAAAAACCTCCAGCATCAATTTCAGCTGCTCCAAACACAAGTAAAAGAATTAAAAGAAGATTTTGAGACCAGAGCGGAGCAGGAGGATGATGATGATGATGTTGGAGAAGGGGCTGATGACGTGCAGCTTGCTATGCCAACCAGCTATGGACCTGTCCCACCCACACAACGGGGACCAATACTGCAAAAACAACCCAAGATCTTACCACTTTCGCCTGAAGATGACATCGAACACTATCTCATGACATTCGAAAGGATAGCTACTGTTTGCCGCTGGCCTAAAGAGGAATGGGCTATTCAGCTCATCCCATTGCTCACAGGTAAAGCACGAAGTGCATATGTGCTTATGGATTTTGATGACTCTGAAGACTACGAGAAGGTCAAAGAAGTAATTCTGGCCAAATATGAGATCACGGCAGAGACATACAGGAAAAGATTTCGTGCTTTGGACATCAATCCTGGAGAGACCCCACGTGAACTCTATGTGCGCCTGAGGGAACTTTTCAACAAATGGGTGAAACCGGAAGCCTGCACTGTGAAAGAGATTTCTGAGAAGTTAATCCTGGAGCAGTTTCTTCAGATGATGAACCCAGAAATGGAAATTTGGATTCGCGAAAGAGATCCACAGTCTGCAGAAGAGGCTTCACGTCTAGCAGAAGTTTTTCTATCAGCTAGAAGCGGGAGAGGAAGACCTAACTTTGGCCGTGACAGCTACTTCTCTGGGCGGAGTAAGTCTTATGCGGGTGAAAGGGGTGGTCAAACACAGAGTAGAATGCATAATAGCCCCAGGCAATTTTCAGCTAAAGCCAAGGAGAGCAGACGTTCATTTTCTAGTTCTAAGCAGGATGTCCGCTGTTATCAATGTAATGAAATAGGCCACACCCAGTATACTTGTCCTGCCACTAGACAAAATCCACCTTCCCTGCTATGTACAGTGCCTAGACCCTCTCAGCTGGTTCAGGTCCAGAAAGAAGTTGTGACAGTACCTGTATTGATTAATGGTCAGAGAAAAGATGCTTTGCTAGACTCTGGTTGCTTTAAATCGGTTGTTCTGGAGAGTCTGGTTCCAAGAGATTTATGGAATGAAGCTACTGCTACCATTGGTTGTGTTCATGGTGATGAGAAAGTGTATCGTACTGCTGAAGTTTATCTAACTATAGATGGTCAAACTTATCTCATGCCAGTAGTCCTTGTGCCAGAGCTGCCTTTTTCTGTTATATTGGGTAGAGATGTACCTTTGCTTTTTGATTTAATACAACAAGCGCATGCAAAGATGGATGGAGGCGTTTGTGAGACATCTGTTCAGGCTCAGAGGAAGCCAGTTGGATCAGATCATCAGCATGCAGTTTCTCTTTGCAATATAGTAACAACAAGAGCAAATGCAGCTAGAAATCTCCTTGAGGAGCTTCCTTTTCACGACACCGACTTAGAAATATCTCCTGTGAAAGTGCGAAAATCTAGAGCTCAGAGAAGAAGAGAAAAGTTCTTGGCTGCAGTTGAAACACAGTGTGAGGATGAGAAACAACCCAGCCACGTTTTGGATTTCCAAGTTCCAGCTGATATAGCTGCTCTCCAAAGAGCTGACCCCAGACTTAAAGTATGGTTTGACAAAGTCTCAGAAATAGAAGGGGAGAAGACCGGTGTAGTAGAGTTTCTGACAGATAAGATTTATCTGATAAAAAATGGCATCCTTTACCAACGTCACGGAACAGTTGAAGCCTTAGCACTGCCGCAATGTCTTACAGAGAAAGTTATGGGGATTGGTCATTCCATCCCATGGGCTGGTCACTTAGCTTTCCAGAAGTCACTCAACAGAATAGCTAATAGGTTTGTTTGGCCTGCTATGTATACCCAGTTAAAGGAGTTCTGTGCGTCATGTGAAATATGTCAGCTAACAGCACCACAGGGAGTTGCCCGGGCTCCACTCCAGCCTTTACCACTTATTGAGACCCCCTTTGACAGAATAGGCATGGACATAGTGGGGCCACTTGAGAAAAGTTCATCAGGTCATAAATACATTTTGGTTATTTGTGATTATGCCACACGTTACCCGGAAGCTTTTCCCCTGAGATCAGTTAAAGCAAGACAAATAGCAAACTGCCTTATTCAGCTGTTCTCCAGAGTGGGCATACCAAAAGAGATTCTGACAGACTGTGGCACCAACTTCCTTTCCAAACTGTTAAAACAAGTGTATAGTCTGCTAGGAGTTAAGGGCATTAAGACCACCCCATACCACCCCCAGACAGATGGACTGGTGGAAAGATTCAATCAAACCCTGAAAACCATGCTACGCAAGTTTGTGTCGGAGACAGGCGCGGACTGGGACCAATGGCTGCCTTACCTTTTGTTTGCATACCGGGAAGTGCCACAAGCATCAACAGGTTTTTCACCTTTTGAACTTCTTTATGGTCGCCAGGTCAGAGGACCACTTGATCTCCTCAAAGATTACTGGGAGAAGCCAGTGACGGATAAAGACAATGTGGTGTCCTACGTCCTGAAGATGAGAGAGAGGCTTGAAAAGATGAGTATGTTGGCACAAGAACACATGAGGTCAGCGCAAGCACAACAGAAGACGTGGTATGACAAGAAAGCCAGAGATCGAATTTTCCAAGTTGGTCAGCAGGTGCTGTTGCTCCTCCCCACCAGTGACAATAAGCTGTTGGCCAGATGGCAGGGTCCTTACAGCATCACCAAACGTTTGGGTGAGGTCACCTATGAACTTTACATGCCTGAAAAATTGAAAAAACATCAGCGCTTCCATGTAAATCTGTTGAAGGAGTTTCAGCTACCAGCATCAAGCAAGAAGGAGTGCAACCAGACACTCTTTATCCGGGTTGCTGATGATGAGGAGGAGAGGGAGCAGTTGTTTCCACATGAAGAAATGGCATCCAGTCCTGTTGATGTGTCACATCTCCAACCGGACCAGCAGAGGGAGGTGGGGCAATTATTGGATGCAGACCTTTTCAAGGAGACACCAGGATTCACCACATTGGTTCAGCACAAGGTCCACCTGAAGGAAGATGCAGTTCCCCGTCGAAGGTCCTACAGAATTCCAGAACGTTTGGTTGTAAAGCTCGAGAAGGAGATTGAACTGATGTTGAAGCTGGGCGTCATTGAGCCATCAACCAGTGAGTGGTGCAGTCCTGTGGTGTTGGTCCCAAAGAAGGATGGATCACTGAGATTTTGCATTGATTTCAGATATCTAAATGCAGTATCAACGCTCCAGTCATACCCGATGCCACGAATAGATGAACTGTTGGAGAGGGTTGGAAAATCAAAATTCATCACCACGCTTGACTTGAGTAAAGGCTACTGGCAAGTGGCACTTGCACAAGAGACCAAGGAGCTGACAGCATTTACCACACCTTATGGCAAGTTTCAATTCAAGGTGATGCCATTTGGTCTCCAGGGGGCACCAGCGACATTTCAGAGGCTCATGGATGAGATTCTGAGAGATGTTCCCCAGTTTGCAGCGGCATATCTGGATGATGTTATCGTTTTCAGCCACTCCTGGCGGGACCACATGTCTCATCTACGCCATGTTCTCCATCTAATAAGAGCAGCAGGACTGACAATCAACCCAGGCAAATGTGTTGTGGCCCAACAACAGGTCGAGTATCTGGGCCATGTGGTGGGTCAGGGTCTGGTGAAACCACGTGTTGGCAAAGTGGAAGCCATTCAGGAATATCCAATACCCACAACCAAGAAGAAAGTGCGAGCCTTTGTAGGGCTGGTTGGGTGGTACAGTAAATTTATTCCCCATTTTGCAGATCGAGCAGCTGTTCTTACTGATCTCACCAGGGCTTCTGCACCTAACAAGGTTGTTTGGACTGACGACTGCGATGCGGCGTTTCGGGATTTGAAGATGGCCATCACAAGTGAGTCTGTTCTATACAGCCCTGACTTCACTCGACCCTTCATCCTGCAAACAGATGCATCTGCTGTTGGACTTGGAGCAGTCCTGGTTCAAGAAGCTGAAGGACAAAGGCATCCAGTGCTGTTCCTAAGCAGGAAACTCCTCGACCGAGAGACCCGATACTCTACAGTGGAGAAGGAGTGTTTGGCCATGAAGTGGGCGATTGACTCTCTGAGGTACTATCTGCTGGGGCGCCACTTCTTCCTGGAGACAGATCATCGTGCTCTGCAATGGCTGAGGAGAATGAAAGACTCCAATACGCGTCTCACTGCATGGTACCTGTCTCTTCAACCCTATGATTTCACAGTTCAATATCGAGCAGGAAAGACCAACTGTGTGGCAGACTGTTTGTCTCGTGTTCATGATAATTGATGTACTGTAAACTTGGGAGAGGGGGTGAGGAAATGTGGCAACGAGCAGTTGTCACATTAAAGAAACAGACAGAAAATGTTAATTGACACAGTTTATTAGATTAATGCAGTTAAAGTGAAGCAGCAGCAGCAATGTTCTTTTAGGTCAGGAGCACCTGTGGAAGCACATAGATTTAAATATTTGTTTTACACCTGCTGTCTTGTCTATGCCATGTCTGATTGTGATGACTCACCTCTGGTTTCTGTGTCAGGAATGGTCCGCCAGCAAAAGAGGTCCCTAAGGGTACAAGGACCTTATATTGGTTCCAGGGAGGGAACCAAAATCCTTGTATAGCTAACAGGGGAGATTTAGATTAGTAATTTTAGTATTGGAGTGAATTATTGAAATGTTTTAGGAACAGTCTTTGAATTCTATTTTTGCATGGGGAAATTATCTATTTTTATAGGGGTTAGGGGAACTTTGAATGTACATATTTTAATATTTTGTGTAAATAGATTTTCTGTGGGAACCTGGGTGGATGGTAGCTCCCAAAGGAGGAATCCTATAAAGATGGGAGTTGTAACCATTGGGAGGTTGTTGTTGGTTGGTGGTTAGAGCTGGGCCATGACTGTGAAATGCCAACAGAAGAAATTGGAAAATAAAGTTTGAGTAAAAATCAAGTCCTGAGACTCCGCCTGTGCTTCTACCATGAGGATGGCCTCCGAGACTACGAGCTGAACGTGACACAGACCACCCAAAAACCTGCAGCGGGTCAACCCCTACACAGGAGCACTAGAAAATGTCGAGAGGACCAGGCAGCAGACAGCAAGATGGCAGCCAAACATAATAAGTTCACATTAAAAGTTTTAATAAAGAGAGTTACAATTCTGGAAACTTGTGAAATTTCTGCTTCTGGTTTTTGATGTCTTGGCGCCATCTTGTCTGCAGTCAGGTCCCCCTCTAAAATTTTACAATAACTGTGTGTATCACAGTATAAAAACATTGTATATTTGTTCTTGGTCAGCTAAAGCCTTTTATTGTAAAATTTTTAGGTTCAAACAGCTGTGATTTAAATGCAGAAAAGTCCACTAAATGAGCGCTTTTAAACTATGACCTCTGCTCTTGGTAAACTCTTCCATATTCATTGCTGTGAACATCTAAAATAATATTTCACTCCTCCACTCATGCATTTATATTGCATGAACACATATTTATCCACCTGGATCTCCATATAAAGGTACATCAAACTGCACAGACGCAGTTGTACACTGGATGACCCAAAGTTTCTGCACACAGATGTGAACCGAGAGCCTTCAAACGGTAACGTTTTAGCATGCAGGTGTTCAGGATCGGCTGCATCCTTAAATGCTTCATCCTGGAACGATGATGCAGGTGCAAAAACAGAAGCCTTGAGGGTGCAGGCTGTTAAACTGCATCAGCAGCTCCTGGACGGGAAAAAATGCATACTCAGTGGGAATTCAGCTTTCCTATAAATTAAAAACATCAAAGTTTAAAGTAGCTATGTTCAAAAGTTTTAAATGTTCCGGTTTTCTAGGACAAACTTGTGATTAAATATTAAACAAAAAGGTTTAAGATGACAGATATGTATTGCACTGGTATGAATCCAAGGTTTGGGTTGTGCTTGCTATTATGGAGAAAAAAGGTGTTGATAGAAGGACAGTAAGAGCCACAGCAAAGAAGCCCTTTGCCTCGTTTGGGTTAACTTTATGGAATACTTTAGATTTAATAACTAAAGACTGCAAATGTTTGAAAAGGTACAAATATATTCCAGAGGAATTGGCTAAAAACATGTAAAGGGGTTTGATTTAAAGATGTAAATCCACATGACGACCAAAGACTGTTTGGAAAGTTTTCTTTTTACTCTATGCTTGTGTTTGAATATATTTACTACTCAGTGCACTACAAAGGGAGTTCAATACTGATTACTTCATGCATAAAGAATTTAATACCAATTACTGATACCGATTGAAGGTAACTTTTTTTCCCCCAAATATTTTAATTGTTATTTAAAACAAAATATAATCAAAAACTGTCCAAATAACAACTTTGAGGTGCAAACTTTAAAAATACAAAACTATGCTTTCAAAAATCACATGCTCGTGCCGTGTTGTATTGTTGCTAAGGGGAACGCACACAATTCCCGCCCCCACTGGTCACATGACCTATGGAGCGGTTCAGTAAGCTGTGGGCACAAAGCACTGGAGTAACTCACCTCATAACCAAAATATCTAGAAATGGCATGTGCCCTTTTATTTTCTCTTTTATTTATTTATTTTTGATACTTTAAAGAAGTAGTCGATACCAAAATTGTTGATGTATATTTCTACACCTTAGTATGGATACTCCCATCGTAACCATTTTCTCTGGGTGTCTGAATCTATAAGTCGGAACTTTCCCAGAAGTCTCTGCAAAAAACTAGCATGCATCAATCCTACCTTGATTTGTTATTGAAAACTATTCACTGGTACATTTATTTTTAATAAATCCTTCAAGTTTTCAACATCACAACACAGTGGACATATAAATAGTCTTTGGAAAATGTTCATATTTCTTAAATTCATACTTTGCCAAATGGATAAGGTCATTTTTAGGGATGCACAATCCTGTGCCCGTCCCAAGTCGGGGTAAATCCAGAGGATTTGTCAGGAGGAGCGTCTGACATCAAACCACAGCCGAATGAGTTTGTGGAGCTGTCCGCACTGCTGCTTTCAGCGTTTCTGGAGCCTCAACACAAACAAATGTGTTTCTAACGACATTCTTACCTATTTTATAACTTTGTGCTTTTTCTGCCTTTATTGGCTGTCTTGTCAGGAGTATAGGCGATGCCCAAACTCTCCCCTTTTTTGTTTTATTTTTTCAAGATTTATACCAACAAATGATTTATGGTTGTGTGTAGTAAAGATGCTGGAATGGGATCAAACTCAAAATGTAATTTTGTGCATCAGAAATCATGGAAATACACTGATTTAATGCACGTATCAGCAGAGTGGTTATAGTTTTTTCCATGCTTGTGGTTACAAGTCAAGAAAGCTTTATTTTTGAAGCAAGCGTTTTCATCTTCTTTGCAGATGTCCTCCTGGTCACATGGTGCGCGTGAATGGAACCAAAAAGACGTGTGTGTACACGCTGTGCGCCACGCGACCCTGTCACCACGGGACCTGCGTGGCTCAGTCGCCCACCAAATTCACCTGCCACTGTCCGGACGGCTACAGGGGGCGCCACTGCGAGACCACGCTGGCTATTTACCGGGAAGACGTGGGCCTGAGCTTCAGCTCCCTCTTTGCCATCTGCATCTGCTTCATGGCCTTACTGGGTATTTATGCAGTAGTTTCCTTCACAACTGCTATGACACATTTAACTTATTGCTTCCAAGCTTTCACATGAATGGATTTTTTTTCAATGTCTTCACACACATTTTTAAAAGAAACCGCACTTTGCATCTGTGACCGAGCAGTTTGTCGCATTTCATTTCTGCTGAAGAAAAAGGAGGAATTTGTTGGAGCTACAGATGAGAGGCTTTCAGTGAGTGTCAGCGTGTCAAATCATGCCTTTAATCAAACAGAGGTCAGTTTAAACTTCATTTCCAGCCTGTTAAGTTCAAGGATGTTTAATTCTGTACCTTCTGAGAGTTGGAATATATAAAAAAAATTAACTTGAAAAGGAAAAAAACGCCTAAAAAACATAATTAGAAAAGGATTTAGAAGTCAGTTGTGTTTTTTTGTTCTTAGTAATGCTGCGTTTGTGAGAAGCATGCATTTGGATGAGCAACAGGGCTGAAAATGTGTGAGTGTGTGTGTGTGTGGGGGGGGGGGGGGGGCGGGGTGCCAACATTTCTCTGCCAATGCCAGCACCTCTCATGATGTTGGTTTGAGTTTGTGTTTCCTGTGAGGATGGAGCCTGTTGATCCTATGCTCCAAAAATCTCAACGATACATTGCATCTGCTTTGAGCGTGTTCAGCAGGTTTTCTTCAAAACCAAGAATCTGCATTTCCTTTGGAGTATCGTCTCCAAACTGAAGGTCCACGGTGCATAAAAGCACAAAGTAATTAAGTGGAAGAAACAAGGGAACACAAAACAAAACACAAGTTAAACCGAGATCATTTTTCCAACACTGATTTACCGCCGGCACAGCCAAGATACACAGACACTATTTCCCTTCATAATTCAAAGTAATATTCAGTACTCGATTGACAGTTCAACTTGCAATTTGAAAAATGCATTTTGGAATTGACATATCAGTATTTATTTATAGAATTTTCTGATCGTTTTAAATTTATTTCAAAGTGACTAACAATCTATTAGATTTTCATTTTTTTCATGGTATTTGTGTCCAAATTCCAACCCCCCCCCCATTATGTCATTTTTTGATCAGGTCTCACTTACATAAACTGCATGCCTGGATTGCATTATTGAATTGTCAGTTGAGAATTGAATATTACTTTGAATTATGGGTGAAAAATCTTTCAAAAGACAAAGACCCGCTTAAAACAAAAGCAGTTAATTCAATAAGGTTCTTAAATTATTTTTTATCAGACACGGTTTGTGTTTGTCAACATACCTGACATGTTTCGGCGGAAAGACTTCCGCCTTCGTCAGAGTCGTCATCAGGTGGTAGCGTGTGACGTCTTTCAAAACAGATTTCACTGTCAGACTTTGACACGTGACTCCGCCCCTTGATGTCCGTTTTTTGCTGGAGGACTTTGCTCCAGGTATGAGAGAGCAGGATGGCCCCCCCCATCCCGGTTCAGGGACGTATGGGCTCGCTTTTGGGAGCGCATTTCTGCCAACCCTCAGCTCACAGCCACAGATGAGGATAGAAACAAAGATCATCGGATAATGAGGGAGCTTCAACCTCTGACTCTGCTCTCTTTTTACCAATCGGAAGACAAATCAGTACAAAGTCTGCATTAACCCTTGTGCTATCCTAGGCACTTTAACATTGGGAGTGGGGTCATCTAGACCCACTAGACAGAGCTCTGAACCTTTTTGCTTCAATGATTTGTGATCTTCACTGGTGTCCATGGATTCCATGAAATCCTCTCCACCTTTATCCACCTTTGTCATGGTAGGGAGAACACGTCAATGTAAGGGTGGGGTCATAGGATAACACAAAGGTTAATGCAGAATTTCTTCTGTTTGTTTACAAGCTTGATTTAGATAATCTGATGTTTGAGTGGGATTATAGTGTTAAATTATTCCATTTATCACCAAGTTGGGGTTTGAAACTGGGGTCACAACCATCTGTTTTTAAAGACGTCACACACCACCACCTGATGACGACTCTGACGAAGGCGGAAGTGTTTCCGCCGAGACATGTAAGGTATGTTGACAAACACAAACCGTGTCTGATAAAAAATAATTTAAGAACTCAGGAAAGCAAAAGCGGACAAACAAAAACTGCATCTCAAATGTCACAACCCCTTAATGCTGAGTGCCAAGCACCAGAGTCTCTGGAATGACATGACCCGGCCGTAGGTTTGAACTTGCGAAGTCTCTGGGCAGACACTCTTCCACTGAGCGGGTCGATGTACACAATAAAACAGCAGGGATGCAGCGCCAGCATTAAGCAGCATCAACACCTGCGCTTATTCATTACAGCTGAGGACAAACCAGGAAGTAACCTGGTGTTGCGCCTGTACAGCAGCCCAAATGGGACAATCTCCCTGCTGTGTTTGTCTAGTGGCAACTGCAGTTCCTCTCAGATGGACCTCCATGCTCTCACAATGCAAAACCGTGATTCACAGGTTGATTGATTACTCTGAATTGTCTCTGGGTGTGACTGTGAGTGTTTGGGTGTGTGATTGTGTGGGTGGAGACCTGTCCAGGGTGTACCCCACCTTCACCCAACAGTAGCAAGGTTAGGCTCTGGCAGCCCCGTGACCCCGAGAAGAGATACAGCAGGTTAAGAGGATGGAGGGAGGGATGGAGGGATGGATGGACCTGCATGTGTGAAAGGGCAGTGAGGATTACACAGAGTCCAGTGACACACAATGATGGGTCCTATCATCTGGCTGGTCGTGGACCAGCTGTTACCTCTTGATTAGCAGACTCACCTAACACGGCTAAGGTAAAAAAAAAGAAAATTTGATGTAAGCTAAAAGTTCTGCTTTCCTATCTCAGGAGAGGAACGGCCACGTTTTATCCTTGTTTTTAGAAACCAGTGATATGAATAACCTGAAGCCCTCTCAGACATGAAATATGGAGCATTAATGGCTGCATCAGTCTGCTGAAGCCTCCACCTTCAGTCATCAGTCACTTAATGGTTTTCAAATTACAGTCAGGCATGGCTGAAAAAGTGATGGAGAGCTTCAGATAGCATGCAGTATTTACACCCCACCCAAAAGTCGTGGGTAAATAAAGTGCAGTGCTTCATTCCCTCACAGCTTCGTCTTCAACATGAACATTGATGGAAATAATCCAGATTTTGTGCAGAGATGCACAACTGAAATTGAAATCTAACCAGTTTTATTACTTTGGAAAATTGTACGATAAAAACAGAACCTTGAAAGAGGAATCAGAAGATTGGATGGTTTGGTGGTCATGTCTGAGCTCTGACCCCAGTTTCAAACCCCAATTTGGTGATAAATGGAATAATTTAACACTATAATCCCACTCAAACATCAGATTATCTAAGTCAAGCTTGTAAACAAACAGAAGAAATTCTGCATTAATGCAGACTTTGTACTGATTTGTCTTCCAATTGGTAAAAAGAGAGCAGAGTCAGAGGTTGAAGCTCCCTCATTATCCGATGATCTTTGTTTCTATCCTCATCTGTGGCTGTGAGCTGAGGGTTGGCAGAAATGCGCTCCCCTCAGAGGGGTTGGCTGGGGTCCCCCACGTACAAACAGCTCAGAGTAGAGCTGCTTCTTCTCCACATGGAAAGGAGCCAGCTGAGTTGGTTTTCAGAAGTGAAAGAATCCCACCTGGGCGGCTCTGTGACGCGGTCTTATAGGAGGAAGACCTCGGACACACTGGAAGGACTGGATTCTTGGCTGGTCTGGAGCTGCCTTGGTGTTTTCGCTAAAGCCCTACTACAGTGGCTAGTCTGGTCGGAACATGTCGATCTTCATGCTCTTGTAAGTTTTGCTAAGGAGGAGGAGGGGGAGGTGTTTACGCAGCAGCAGTTATTTATCTCCTGATTTATGCCATGGTCTAGGTCAGGGGTCGGCAACCTTTTTTACTCAAAGAGCCATTTGGGACCGCCCCTAATGAAAAAAAAAGCACCCGGAGCCACAACCCGTTTTGACATCATTATATATATTATGCATGTATATATTATATCAAGGGTGCTCATTAAGTCGATCGCGATTGATTTTCAAGGACATGAGTGTAGATCACGGTCCAGAAAAGATAAAAAAAAAAGTACTTCTTTCTTTCCATCGTCATGTTTATTAGTTACATGTTTATTTCAACATTATTGTTTATTTACTGATGATTAAAAACTACACAGTGAGTTTACATAAAGATACTTTTGTATTAACAGATGAGACGTTTTATTACAAAGACAGAAAGCAGAAACCATCGTATTCATGCTCTGCTGTAAACGGTCCAATGCGGGGAGCATCATGGCATATTATGAGGCTTTTGGCGCTGCTCGCTCCGTATTTTTGAACCTTTCGTTGCGCGATGACTTCTCTTTTTCTCTCGTCTTTCCGATCGTGGTCAGAAGCGCAGGGGAGATTTCCTCCAGAGCTGAAGGCAATTCTCCTTCGGGGTTCACTCCCCTGTTCGAACCCTCAACCTTCAGAGCGGATTAAAAATGACTCCAGAAAAGTTATTCTGGGAACGACGACTACTCTTTATTTAGTGCTCCGTCCTCCGAACACACAATGTATTTCACGCACACACCTCCGCTCCGTGCCCACACCGCCATCTCCACCTGCACGCCCCCCCCCCCTTCTTTCTCGTGGCACGCGCGCCGCTCAGCACACACCCGCAACAGTATAAAGCGTGTGTGCCTCGCAGCTTCCTTGATGAGCTCGTATTTATCGGACTGCAGAGCTTATAGCAGGAGGAGACGCGGGGCGGCTTTAATAAACTCCGGTTGCTGGACTTCTACCGGGGACGTCCCCGTGCTGCGGGGAGAAAAAGCCGCTCTGATGACAAGAGTTTGCGCTGAGTGAATTTAAACTCGCGTCTGCAGTGACGTATGTGTCAGAGGATGTCCGATTGGCCATTCTGCATGTCAATCAAGTCCCGTACTTCTCGGTGAGGATTTTGATTGGCTGATGGATTTTCAAGAAGCACTCTCTTCCCCTTCAATCACCCCCACGTGCCCGAAGATGACAGGTGTATCGCGACCGACGCAACGAGCTCCCCTGCTCTGAAACACACATCACCGCACACGCGAGTCCAAAACACCGGCGCAAACTCTCCGTCACCAGAAAGCCGCTCCCCGCTCCGCGCCACGCCAAGCCCCCGGCAGAAAATCACTCCAGACCCGGAGTGTTTATTGAAGCCGCCCCGCGTGTCCTCCTGCTATTAGCTCCGCAGCCCTGGCCCGACAAACACGAGCCCACCAAGGAAGCTGTTTTTTTACGTGGCACGAGGCACGGAGCTAGCAGCGCCTTTGAAATGCCATGAAAAATGAACAAACTAAAATAAATTTGAATTTTTATAAAATACTCATTATTTTCCAAAGTCACAGGGAGCCACAACAGAAGGATAAAAGAGCCACATGTGGCTCCGGAGCCACGGGTTGCCGACCCCTGGTCTAGGTGAATACTCAACACTAATTGGCTGCAGAGTCTCCCTTAGAAAGTGATAATGGACAGCGACTAAAGAAGTTCCAGCCATTAGTAGTTTCTACAATCCATGTCACTTAACATGACGTTTAGCAAATATACCTCTCTCCTCCACATTTAGTCCTCATACACCAGCTGCAGGAGAGGAGGTCTATAGCTGTTACCATGACAACACATCACGCAGCATATATATGAAAAGAGTTTAAAAAAACTATTTAAACATAAAAATTTTAAAAAAATGAAAGATCTAATTATTGATTTAATATTTATTTATTGATGTTTCTCAAGGTGTCCTTTATCAGAAAGAACCCGTCCTCCGTTCTGGAGGTTCCACGCCTCCAGGTTGTTCATTGATTTCTAATATTGATTTGCCTTGTCGGGCATTATCCCGCTTATACCATGGTCCCTTTCTTTTTTAGTTCGACTTCCTTTCGTCTCTTTCAAGATTTTATTTGTGTGCGTCACACTCGTGTGATGATGTATGCACTCTAAATAAAATGTACCCTGTAGCTAACCTGGGTATCTCAGAGTTTCCTGAGACCATACACTTTCATCACACCAGAGACCATGGCCACTCTCACCTTGACTGCTGCCTCCGTTGCCCAAACCCAGAAGTGCAGCAGATGCATGGGTTGCATACGTCTGCATTCAACTGTCAGCCTGAGTCCCAGGATTTCTGTTCCTCAGCCTAGCTGGAGTTATTCTATGGGATGTTTTGCTGCTCAACTGTGTACCAAACATCTTCCTCTGAGCTGAAGATGTATTGTTGTTGTGTAGAACAGAGATCCTGCAAGAAGATGACCTGGATGAATCACAATCCACACAAAAAGTCATAAGAAGGACTATTTTTTACAGCATGCATATCATCTGTATTGTAATGTGTGTGCTCTGCTGGGTTCATTATCCCTACAACACACCAGCACAAGTGTTTGTTCTTTGTTTAATAGAATAGTTTTCTTAGCAAATCCCGTGTTTTCTAAAGCTTGCCGTTTGATTCATGTTTGCTGAGCCGTTCTTCTGTTGTCATTTCAGCTTTCACGTCTCTCCGCTTCCACTCTAAGTGGACGCTGTTGTCGAATGTTTACAGCCTCGTAGATTCTGACAAAGAACAGAAAGGCTTTGAGTTTTGCCCCCACTTCATGTTTGGATTAAGACATTAAACCCCTCCCTTAATGCTTTCTGTGTTTGCTCTTTTAGTTGTCGTTTAATCATATTTTTCAGTCAGGACGTTGGAAAACATTGTATTTCCATTTTGGGATCTGGTGCAGTGATCTTTTTTTGTTGTTGTCAGGTTTTGCTGTTTTTGAAAGGAGTGATTTAATATTTTTAAAGGGTTTTTTGTGCCTCATTTATTGATGGCTGCTGCTGCAAATATTATAGAAGTTTATGTCTGAGCTCCAAAATCTATAAAAGCCTCAGATCACTGAGTTTCATTCTGCAACCTTTGATAAAGGAGGGTATTATATTTCTAAAAAGCAATAATGGAGAAATGATACAGATGGTTTTATAATGGTTAGGCTTTTTTTTTCAGCAAAATGTCGTGGAGCTTCAGCAGAAACTGATGGATTGAAAGTTTATAGCGGCTTACCTACTTTAACGGCCTTCTGCTTTTTACCTGGGGCGGAGGGATCTGGAGCAAAGCTCTGCTGTTTTTCAGAATCAACATCTTTCTGTATGCATGCCTGTCATGCTGAATAGTCATCTTCCGGCTTTTTTAGTTCTGTATTCCTAAAGCTGCCTCCACAGAGACGGCACCTTGGGCACAGAATGCTCTGACATGTTCTCCCAGTTTAATTGAGGACAATATGAGAGCAGCGGCAGGCAGAGAGCGGTGCAAGACAGCAGATCAGAGGCATACAAAATAAAACAGGACAGTGGAGAAAATGCAGGGAAAACACCAAGGAGCTGACAAGATCACAAAGCGAAGGCAGCGTGCAACTCATTCCAGGAAAAGTGGAGCTGGAAATGTTGGGAGCTGAGAAGGATGCTGTCGGTGTCGGGCCACTGCCGGCCCTGTCGGCTCGTCTCATTGGTTATTCAGAGGGCCCCTCCCTCACACCGCCAGAACAGTCAGAGACAGTTCATATGATCATATCTACCTCTCTTCTTTCCTCAGCTCCACTTTGGTCTGTAGCTTCAGGCTCATATTAAATGTGAAATCCAGCCTTGATCCTGCTGATGCTCAGTTCTGTTTTAAGTGTTAATTACTTGATTTGTAGGCATACAAGGTGCTGTTTACTCAAACCTGCCGAAATTGAGATCAATGCTCCAGGGGCTGGAGTTGTAATTTCGATTGGTACTGCATTCTGCGCTCGAATGGTCAAGCGCTCCTCTCTGAAATTTAAGCAGCAGGAGAGACTTTAATGCCTTCAACAAATAATGTGTGTGCCAGCTTCAGATGTTTGAAGAGGAGGAACTGCAGCAAGGCTGAAGGCAGAAGAGGGCTCTCGCTGGTGGATGACCCTCAGTCTCCTTGTCTGAGTTCTCGACTGCTCCTGTTCAAACGCTGAAACATCTGTTCAGAATAACAACCAACCATCATGCAGACATAAAGCCGTTTTTGGTAAGCAAAGGATGCTTTCCAGATGAAAATTTGTATAAAAACAAATAAAAGACGGAAGGGATAAACAAGAAAACGACACGTGCAAAATTGATCAGTGATTAGAAAACAGACCAAGAGAAGGTGGAGAAGGAGTTCCAGAGTCTGGAAGCAGAGCAGGGGAAGTTCTGAGCCCCCCTTGATGAAGAGAAGATGAAGATCTGAAGAGGCAGGAGGGGAAGATCAGACAGCAAGGTTATGGATGGTTTCAAAATTGGAGGACCAGAAAATAGAATTAAAAAAAACGCACAGTGACCCATTTGTGTGATTAGTTAAGCAGCAGAAGTGGAATTTGAGTCCAGAAATTCCTTTTTATCACTGTTAAGTTTAAAGATGTTAGAGGAAACATTTAACTTCTCAGTGGAGCTGGTTGGGGAGCAGGACTGAAGAAAAGATGAACTCAGTGGAAAAATAAAAAAAAGTTCTTTGAAGATTTAGGTGATTTCTCGCTGGGCCTCGAATCCAGTATTCGAGAGTTAGTCTGCTGACACACAGAACCGGAAATTAGATCAGTCAGACTCAACGTCCAAATCCGGTCCAATAAACAAAGCAGAGGTCATTACAAACATCCATCCAAAGAGGCAATAATCCAATCTGTAATCTGAAGTGGAGGGAAGAAACTTGGTCGGGGTATAAACAGGTAGACTTAAGGTCAACAGGTCAGAGAATCTTGCCTTAACTTTGACGGATCTTAGAAGTTCGATAGACTGAATGAATGCAGGCTGCATATAAAGATGTGTCTGAAAACTATCTCAACCAGATCAAACTGATGAGGAGAAACAGTGAATGAACCACATGACATGTAGTACAGATGTAGAGCGGGGTGTCATCCACAAAACAGATGATTTTAACTTGATTGTGGTATGATGGATTTTAGTTTTATAGACTGTGGTTTAAACCAGTCCTGGGGGGTTGCGGGTGGTGTACCCTAACCGGGAGTCGGTGGGGTAGCTCCATTCAGTGTGAGAGAGATGGCGACCAGAGACTACAACAAAGAGGAGATTGCTTGTGATCTCAGTGACTAATCTCAAATTCTAGTCTGTCATTCTAGGCCAAATCACAACACTTAAAGCTACTGAGAATTTTCAAAGTTTTTAAACTCAATCTAACAGACTGAGTGCAATAAGGTGACCATCACTCGCTGGGACTCCTGTTAAGAAGCAGACGTTTATAAAAAGCAGTGCTTTGTGTTTCGCACTTAAACCTTCTGAGTCTGTGTTTGAGGTCCATGAAAATAGCCTGAGCCATTAGAGTTCTTTACATCCAGGAGTTATAGAGTTTGGGCATCAGCAGTTTTATCTCCTAAGTGCTTGTGGGCAGCGACGTTTCCAACAGGAACAACAGAAAAGACATAACTCTATAAAGACATGATGACCTAATAAATGTTGAGCAGCAATCATATACGCACAGAAATTGATTCACTGTAGTGCAAAAATGGAAGACACTGGAGAAAATTGTTTATCCAACAAGTGAAATGATAAAGGTTACTGCATCTATGTTCGCTGCAGGCGGAGAAGCAAGTTATATAATCAGCGTTTTGAACAATCCAAACAGAAATGCTGCAGGATATGTTCTGCTGTCTTGTTCTATGGGTTTATTGTGTCTCAACAAAGAAAAATGGGATGCAAATCCAAACCAAATGCTTAAATCAGTCTTGGTCCATGCACACAAGAGTGCTTGTAGTTGTGTTGTTGTGGAGCTGGGAGTCAGGCTGCAGGACGCATGGGAACAACACGGTGATTTTACAGCCTATGGGCTTTAGCCTTTGCAGTCACATTTTGTTTTGTTGTTGCTTTACTAATTTCGTATTTGGTTTCCCTAAAACTTTTTGTGTGTGTGGTGTTTTTTTTTTTTTTTTTTTTTAGGTATATGCCTCATTTTAACATGTTCAGATGTTCTTGCACCTACTGCAGGTCACCAGTAGGTCCCCACTATCCCTTGTGCTATCTTGTGGGGTCAAAATGACCCCACCCTTGAATTGACGTGTTCTCCCTACCATGACAAAGGTGGATAAAGGTGGAGAGGATTTCATGTAATCCATGGACACCAGTGAAGATCACAAATCATTGAAGAACCTGTGGGGCCCAGATGATGATGATGACCATGATGCCTTGGATAGCACAAGGGCTGAGAAAGAGTGTTACAGTTGGTCAACACGTTTCAAATGAGGTTTCACGATTTCTCTGAACATGGGGCGAATCTTTTACTTGTGGTTATCTGAGATGCTTTTTAGCTAAAATACAAATCTTGGTCACATCTGAGACCTTTTGAATGACATACGTTTATGTCAAGAATGTTGTTGTTTTTATAAACCCCCCTGGTTTCCATATTATCATTAGAACAGTCGCCTTCCAGTTCCTTCTGCTTTGTTCTTGCATTAAAAGATTGTTGATTTTTTTGAAAAACCTGCATAATATAGGTGTAAACCGGAACAGAGGAAGAAATCTGGTTTGTTTTATAAGTCTATTCTTGCATTTTATTTTTAAAGAAAGCATTTCCTTTGCGGAACTTTGCTGTCTACTACTCAGTTAACATGACGCCAGTGTTTGTCTATGATGAGGCCATTTTTCAGTGAGGGCAAATGTGAAGCCCAACTTTAAAAATGAAATGCAGCATTAAATCTGCCTTGTATCTTGTTTATTTGTTTGGGAAATTGCACATTAAAAAGCATTGCTGCAAATGCACCAGAGTTGGCTACAAAGCTATCTTCCAGCTGCTGTCCCTGGACTGATGGTAAAATTGTCTCCCTAAAAAACCTAAAATTATACACAAAATGCAATGAAAGCAGAAAAAAACTGTAGAAACACAACATTAATTGGATAAAAACATGGTAATGAGCAGTAAAAAATGCCTCATGGCAATGAAATGTAAACACAGAAGAGCTGTAGAGGTTGAGAGCCCAAATGTGAACAAATTGACTTCATTAAACATTTGAACGATCAGACATTTGTAGCGGCATCATTAAATTCTGAGTATTAATAAGTTCTATATTTGTATCTGAATCAGAAGTGATCACCCTGACCACAGCCGGGTTGATGCTAGTAGCTTAAATCGAATTGTTTGAATGCATGCTTGGGAGTCTGTCCTCACATTTTCGTCACTCTGTAAATTGTAAATGATGAAGCCTTAGTCATGACTGCCCTTATGGGTGGATATGAAATGTCTGCGGGTGAAAAATGGTCGAATCTGTACGGGACAAGCAGGTGGCCAACACGAAACGGAGTGAAAAGGCTCTTTTGAAATGAAAAATGAAAACATTTATTTTTACGGGCATGCTGCGAGCGACAGGCCATAGCAAACACTGAAACGACACGCACATGTAAATAAGGGTGTAGTAGGTGAGATGCCGACGTGACACACAGATGTTTCGTTTTTTTCAACCCCCCACATACGGGTGCATGTGACTAAAGCTTAAGATAATGATAAAACAGCAAGGCTAAACTCACAGAGTCGCCATTATAAAGTCCTTTCTGGCCCCACGGCAGCTCCTCCTTAAAGAGTTTCTCACCAGTCTGTGTCGAACGGAGGAAGCTGACCTCCATGCTGAGGCTCCTCTTCTGCTCCACGTGTTTCTTGCTTTTGCCAAAACCTGGGTCACGAATGGGCGGTTTATAAATAAAGCCGAATTGAATTGAATCATCATCTGAAACGAGCTACATCTCCTCCTTTCACAGCCCCTCTGGTGAGGAAAATGCTGCCGTCTATTGAGCCCATGTGTTCTGTCGATATGTCTTGTTTGTGGCTTTTGTATACATCCAGCAGCAGCTCTGTGATGATTTTATCTTCGTATCATCAAATGAAAATCTGGTTAATGACTTTATGACAGCACTAAACTATAAAAATGCTTTTATGGGTTTCTTCAGAGGGGATGAAACATCCCAAACTCCATTTATTAGTTGTAATTTCTTTATTATAATGAATCACTTTCTCATTTCTGCATGCTCAGTGTTATTTAACTGCACTTAGGCACTTTAAAGCCAGCTGTTATGGGTCTTTTACTCAAAGTGGCTTCCATCCAACGAATCAGCCATAAGGCGCTGATTGAAGGACTACTGTAGTCATATTTCTTAAATTTAGCTTTTGTGGAAACACATTTCTTCAGTTTCTCAATTAAAAGCCTAAAATGGTGCTATTCTTTCTGTCTAAAAATCTGCAGTTATGCAGCGTTTATCTGCTTTTTTGTCATTTGGAAGTTTAATTTTACAGATACGTGTGATTAGTTTTTTTTTTTTTTTTTAATTTTCCAAGCATTGTATAAATCATAAAAACAAACAATTTGACCTTTCACATTTTTTCCAATCACAGTTAAAGACCTCCTTAGATTAAAAATGTTGTTTTTTTTGTTTTTAACATGTTCTTGTGGCAATTTTCTGATGGTTTATTACATACATCGAGAAAATTATGCTCAAAATTGCATTTCTAAGTATTTTATTTTTTCAAAAAGATGTGAATCAGGAACAGACGACAATACGACGTTTGGGAAAAAATGTGGAAAATACGGTGGGCGGGGCACAAGCTCCCTGCTCTGCCCCGTTCTGATGCATCCACTTGCAGACGAATAGATCCATGTGCGTATTTGTTTTCCTCGTCCAAACTGGCATCTGGTCCCAAACTGTACGGCTGGATATTGCTCACCACTTTTGTCGCACTTGTAATGTCGGGTAGGGGATGTGAGGGGTTGTAATGTGGTGGGAGAGAGTGTAAACAGATGGATGATGGGAAGTAGGAGCGGGCTTACTCTGAGCCCGCCCACAACTATGTTGTGCTATGTCCTAGAAACAGGCACATATTTTTAAATTTTGGCTAAAAATGGCATAATCGTAATTAAGAAGACCGCTGGGAAAGCTTTAAGAGTTGATCAAAGGATGATTGGAGTGGATCTCTAACTTTCGTCTTTGTCTAAAAGTAACTCCGCTGAGTCATTCCTTTATATCTGCTCTACCAAAATCCATTTTACCATTTTTGTAGCCATTTTTTTTTTTACCCTTTTCCAAGGACCAAGCTTGTTCACCTCTTTGCTAAATCAACAGTGGATGGTTCGTTATTTGGCTTCAAACTGTCCTGGGATAGAAAACCTTCATTCCCAGGTGTGTGCTCCTCCAGGTTTCTGCCGCTCAGTCCTTCTGCTGTGACCAGTTAGACATGCAGGTTGTGTGAAAGTGGCCACCTGCATTTGTTTTGCTGCTGATGTCTCCAGCATCAACATAAGTCTTGTCGTGTTCCTTCCCTCTCCTGGGAAATCGCACGCCTTTGTCCCTTGGTGAGCTTGTTAGCTAATTAGCTGGTCAAGCGTGTAACATGAAATGACATTTAAATTCCCCTGCAAGTATAATGTCAGGCTATTTGGATCCCGCTGCAGGCCTCATTCATCAATATCGTGCTTAACAAGACTTGGTTTGTTTACTTTGTGTCCTTCAGGAGCTCAACCTGCCTCCGTTTGTGGCTCAAACACTGACGTGCTTCCACTGCCAACTCGACCAATGGCTTCTCTATTGTTCACTTTAAAACTCCTTTGACTTTTAAAAAAAATTCTAGTTTGAATGCAGTTTACCACAAAATCCCGCAATAACTCGGAGTGAGCACAAATTTAAGTCTGAAGGGCACGAACAGATGAGCTTTTTTAGCAAATTACAATAAGATAGAAGCTGCCAGATCAGACAATTTACAGCTCAAAAGGATCTTAATCCTACCTGACTCTGTACAAACTCGTCATGATTTCCAACATTCAAGACTAATAAAAGAAAACGCCACAGACTACATAAATAAATGCACCCAATAAGAAGATAAAGAGGGCAGCAAAGGTCAAAAGTTCCATTGTATTGTTATTTGTATAACCCATAATTCACAACAACAGTCGTCTCGATGGGCTTCGTACCGGTAATTGTAAAGTAAACATACAATCAAAAGGATCATAAATGCATAGAATTCAATAGAAGGATACTAAACTTTAACTAAACAGACTAAACTAAACTTAGACCCTCCTTTACGGTAAGGAAAAACTCCTAAAAAAATGGATTCTGGAAAAAACTAAGAAACCTCAGGGGTGTCCACATGAAGGAGGGATCCTCCCCCAGGACAGACAGGTGATGTACCAGAACTCTTAGAGAATTAACTTATCGAACTCTACAACTAGATATTTAAGGTACCAGCAGACGAGCTTCATCCAGATGGAATATATTCTAAATTATGCATTTGGAAATGTAACTATACATTTAAAAATGTACAACAATTTGAATTGACTGATTGATTGATGACAGCCAGAAATGATTGTTTTCTTACTGGTTTAAAACAAAAGAATGAGAGGATTGTAAGAGACAAAACACAACATTTCATCAATTTCACATATTTGTCATATCCGGACACCTAAATTTAGCAATGTTTTCCAAAATGTTCTCTATAACAGTCTGGCAATCTTGGCTGTAGAAGCCTATATGAGTCTGCTTCATCTGATTGTGGGAGGGGCAGAGTCACTGGCTGCAGCACCAGCTAATTAGTAAAGAATAGCATAATTAATTTTACAGCTTTATATGTAACAATTCCTCCTAAATGAAGGAGTCCCTGTAGAGTCTGAAAGCTCATTGAATTTACATCTTTTTCAAGTTGAAACACTTTTACTCCGAAAGAGATAGAGCGACAAGGTGACTAGAAGAAAGTGTAAAAAGTGTATGTTTTTTGTGCACATTGGGGATTTGTATCTGTGGCATAATTGGAGACAATGTCTTGGAGCGGTTTCTCTGAAATCTCAGTGAGCTTCTTAGCATTCGTGCCGTCAGCACAGAGAAGGACGTGACCTTTGACCAAGGGCGGCGATGAATCCTCCATTCCCCTCACAGTTGCTTTTTCCAGCATGGGAAGATCTTTTCATCTTTGTTGTTCAGAACATCATGTCCATTTCAGAAAAGATTTTGAATATTGATTTCTCTGACCTCCGCACATACTTCCTCTGTGTGACAGCCCATTTCAGAAGCTTTCTGGCTGTGAGGTCAACGCTGCCTCTCAGTGTGGTTATAAAAAGGATGGAGGACTTTTCAGAGGGAAGATTTAGAAGTCATTTGTTGTTTAATCTCCATGTTTTAGTCTGTTTTGCACAAGTGTATTTTCCCAGATTGAATAAATCGATACACCATATTATTATTTAGCAAAAGAGTCTTGAGGCGCAAATTTAAAACTGCCCAAATGATAAACCTGTTTTTGTACAGCTACAAAGATGAAATCATTTCTGTTCATCCTGAGTAGCTGCAGATCAGTGTAAAAGAAGTCACACAATCCCTCCAAAAAATTAGTAAATACTTTTCTCTTTCGTTATATTGCGGTTCACCTTTTTAGGGTCTCGCTGTTTTGCAGATTTTTTTATGCAATTTTGCATACTTTTTTTCTGCCAGTTGTGTTCTGCATCTTGATTGGCTGTTCGCTATTGTCAACCGCCCCCCGTCTCCAGTACAGAATGTGTTCAGTTTGACAAATTTACATAAACCTTCAATCGGGATCAGATCTTTCTTTGCAAGCTATACACTGGAGTTATTTTTTCTATGAACTTTGAGAGTTTAAAAATGTGTGAAAATGTTCATGTCTGTCTAAGAAAAGTGTAGAAAATGTTCCCTTAACACCTCTGAGAAGGAGGGTCTGAGGGCAGGGATGCCCATTTTAGCTTAGTCTGTTTAGTTTAGCAATTGTAGTTCAGCTACTATATATAACAGATTTGATGTTTTTGTACAATTACCAGTGTGACGCCTTTGAGACAACTGTTTTCTTATTGGGCTATATGAATAAAATTGAATTGAATTGAAAACATCTAGAATTATAGTAAAAATTAAAGATCTTTTCTATCTATGGTTATATTTTTCAGATAGTTACTCTTGTGATACACAAGTAAACACTACCCTAAACCTAGGTCACATATCCCAAAATGTCCCAAAGAAATCTAATTGGACGATTTTTTGACGTCAGTCAGTGGCCGCCCAGGCACATTTGGAAGTCGCGCGGTGGCAGTCCAGTGTCAGGCAGATTGCAGGAAGGCACCGGGTGCGATGCCACGTCAATTTCAAGCTTTATTTCCTTTATTTATGTCCTCCATCATCAGAAAAATGTGTCAAGAGCATGTTAAAAACACCAACAACACAATTTTGATCAGAGTGGGTCTTTAACTAAAAGTCACTAAAAGTCCCAAGGAGGATTTGGTCTTTCTACCTATAAAACCTAGAGGGCAGACGATCGGCTGGAAGACTTTTAGCTAATGTCCTGAATCAACTGTGAACGGCTGCTTTTCCTATGTAAATAAGGCAGATACTGGCGCTCCATAGGTGGGGCTATTCTGAATCACTTCAATGAAACTTGTTTTTTACATTACCATCTTAGTGAAAGATCTACTCACATGGGTTTTTTCCTTCAGATTTACTTCATAAAAATAGTACAAAAAAGACATTTTTACACATATTTGCAAAGAATTGAAAAATGTCAATGAGTACATTTCAGCAATCACTTACAATCCTGGCACTGCCATGGTATCTCTCTTCTGCATTTGCCACATGTGTATCTGTAGCAGTCAACACATCGCACAGTGGCATGATTGTTCTTGCAGTGATGCTTGACCTGACACATGGCTCTTTTTCCAGGTCCGGGTGTGGAAGGTTGCTGCCGAAGCAATTCTTCTTTTTGTGCCTTCTTTGCATCCACATGAGAGTTAGCCAACTCTCTAGCAAGCTTCGTCAGGAAGTCCACTCGTCTCTCCTGCCTGCCGGTGCATGCTTGATACAGCACATGTGCATTCAGTGCTGCCATATCAATCATGTTATAGAACACAGCGACCGGCCAGCGCCGTGTTCCTCTGCGGACAGTGTACTCCCGCATCATCTGGTCTATCACATCCGCTCCGCACTTTGTGTTGTTGTAAAGGGCGACGGTGTTTGGCTTCCTTTTGGTGCTATTCTCAGTCTGAACCACGCTGTGCATGCTGCTCAGAATGTAGACGGCCTTCTTCCTTTTGGGCGCGTACACCGTCAGCGTGGCACCAGTGGTTGAAAACACCTAATTAAAATGCAAAGTTTTTATTTTCATAGCACTTTCACAAACAAATTAGAAACACATAAACATAGAGCAACGAAGGACCTGCCACATACCTGAGTGGTGAATTCATCGCGGTCTGTCTGCCTAGCAGATTGTGGAATTTCCCGCCGAGTCTTGTTGACTGAGCCGAGGATGGTGGTCTTCCGGCTAAGCAGTTGTTGCGAAAGTGACAGTGATGTAAAGAAAGTGTCCGTGGTAACATTTCTGCCCTTGTCCAGGAATGGTTCCATCAACGTCATCAGAACACTTTCAGACAGTCGCTCCCCACTGGGACGACTGGGGTCCTTGCCAAGATATGGGAGGACATTGCAAATGTACTTGGATTTTAGGTCATAAGCCACCCAAAACTTGATTCCAAACTTGTCTGGCTTAGTTGCAACGTATTGCAGGAAACGGCAGCAAGTCTTTGATGGGAAAAGCTGTTCATCAACAATGATGTGTCGACCGGGGTTGTAAGATGTTATGCAGTTGTTGACAAATGATCCCCACACACCGGAAATTGCAGCAAACTTATCAGTCTTTGCTCGCTCGCTGCGGGTGGACCTGTCATCAAAGCGTAAGTGTCGCATGATGCCTTGGAAGCGGCCACGGGACATAGTTCTAATGATCTGTGGGTTTCCCAGGTTTGCTGACCAGCAGTCACTTAGTGATGGAACCTTGGTAAGCCCCCGCAAGATGACAATTGCAACAAATGCCATTAGTTCAGGGAGGCCCATGAACCAATCATCATGCTCTGTTTGCTGTGCATGTTGAATTGTCCATTCTTGAATGCTATGAAGCATGTCCAGAGTGATGAAACAGAGAAAGCTCTGAAGGCGACTTGAGATACTGCTCCTGGCCTTGTCTGTTGGCTCTCCATCTCCGGTGTACGCTTCAATAGGGGTGAAATGGAGATGCTCCCCCACCTGTTCTTCACGCCATACTGTGCCAGCTTTTGCTGTCTTTGTCACGTCAGTCGACAAACGAGGTTTTTTTGGGGGTTGAGGAACAGTCTCTTCATCTGCAATGTGAACAAGTTCAAATTGTGAGCAAAGGGTCAAGACAAATATATCACAAATGCATGCACAGACACTAGTCCAGTGTCTCCTCCTCTGTATCTGAACATTTTCTTGTTTGAATTGAAATAGGAAATAACATCAAATGAAATCTAACCTGAAGACAGCTCAGACAGCTCAGAGTCCGAATCTGGCTGAAGGTCTATGTCGTCTCCATCCGAGTCACAAGGGTTTACTTCGCTCAGGATACTTTCCAATGCCTGCCGAGTGGAGAATCTTCGCTGCATTTTTGCTCCTTAGGGAGGAGGTTCACACAACACAAACTTCCTGAGGCCACTGAAGTAGCAGGCTATGTTCAGTGAGGTTTTTATCCACCTCAGCACAAAAGAAATTACCTCTTATTTGTGAGCAAGCTGCTTCTATGGGTCTATAGATGTGCAATTTCACTCCCATTGTTTACAACTAGGTGACACCCAACAAGCCAACATGAACAATACTCTGCCAACGATCATCTCAACACAGTCAGTTAGCAGCCCCCTCTCCCCCATACAGACAAGCAACCGCCCCCACCTCACACTCCACTGCACATTCCTCAGGTAATGGCCACATTTACAAACGAAATGATGCTCATTTTAGTCAACAGAGTAGCCAGCTAGCATCTTCTTGGCTAGAAGAGGTCAAGAAAAGGCTGGGACGTCTAGTGTTTCAGACTGCAACTCCTCTTTGCTATTCCAAAAACATGTCCATTTATTTGTGATGCAAACTCTGCTTCTCATATGCAAATTGCAAAGTGGGGGGAGTGTCGACACCCCAACTACATCCCAAATGGGAAATCAGCTTTGACTGTGTGCAAACACTGTCAAGATGTCTCTAAAACACAACGAGAGGTTTGCACTGCGTGATAGATTTGTGCTGCACACAGGTTTACTCACCATATTTTCATTTATCGCTGGATTTTCCACAAGCAGAGTTTGAAGGTGAAGCAGAGCTAATCTGCACACAAGCAGGCACATTTTGAGAGGGAGAGCGGAGCTTTGACGACAAACCCAACAAAACATCCTGCCGCCCCTGTAACAGTCCTCTCACAAAGGTACTTGTCTGACATATTAACCGTCCTAATTTAATCTTAAAAAACTGCGTTTTCTCATTTAAATGAATTTTTATAGCCTCTTTTTTTTGGACAAATGGACATTCCACGGATTAGAACATTCATGGATCATCTGCTGCCATCTTTGGAAAAAAAATGTTTGGAAAAAAAATGTGTCACAGATCTGAAAAAGGCAAGAAATGATGTGTGTCAACAAAGAAATTGGGTTCAAAGTGTCTGCAGTGAAGTAACTCGGTGTAAATTCATGAAATGCAGCTTTTTTTCATGTTATTCTGTATATTTGCAGTTTAACACTAGAATGTCCGTAGGGCAGCCATTTGGCTTTTCTACCTGCAATGTCCAGGAGACAGCCAAGTGGCTGGATTAGTTAAAATTTGCATGCCCAAAGAGCAGCCTTCAACATAGTTTGCACATGAACAACACAGCCATTAGGTTGTTCTTTTGGCATGCAAAAAGGACAAGCCAAGTGGCTGTGCAGGTTTTCAGTATTTCCCCTCACTTCTGTCACTTCTAGTAAGAGATCACCACAGTTTGGTTTTCTTTTTTGGCTGAGATTTATCGCTCATGCACAAGAGGCACTTCTTTACAGACATAATACTGAAATGTTCAAGCAAAGAAATCCTGTGGTCAAAGTGATATCTTTAACCCACTACTTGTCTGCACATACTTGGTACTGCCTCACAGTCTCCTTTCTGCATTTGCCACAGGTATACTTGTAGCAATCAACAAAGCGCACTCTGGCATTATTGTTCTTGTACCGACCATGCACCTGGCACATTGGCCTTTTCCCTTTGCCAGGTAGCTTGTCACCAAACACGGTATTCCTTTTTTGCCTTCTCAGTTCCCGCATGTACCTGTGTGAGGTTTTTTACTGATTCTGGAAGCTCCCGGCTAATCTTGCCTGGGTTGAAAGACCCCCAAATATTGGAGATTGCAGGAAACCTGTCCATCGCAACACGTTCCATGCATGTGCCCTTGTTATCAAAGTGTAAATGCTGCATGATGTCTTTGAAGTTGTTTTGGAGATCAGTGGATGTCCCATTTTTACCGAACATCTTGTATCTCGCGTTTTGCATGGATGAAAGTTTTATCCCTCCCTCACAAGGAGGATGACAATGAACCCCAATAGTTCAGGGAGGGCCATGAACCAGCTGTCGTCTTCTGTCTGACGTTCATGCTGAACAGTACAGTCCCAAATAATCTGAAGCATGTCCAGAGTGAGGAAACACAGGAAACTCTGTAAGCGTGTCGACACCGTACTTCTGACCAAAGCAGTAGGCTCTTCCTCAGCAGTGTAACATTCAACTGTGCTGTGATGGAGAGGCCTCCCAACCTGTTCTTCATGCCACAATTGTGCCATCTTTTGCCTTTTCTGTTGGCACAGTGTGTCTCCTCTCTGTCGTCCTCTCTTTCTGATGGCAGTGAAATCTCCTCATCTGTGATCTGATTTCTTAGATCTGAGCAATGAAAACCTTCAGCTAAGTAAAGACATGTTTCACCTGTTTATTTTAAATGTTATTGTTTTTAGTTGAAACTATAAATTCCAAAACATGTCAATTAGGCCTCCTTTGCCCCCCAAGTCCAAGAAACATGCAGTTACATTAAATGACTCTACATTTCTCCTAGGTATGTATGTGAGTGTGCCTGGTTATTTATTTATGTGGCCCTGCAATGGACTGGTGACCCATCCAGGGTGTACCCCTCCCCAGTTGCCTGTGACTAGCTGGGATGTGCTCCAGCAGACCCCTGTGATCCTGACCAGGATGAGCAGGCACAGAAAATGAATGGAAAGACAACTGCTATAATCAGCCAATGAGAACAAGATGTGTATGAAATCTTATCAGAAGAAATATCAGTCTGAGTCCTGCTGAAGGAAGTCAAATGGGTTGACTTGCTCCAGGATAATTTTAATGTCTGCTCAGTGTTGTAAAATTTAGGCATCTTGGTTTTTCAGTTGACACACTGGGAGTCAAAGTTTGTCAGAGCTTGGAGGCTCTTTTGAAGCAGAATACCTCCCCCACCCTGATCTGAGGAAAGAATGTGGTTAGCTAGGACATTGAAGTGTCTTCATCCAGATGATCAGGTAGCTAGTGCTGCATTTACAAATGAAAGGTGGCTAATTGTAGGCAGTTGAATTAGTCATTTTGAGCCACCCAGCCATTTGGCTGTGCTCTGGACGCTGCAGGGGGAGTGAAAAATCCTGCGCTTTCTAGTTCTAACTGCTCGTGCGATACAAGGTGATCCAAAGCATGGACTGTTCTGGTTCTAACGTTGAATCCCATTTGGAACCAGAACTTGCCTCAGCACCTAAAGTTCCTCTTCGCTCAAGCTGAAACATAGAAAATAGCTTTCTTTTCAAGTCTGTCTTTCTTACCCACCTCCTCATCCTCGTCGTTGAGGAAAAAAGGAGAAAACTTACTTATTTAGGTCTATTTCTACCATTCCACACTCCATACCGCACTGGTGCATAATTGATTTGGAGCTCTGTTAAACCTGTTTTGGACAGAACAGAAATTGCTGACGTTATTCTGAGACAACTCCGGTCTCTGCTGAGTTTTCCCGGCTTTGGCCGCAGCTCCTTCTTGTTATATTTTCTTGAAATCAATGTCCAAATGAAAACTGCACATCTCCAAACCTCCATGATCAATAAGGTCACTGAAGAATCCTCAACGGACATCAGCGTGTGCGCGTCTTTGCTCCCTTGCTGCATAAATTACCAGTTTCCATACGTGACTCACGGCCGTGCACTTGCTGAAGATATCTTGGAGCTAGAAAAGATTTCTTGCAGATACCTGCAAACAGGAGTCTGTTGATGAGCACATTTGGTTGAAAGCCTTCAGAAAAACCCTCGTGAATTGTCAGTCTTCATCTGATGCTTGTCATTCATCCAAAAGTAGCAAACAGAAGGAGCTTAACTCCACATTATGCCGTAGTTTTGCCCCACAGTTTCAGCACCCAAGGAAGTGAGTTTTTATAGAAATCCTGCATCTGCTGAGTGGAGGAGACTTTTCGGCTTCAGTTCTAACTCTCCAAATGTCCCGGATAACCGTCTGCACACAGCTGCAGTTTGAGGAGAGCACAGCTGAATCCAGCGAGCCACAGGCCAAATCTGTACGAGATGGAGGATACAGCGATGAGGAGGGCGGGAAGAAGAAGCCAGGAGACAACGGCGGCCTTCTGCGATGTGACTTATGGGGTTTTCTTTGAAAGCAACTCTTCAGTTCTGGCATGGTCTTACTGAAAGCAGTAATTCTTCTGTTTGCAACAAAACACATAAAGAATAGAAACTAAAAAATATAGTACATTGACAATTATTAAAATGTTCAGAAAGGGAAGAAGGATAAAGTCAAGACAACTTAAGTCCATTAAATGCTTCTAACATTGAAATCCAGATCAGAAGAAACATACAAACCCTATCAAAAAATTTATTTTCTAGAGGACAATAATAATCCACTCAAAATTTAGCAATAAAATGCAAAAAATATTTTTTAAATTAGGTTTTAAATGTATTCTGTTATACTGTTGGACAAATTATATTATTGTCTAGATAAAAAAATCTTGAATAACAAAATTGGCATTTGCTTATTTCTCATGTTATTTTTTTATATTTTAAATTCCTCTAGTCTAGAGCCACAACTTTTATGTTTTTTTAGGTTTTGAAGAAGAGAAATGCTTCTGAAAAATGTAGTATGTATAAAAAAAAAGTCAAGCGTTAATAGGTAAAATGGAATAAAACTCTTTGAAAGTGAGAAAATGATCTTGTGGCCTTTTTCTGATGATGGAGGACAAGAAAATGTCGGTCAGAATTGCATTTCTGAGTATTTCTGTATCCAAATCGTCTTAAACCAGGAGCTGACAAAACAATGCTGTTGTGACATAAAAAATATGCTGGACGGGCCTCAGGCTCCCCGCTCCGAGCCCTCGGCAACGGAGCGGGGAAAGGGGGCGGGGTTGTTCCGCACCAACAGTCCTGCTCACAACTCTGAGGTAATGCCGCTCTGCAGACAGTATGTCCTAGAAAACACCTTAGGAGTTTTGCATAATCATAACTAAAAGACCACTGGGAAAACTTTAAAATACATCAATAAAAATTATGGAGTTGGACTTTAAAAGGAAAACCCAAGTAATCACAATGCTAAAGGATAAAAGGAAATTTGTCTTGTATAACGTAGGTTAAAATAAATGTCATTGTGATTTGGAAGGAAAACAGTCAGAAGGCTCCCCTTTACAGGCTTTTGACCTGCTTTTCACATTTGTGGTTTGTTGCCATCAATGGTGGGAAATTATAGCTGCTTTTTTTTTTATAGAACTGTAAAAAAAATAGTCAATTTAAATGTCTTGTTACTTTGGCGTTCCGCACTAAACAACATTAAAGTCTGACGTTTGTGTGGATTTAAGTTCTGCAGGAGTTCAGTACAGATCACTGTCACTACAACAGGTTTTTGACTGAAAATACCATCTATTCTGTCGTCAATCGGTTGAAATTTAATTAAATTACTCTGACATTTTTCTCACATTTACCTTTCCAATTCTTCCCTCTTGATCTCCCCCCTAAATGATAAATGCCCCATGAGCAATATTTGATAAATGCAAGGCAGGTTAATAAAGGAAAGCTGCTGTTAAATCTAATTACTTTTTAATAAAACCCCACTCACTTGTATCAGTTCATATCATCAAAAGATAACATCAATTATTTTTTCACCACTACCGTCTATTCTACCGCTACCTTTCCCTCTTACTTCTCGATTTTTATAATTACGTTTTGAACAGTGAGAATCTGTTGTTTTAGAACACAGAAAGTTCTGCTGTTCCACACTGACCACCAGGATCGTTCTGCTATCAAGCTCTTCTCATTGAAGCATCACTTCTGAGGCTTTTTATGACCGTTCCGGTCTTTGCGGTCACCTTATAGTTTTTGGCTGTCAGGATCAGCTTGAAAGTGAATGAAACATCAGATTGCAAATTTGAAAAATATATATATATATATATATACAGTATATATTCATATATGTATTGTAAATAGTTTTACACTTCAAAAGTATGTCGCCCATTTCATGACGTCCACCTAGAGCCGCCCTCAGCAGTGTCTCTGATGATGTAGGCCCTTCAATGCTCTCCTAAAGTTTTGTAGCTCCCCTCTTGACTGGATCAATACTTCTTTAACGTTTTTTTTTTCTTTCACGTTTTCAGAATTCAAATTTCTCAACAAAACTACAGTCTGAAGTATTGATTGCTTTTGATTTTTGAAAAACTTTTTGTGAGTTTTAAGGTTGATGGAAACAGGAGAGAACAGGGATCTGCAGCCCAGCGTGATGATAAATCAGTTCTTACAGAAGATTTTGGCGTTCTGCGTGTCGGTAATGACTTTAGGAAAAGGGACCGAAGGGACGAAGGGTTTTGGGAGGAATGAGTGGTGAGAGATCGGGTTCATAGGCGCTGCAGTGGACAAAATTATAGTCTGGTGGGGTAAAAATCCATACCATGATCTCATGACACAGATCTTGATATAAAGATATAAATGTTCTGAAGGGAAATCCCACCAAACACACACACACACACACACACACTGAGCATCGTCTGATCCGATCACCCCCCTGTGGATCTCCAGTATGAAGCAGGGCAAAAGTTTCTCTTTGAATCTGTGGGATTTCCGTCATTTTTACTGTGCTTCCAAACTGGGTTTCTATAATTGGTCGTTAGGAGGAGCACTATTGGCCCCCAAAAAAGGGAAATTCTTACCGACAGAAGTTCAATTAGGTGATGTTCTTTCTGCAGGAGTTGGAATCTTTCTGGAAAGAGGGTAAGACGGGTTAAAGGGGGGCTTGCACAGATGAAGAGTGGAGCTTCTAGAAAGGCGAGGCAGCCGAAGACAGCCCGGGACCGTAGAGACTCTGCAAACAAATAATCACATAATCCTTCTTTTTAGGCTCACAGAAAAGACACACACTGTCAGGCACACTGATCAAATTCTCCATTTCTGTGTTTGCCCTCTGGAGAGGACTCTCCACAGAGCAGATTCATCTTGTACTCCGTGACCCCCAGCTCTTCCCGCTCATCTCCCCGTGGATCTCGCTGCAGCCCCTTCGTCATGCTCACGCTGACGCACAGCTCAGCTCGAGCGGATCCAGTCTGAGGCAGTGAGAAAAAAAGACTCTTCCCCGCAAACCCAACAGTGCTGCTCTTCATATTTGCAGATTATTCGCTCCACCGGTTGTTGGACTTTTCCTTCCCTCATGCACAGGTTATTGATTCAGACGCTCAATAGTCAAGTTTCTTTTTTTTCCCACTTTCACTGTTCACTGCTGTATTGGAGGAATGGAGTCCACTGGCAACCCATCCAGGGTGCACTCCGTTTTTGCCCTGCAGTAGCTGGGATAGGCTCCAGCAACTCCCTGACCCTGGCAATGCAATGGCGTTCCCCATACGAGTGGCGCAGTGGGATGGGGCGGAGGTTGCAGGTTAGCCTGTAGTCTGAACCTGAGTCTTGATGATTGCAGGTGGCTGCCTCATCAATGCCAGCACTTGGAGCAGTTAGCTCTGCAAAAACAACATTCTCTCTTTCAGGGTCTGTATCACCAACCCCCCCAGCAAACTTCTGGCCATTAAAAGACAGATTGGCCCTCAAAAAAAAAAAAGAAGCGGCCCCTTGAAACAATTTCTTCTCATAAATCTGCCAGACTCTGAGGTTGTGTTGAAAGGGGACAAGTTGACAGTAAATGAATATTGATTTTCCTCTCTGCGCGTGCAGCTGCTTTCTGGCTGGATGGATTTACTCTTACAGCGTTGTCAGAAGCCGGGCGCTTTGATGGGATGTTATCAATTTGGTGTGGAGTTTGGGCACCTTCAGCTGGGATGCTAACCTGGTGGAGCGGCTGCTGAGCTTTAGATGAAAGCGTACAAAAATAGACGTGTGTAACCCAGATTTAAATTAGAAGTGAGAAGAAGCAGCACATGTAAAATCTCTCTGAGTTGTGTCAGATCATGGGCTTTCATGGTGCAGATTGAGCTCTGACTAATAGGATTTGAACAGCCTGGATATTAATAATAATTCCAGTTGAAATCATATCTCACATGGGATTAAATGTGTCTTTCTGTTGAGAGTTTTGGCAAACAGATTTGATTTGGAGATACGGACCGACTGTCTCATTCCGTCACTTAATGACATTTGCGTGTAAATCATTAAACTTTGCGGTTTCTCGGCGAGTCACTTCTCGGCGAAGTCGGCGTGGAGCTGGATGGTGTCACTCACGAGGTAAACGCTGAGGCGAGGGGTGACGGCTACGAGACGCTGGCGCCGAGGCTCTGTTGGACGTTTGAAAAGGTTGCTGCCACGCCAGAGCGTGAAAAGCAAGCAGAGCGGCTGTAGTGTGCATTGATGTGAGAGCTGTCCACAGTCACAGGAAGATGCCCCCCCCCCCCCCCCTTCCCTCACATACATTTTTTAATTAGTCCTAAGCGCTCCTGTCAGGCAGCTAATTGGCTTTCCTTCCTGCTGCCCGCTGCATTGCTGGTGCTCTCCTAATGCTATTTGGAGCCAGGCTCTGCAGAGCCGCCTGCAGTGGCTACAATCTCAAACTTGTTCTTCGTCGCCAGAGCCTGTCAGTCACACAAGCATAATTGCTTTTCATTGCAGAGATATTATCTGATATCAAAGTCAATGAGGAAGAGAAAAGTTCCAGTCAGCTTTTAAAATACATTCGTTGGCTTTAAAAAGTTAGAAATTTCTCATAGCTCTGAGTGTCTGGCGTGAGAAACGTTCAGGTCAGTTCCACTGTCAAGCTACGAACACCACGAGCAGGTGAAGGTTTGGTGTTCACACTCAACGAGCAGGGAGGGGCTTCTCCTTTTCTTTGACTGTTTACTTCATTCTTTCACATCTAAACCCACACTGAACCCTGTTGTAAAAATGGACACTAGGCAGGAACACGGGAGTTTGAATGGAGAAGCCTGAGACGCACGTTTACGTCGGTTTACACAGACCTTTCACTGGAAGTGGCGGCTTGAGGGCGTTTCTGAGGGCGGTGTGAACGGAGCTTCACACCTTGTGCTTCAGTAAAAGGTCAGATGGACCTGCACTGATTCAAACTGTAGAAGTTGGAAAGACAAAATGTGCAATCCAGCTACTATTCACAAAGGATGAAATCTGAATTAAAAAAAAAAGTGATGTGAGCCAAAGCACAAAAGAAGCTCTAACAAAGGCCTTTAGTTTAAGAAAAAGAGTAAAAAACCTCTTATTTCATGCCAGAAATGTTCACTTTTCAAAAGCTGAGTGTCTAAGCAGAAAGATTAAAGTGTGTCTTCATGAAAACTTCAGAAAATAACGTTAGAAAATAAGGAATGTGCCAAAAAAAAAAAAAAAAAGCAAGGACGTCTCCTCTAATTAAAAGTCTGCTGCTGGTCAGTACAGACTGTTATTTCAGGCTCTGATACAATATTTAGACTTGATGGAGGAAAGTTTTTAACTGGAACCAATAAAATATTTAAAACAGTTAAAAAAAAAAAAAGAACTCATGAAGAGAAGTCCCTGTAATGTTTTAGTGAGCTTAGAACAGAGGAACGTCATCAGGAACATGAATCATGGATTATACCAACACAGCTAATTAGCACAGCGGGGAGAGAAAAGAAGAAAACATACATCAGACTGGGGGCCTGCCTTTGTACTGTGTCTGTCTGGCATGGCTTCGGGGGGAGTAGTTGCCCCGGGCTACGTATAGAAATGGCTATAGGGATGACATACATCAGCTGGCCTGCTTTACGCTCCGGTTTAAGGCGGAGGGAGAAAGGAGTACATTCATTCATTAGTAAATATTCAATCATGTACCTGTTTTACAATCAAAAGGAGGAAGAGGGACAGGGAAAAGTTGGTGTTAAATTTAAAAGCTAAAAAAAAATAAAAAAAATAAGAGTCAAGTTTCTGGGAATCTCAACCAAATTTTATTTGCAAATTTTGTATTAACTTCTCTAAAGTCTTTCAACAATTTTAGAATAATTTGTCAAAATGTAGTGTTCTGATAGCAAAGCTTTTATTCAAAACAAAAATAAAACTTGTTCTAAGAATGAAATCAAAGTTTTCAAATATTCAAACAAAAAATTACGTTTTATCTAATTATTTTTTTTTAGAAGAAATACAAAATAACTATAAGAGAAACAGAGTTTTCAAATTTGTTTACAAAAGTCAGAATTTTGTCCAAATTATATTATTACCAGAATTATGACAAAATGTCGTTTGGGGTTTTTTGTTTATTCTAATACATTTTCACTCTTTTAAACGTTTAAAAAATTTAGAAAAACTATGTGGGTAGAAAGAAGTATTATTTTAACTACGTTGACGTCTAACTACGTCAACTAAGTTTAGTTTTCAGAATTTTTTGTAACTCTTTAAGAAAAGTTGGTTTGAAGGGAGTAAAGTTAGAAATATGCTGTAAACAATTTAAACACAGACTTAAAGGATTTTTTGGAGGAAACTTGGAGGAACATTTCTCGTTTTTCTAGTGACTTTATCTTATACTGCAGATAAGTTAATAAAGTTACATTTTTTTCTCACATGAGATGAATTTTTTTTTTTTTTTTTTTTTTTTTTTTTTTTTTTTTTTCTTTTTTTTTTTTTTTTTTCTTGTTCTGTCCAACAACTTAGCAAACAGATTAGAGCTGCAGGCCTTTTGTGTTGGACAGGTTTTACTATCACAAAAAGAGGTTGTAGAACTTTAGAAGCCAGAGTGTAGATCTGAATTAACCCCTTTTTGTTGAATTATTTATTTCTTTATTTGTTATATTTAGTGTGTGTGGGGAGGAAGAGGGAAAATGTGTGTCCGGGGGGGGGGGGGGGGGGGGGTGGAAGAGAGTAAAGGGAAGAAAGGTGAAAAAAGGGGGGATACAAGCACTGATTTGGATCAGTTATTCTTTTAAGCTGTAACAATTATACCAGATCTGCTGGAAAGACAAATATTCCATCATGGGTAAAAATCTGACACGAAGATGAGTGGAAAATATCTGTCCATCAATACACTGTAGGTCCGAAGGGGGGATGAAGCAGACAGGGAGCAGTGTGGCAGTGTGCACGTGCACGTGGGGGTGGAGATACATGCATGCTGCCGAAGTGAACCTTGTGTTGTGGGGAACCAGATCCCACCCAGCCAGAGCAGCCAGACCAGGAAAGGGGAGGAGAGGCCCCCAAGGCCAGCGCCCCCCCCCACACCGGACCCAAGCAGCCCGGGAGGGGGGGAGGCGGGGACCGCCCACCCGACCAGCCAGGCGCAGAGAAGGCCCCCCTACAGGGGCCCCCACTACGCCCAGAGGCATAAGCGAACCCGGCGTCCGGCCCCCAGGCCACAGGACAGGAGCGCTTAGCCGTACCAGGCGGCAGCCATGGGGGCCGCCGGGCGCCGGACGCCGAGACAAGGGTCAAGGACGAAGCCAGGGCCCCAGAACCCGAGAGCCGCCCACCACCCGACCAGTGCCCCGTGTCCGCGAGCCAGCCGCGGCACGCGACCCGAACAACCCAGAGATCGCCACGCGCCCACAGCCACCCCCCATAACCCTACCCACTACAATCCCCCCCCTCCCTTACCCTTAAAGTGCCCTACCCCTCTGTGATGGGAAGGGAAAGGAAAGCCCCAGAGGGTTCCAGTGAGCCAGCCCCCAGGTCCGTCCACCCATGCACTCACGCACACATACTCGCAATCATCTGGTTACCTCCCCACCCCCCGCCGCCACGCAGTAACCCCCCCCCGCCGACCGACCCCCAGCGCCGTACGCCCGACCATCACCGCAGCCGACATGATACCCCCAAGCCCGGCCGCCCTGAGAGGACCAGGCGGGTGAAGACCGGCCGCCCCCCCCCGACCCCACCCATGTATGGAGGTGTGGCAGTGCTGTGTGTGTGCTGCAGGTAAAAAAAGGAGGTCTCCAGTGTGGGGTCCCTACCGCTGCTAAACCGCAGAAACCCCACTCCGGGAATCCTCTGTGGGTGGAGTGTATTTGCTGTGTATGTGCTGCTAACATGCAGTGTGTGTGTCTAAAATGGGAGTTAAAATTGTGGGGGGGTCAGTGAAAGATGAGCACGGATATTTCACCGTGCCCCCCTCCACCAGACCCTCCCCACAAGGCCCTAGATGAATCAGGGTGTCTAATATGCAAGTAAAAAGCGGGGTGGAGGGCGGGCGCTAACAGAGCGCCCCAGAGAGTTACCCCCCCAGAGAGCCCCGCCAGCATAACCCACCCATCCAGTTCCCGGAGCCCTATGTGCCTGTGTGCAACATTTGTTTTGGTGAGGGCGGGGAGGAGCAGGCGGATGGGCACAACCGGGGGAGAGGCTCCCCCGAGCGACCGGCCCCCCAGCCGGCCGCAGTAGGCGCCCCCCCTCCCAGGGCGGCCAGGCGGCCAAGAGGCGGCAAGCCCGCCGCCGATGAGGCGAGAGCCCCGCCGCGCCGAGAGACGACCGGCAAGGACGGGTCCCGGTGCCAGAACGGAAGGGTAGGGAGTCCAGCCCCACCATCCATGCCCTGACTTCCCCAAGGACTGCACACCACCCCCCCCCAGGGCCCCCCATCCATCCCCCCAAAAAAATAAAAAATAAATAAATAATAAATAAATAAATAAATGAATCAAAATAAAAAAAAATAAAAATCAAATAAATAAATAAATAAATAAACCCAGAATAGATTAAATCATATATATATAAAAAAAAAAAAAAAAAAAAAAAAAAAAAAAAAAAAAAATTATATATATATACATATATTAACCATATAAAATTATAAATTACATATATATATATACATATATGTATAATAATAATAATAATAATAACAACAGTCATAATAATAATAGAAATAATAATAATAATAATAATAATTATAATAATAGTAATATTAATAATAATAAATAAATTAAAAAAAAAAAAAAAAAAAAAAAAAAAATTTATGTAAACCACCAAAGTGAACCCTTTAACCCCTGCTGTGAAGGCGGCGTCGACCCCCAGGGGGGCCGGGCCACGCGCCAACCACTGGCCACGGGCGAAACACCGGCCGCGGGCAGACGACCCCAGGCCCCAGAACCCAAAGCCCCCCCCCCCAGCCCCCGCCACGGCGACCAGCTACCCAGCACGGCACCCGGCCGCCGTTCCCGGTCAGCCGCACTGCCTACCCATGAGATGAATTTGATGTTTCTAGAAATGAAAGGTTCCGATGCCTCAGGTGTTTTGTAGCAGATGTCAGATTTGTGTTGAATGTGGTTTTTGGAGGAGTTAAGGTGGAAGTGCTGTTTTGTTGAAACTGATCTCAGTAACAGCGGTTTCCGATCCAACAGCAAAACTCGCACGCAAATCTGGACAAATATGATCAAATAAATGATTCAATGACTTGGTTTCAGTTTCCAGGAAGCATGGGATGTTTGGATCACTTCATCGCAGTGTAAAGGCCCGTACACACCGGGACGAATTTCGCGCGCGATATTCGTAGACGTTTAACGCCTCGTGACTAAACAAAGGGCACCAATGAGAGTGTGCTCACCGACGCGTAAAAACGCCACGCGTCAAAGCATCACTTTTAAAAAAACGCCTCGGGTTTGTTTTTTTGGTTTGACGTGCCGCGTCGAAAACTATACGACCAATGAGAATGGCGCTTTTGCTCATGTGTCTGGAGCTTCTGAAGTTACAGTAAAACACAACTTGGGGGCGCTCAAACACAACACTGCCTTTCTGAGCACACATACCAGCAAAGAAGATAGACGGCAAGTAGCGGCTACACTGCTGCAAAGAAATAATGACGGACATTCTAAAATATCCCCGAAAACGCTCATGATACATTTTCAGCTCTTGTACCAGTCGATAAAACTCCCCATGTTCTTCTCTTCTCGTAACTATGGGATGTACCCAAAATCGGCGTCTTTTCCGGCGTCTTTCATCATCAACAGAACAATAATTTCTTCATCATTGGAACTGGAGCCGGAGCTACTGGTGCTTGAAATATTCATGTTTTCTTTGTTTGATTCTGACAAGCGCGTAAATACTGGCTCTCTTCTTTTGAGTGAAAACCACCTTGTGTACAGGAATATTTCTGGTTTACATTAAGCGCCATCTAATGTCAGGGAATGAAATTGCATGTTGGCTCGGCTCATCGTCAGCGAAAATCGCCTGGGTGTGAACACAAAAGACGTGGCGAAAAACGCTGGTGAATATTCGTCCCGGTATGTACGGGCCTTAATGCTAGACTGCGGCTGCCTGGAGGGCGTCTTTCTGAGCATGCCCGTCCGAAGAGTTTGGCTTATCTGCTGAAGTGTCACCTGCTTGTGTCTCCACAGCTCTGCTGCTCGGCATCTTCCTCTACACTCGCTGGAGGTCCTACAAGGGGCTGAAGGAGGGCGTGTACCACGTCTCAGCGCATCACGACGGCTGGGAGGACATCCGGGAGAACGTCCTCAACTACGATGAGGAAGGAGGCGGAGAGGAAGACCAGGTACGGACGGACGCACGGGTTAGTTAACAGAGGAAACGGCTAATCCCTTTTCCACTTGGGCAGTTATTAATCCCCCAGAAACTCATTTGTGGTCCTGAAAGTTTTGGCCAGAAAACACTCTGGTGGTTTAATAACGGCTGGAGGTAGAAAGTGATGCTCGTTCAGTGGACCAGGGTCTTCTAACGAAGGAATTAAACATCATTAGGGGAGTCAAGTCGCTCATCAGTTCCTGTGGAAACAAAAGAATGGAGGGATTGTGGTCATAGCGCCATCCGTTTGACCTCTAATCAGTACTTTAAACTCTTTGTAATCACATGGATGTGACCTCCAGCTTTCACAGCTAATGGAAACATGCCCACTAAAACAGAACATTTTAGCAGGAAAACACACCCAACTCTTCTGGATCTGGGAAAATACATCTTTTCATCAATTCACAAGCCTCTAAAATATTTGTGCCTCTTAAATGCCGCTGCTGGGATAGAGTCATCCCTCCTCCCCCATGTCTTTGTTTTCCATTTTGAATGTGCAGATCCACCTTCCATCATGTCTATTTATGCGTTTATTTTATGAGTTCATTTGACATCCCTGCAAACGCACCGATGTTAGCCACATTTTCATTGATGTCTGGACAGACAGGTGGTAGATTCTTATCCCTAACAGCATCAATGAGGAAGAAAATGATATGTAGATATTCCTAAACTGCGATGTAAACAGAACAGTATTCATTGACATCAACACTGGTGTAAACAAAATGCAGTAGAGATAACATTATGATGTTATTATTTTAGAACGACCATCAAATCTTTGTCTTGAGTATTTCAAACAGGTTGACTGAAACTTGGAAGTCATTTTGTCCAAAAAGCTCAGGGAATATTTGTACAACACATCAGCAGAATTTCCTTTTATTTTTAACGTGAACATGTGTTGATAAAATGTCAGTCAAAATATGTTATGGATAGAGTTTTGGTTAGAGATGTCACCATCAGTTTTTTTGGTCCCAATCAGAATCGATTCCAAGTGATTTGATGTTGAGAATCTGCTGAAACTGAGTCTGATGCTTTAGGAGCACCTGAAAGTCCCACTTCAACTATATTTTTTCTATCGTAAACTCGTTCCGTGTAGTATTTTAGTTATGATTATGACGTTTTTTAGCCAAAATCATTAAGGCAGTGTCGTCTTTTAAGACGTGTTTTCTGGAGAGCTGCAGCGGCTCATGTGAAATTCACCTCTGGGTTGTGGGCGGGACCCTGTGGCACAGAAGTACAGAAGTTAGCCTCCAGCTGATTTCCCATCAACCCTTTGTCTGCACTCTCCTGCTAGCTTACAGCACCTCCCAAGGCCAAGCTACCATTAACGTAGCAAAAAAAAAAAAAAAATGGCAAAGAATATCAGAGCTAACTAGCGGTGCAGTTTGGATACCGATGCCAGCTCAGACGAGGAACATGAGGACGCTGATGGATCTACTTGTCTGACGGTGGATGCATTCGAACCGGAGCGGAGGAGGGAGACTTTGGCAGTTGCTGCCTCACAAACCGGAGCTTTTACAAACCACCAGTTTTCGTTGGCTCCTGGTCCAACACAATTGGAATGGATAAATACTCAGAAACGCACTGTTGATCTCAAATTCTTTTATATATGAGAAAACTGTAGCATTCATTCATTTCCTAACCGTTTGCTCCCTTTTGGGGTCACTGGGCTGCTGGCTGCAGGTTGCCAGGTCTGTAACAAGAACAGGTTAAAAACATGGTTTTGGTTAGAGTTGGTCTTCAATATAGGTTTTCCAGAATTTGATTTCTATTCACCTTCTTCTATCATTTAACACTTTAACAGAGCACTTCCATAAAGGGGCTTCAACAGTGAGCGCCAGTCCCCCGGCACGGTGTTTTGAACGTCGCTTCTTCCAGAAGCGGCCGGTTCCATCCATCATTCATTCATCCGGGCGATCATTATTATCTTCCTCAGAGTATCGGGATATTTCCCAACTGATGCCATTTCTCCATGCAGGGGCGCAAACTTCACTTGAGGCGATTCAGGAACCGGTAGAACCAGCTGTTGGTCGCCGTTGAATACTCCGTAGCAGCCGGCGAGGAAGCTGAAGGGCTGGCGTGCTCTTCATCTCCACTCACCTTCCTCAGACGCTATAGCTTTAGTGTCTTCAGAGCCATTGGATGTTTTTGATCAGATGGGATTCATATGTCAATTGAAAATGATCAAAAATTCAGAAAAAAAAATGAAAATGACTTTCTTCCCAGATTGTGGTTTTAGCATTAAAATTATGAGGATTTTTTTAAAATGACTTCTCAAATCTTGAACTTTGTAGACGATTGGCAGCCGTCTCTTTTGAAATGCCTTTCTAGCTCGTTGTTTGCGTTAAGAAAAACCAACAGAAACTTGCTGTCAGTTTCATTATAAGAGTTATTGAGAGCAGAAGTCTGAATTTGTGAATATCAAACTGTTTGTGTGCTCAAAATTGTGTCGCTTTCAGCTGCGTTTCATGGCAGTAAAATGTTGTGATCCCTTCATGATACGTGCATTTCTGGTATTCATGTGTAATAATAAGCTTGGAATATAAAGCGCAGATTATAATGATGAGAATACAATGTATATCTGATCTCTGATTTGGATGCAATGTCCAAGTCTGATGCTGCGTGATCGATCATCTGATGATCAGATTGGGACATCCCTATGGTGTCAGAACATGCTTTTGTTCCGTGAAAACGTCATTGCTTTCATGTAACTGGTATTTAGAAAAAGAAGTCAAGTGGTGTCACATGATAAAAACAACTGCTCAGTGTTTTACTTTGACATAGTTTAACAAATTCCTTTTCTGGTTTGGAGATGATCAGCAGCAAAGATGAAGTAAACGTTGGAGGACGTCTCTTTTTTTCTTTCTTAAAGTTGTGAAGGACTTTTTTATTTATTTTCTGTAGAAACATGGGTGTGGCTTCATAGATTGAGTCATTGGTCAGTCTCTTGGAACAAAGCACCTAACCCTCAGCTGGCCTTGATTGTAAAGTTATGCACGTTGTTAACATTCATACAACACAGAAACTTCAAATTGATTTCTATTTTTTTTGGACAGTAGAAATTTGGACCAACAAACAAAAGACGGCTTAAAGTCCAGCTCAGAATTAAGCTGCTTTAACGCCGGGGCATTAATGCAGGCAGGGGCGCTTCCGACTGCATCCTTTTAATTCTAAGGACTGTAATTACATTTTGTAATGCCTGGCAGTGGATACAAGGTACCAGCTTCACACTGGATTAAGTCACTTCAATTTGGAATAAAATTCTGCATGTGTGTGGTGTTTTAATTAGGCCCACGCGAAATCCTTATCTTCTCTCTCCACCAGCCAGTCGAACCCACGTGCACTCCACAGTACTTGAGGGGCTTGCATAATATCACAGCTTTGATCAAAACATGCAGTTTACAGCAGAGAGGAAGCAGTTTCTAGGCTGTTCCAGGTTTGTCCACAAATCACTTTCCATGCTTTAGTCAGACTTTCATTCTTGGCTGAAGTCTTAGGTCATGTATGGGGTCAAGATGACCCCAGGGTGTAAATCTTGCGCCAGGCCGTGCCCATATCTGCAGCAGGTCTCCAAGGTGAACAGCCTCTGGCCTGTTAGATAGCTGAGATGACGTGTTCTCCCTACCATGACACAGGTGGATAAAGGTGGAGAGGATTTCATGTCATCCACGGACAAGCACAAGGGTTAAGTCAGTGAATCGGATCGTTCGACTGTGAATCGAATCGGCAACCGCTAATTGTGATATAAATTGAGTCGTTAAAAGGAATTGTTGAAACAGATGACTGAACGACCGTGCAGGTCAATCCCCGTACGAGTGCATGTGAATACGGTTTAACTTTTGTGCTATCCTAGGCACGTTAACATTGGGAGTGGGGTCATCTAGACCCACTAGACAGAGCTCTGAACCTTTTTTCTTCAATGATTTGTGATCTTCACTGGTGTCCATGGATTACATGAAATCCTCTCCACCTTTATCCACCTTTGTCATGGTAGGAAGAACACGTCAATGTCAGGATTGGGTCATTATGACCCAACAAGATAGCGCAAGGGTTAAGCTTCCATCTCTGATTGTAGAGGAAAAAGGTTAAAGAAAAGCGAATGACCTGTCCTGGAACGCATCTCTGGATGAAGATGATCACAGGACAAACTTCAGAGGTTTGGCAAAAACATTCAGGCAAACACACCTGACATCCAGTTACACCTTTTTGGTTTTTGGTTTGTTTTTTGTGTAAAATCCTGTAAGTTTATATTCTTAAATGTTCTTCAAAATATTCTTCTGAAGAAACGGGCTAAGAAATAAAAGATTTTAGGGGAAAAATATCATAACCACACTTAAAATTAAATTCAGAGGTAAGTCCAAACCTAATAAGATCAAAGTTTGGGTTTTATACACTTTTTGTGTTATGTCTATCTTTTGGCTTTCATATTGGATTTTGTTTTTATGTTTTTGATTTGATTTGATTTGATTTATTGATTTATTTCAAGCATTGTAGTCAAAGCAATAAAGAAATTACACATATTTATCAAACTCATTACATAAATGATGAAATGCATAGATTAAAAAGACAGAAAACAAAACAAAAATGACACTTAAATCACATTTGCTTAATTAAATACAGTGATCATTAACTAAAGTATAAGTAGAGTTTGATTCATTGCTTGAAAAGGAGTGGGAAGAAGCAAGCTTATATAACCCCACCCCTACTGAGTTAATTCATTTGATAGTTTTACAGTGTTTTAACTCCGGTTCTGATCCGATAGATTCTCTTGAAGTAACAAAATCCAGTGCCTAGTAATGATTGATGATCTTCAGAAAACATTCATTCATGATTTCAGTAAACAGTAACGATACCGATATGTAATAATAATTGATTATCTTTAGAACACATTATCACATTAAACCAGTAATTATTGCTACACATTGCAGATCAAGTAAACAAAAACTAGAGCTTATTGGTTGTAATTCAACCCTTTCAGTAATCATTATTGCACATTACAATATAACACTCATTGGTTGTAATTAAAAGAGCTTTGATTATTTCACCACAATCAAGTTCACACATGTATTTGGAATTATTCACCACCTGTTGATCCTTAAATCCTCTTATCTTCATATCCTGATATAAGAGTTTCTTTATACATTTTCCTGAATTTTTGAATATTTGAACATTTTTTGAGCTCATTACTTAAACCGTTCCAGAGTTTAGTGCCACACACAGACACACAGAAACTTTTCTTAGTGGTTCTTATCAATTTGATCTTGAAGTTCCTACATCCCCTCAGTCTGTAGCCTCCTTCATTTTCTAAGAACTGTTTTTGGATATTGAATGGTAACGATTTCCAACTGGCTCTGTATAAAAGTTGCGCAGTGTAAAAATCCACAAGGTCATGCAGTTTTAAAAGTCTTGATTGATAAAATAGATTGTTTGTATGATCAAGATATCCGGCTTTATGTACAATTCTGATGGCTCGTTTTTGAAGTAAAAAGAGGGGATGTAGTGAGCTCTTGTAAGTATTCCCCCAGATTTCTATACAGTAGGTGAAATATGGTAATATTAAGGAGCAGTACAATAAATATCTACTGTTGTATTCTAATATATGTTTAGATTTATTTACGATTGAAATACTTTTTGAGACTTTAGTTTGTATGTGTCTGATGTGTGGCTTCCAACTTAGTTTGTCATCGATAAAAACCCCTAAGAATTTGATTTCTGTAACACTATCGATTAAGACATTATTTATTTCAATTGAGAGCTCTTTATTTGCATTGTAGTTTCCAAAAAACATCACTTTGGTTTTATCTAGGTTCAAAGATAATTTGTTGTAATCCATCCATGATTTTATTTTGTTTAACTCTGTGTTCACCACCTTGATAAGTTTCCTACAATTGTCTGTAGAATAGAATCTATTTGTGTCATCAGCAAATAATATGAGTTTCAGAAGCTTTGAAACATTGAATATATCATTTATGTAAATATTGAAAAGCAGCGGGCCCAGAATTGATCCTTGTGGGACACCACAACTTATCTCTTTGGTTTCTGATGTATATTCATCCATCTTGACAAACTGTTTTCTTCCCGTTAAATAGCTTTTGACCCAAGTTAGCGCTAGTCCTCTTATCCCATACACTTCCAGTTTGTCAAGTAGGATGTCATGATTGAGAGTGTCAAATGCTTTTTTTAAGTCAATGAAAATTCCAACTGCATATTTCTTTTTGTCCAGAGCATTTGTGATTTCCTCCACAGCATCAATGATAGCCAATGAGGTAGATCTATTTTCTCTAAAACCATATTGGTTTTCATTTATAATGTTATGTTTTTCAATAAATAAAGCTAATTTATCATTGAATATTTTTTCTAAAATATGTAAAGCGCTTTGACTAATACAAGGTGGAAAAGTGCTCTACGAATACAGTTTGATGTAAGATTTTATTTTTATCGTAGCTTAACTTTATTTATAAAGTGCTTAAAGACAAAGATTTGTAACAGAAAATAAAATTATAAATAAAATAAAAAACTAAACAAAAGTAAAACAGTAGAAATGAGCATCTAGTAGACTATTTTTTGCACAATTCTTGTAAAATGAAATTGAAATGTCTTCCGTGTGCTTGCATGTTCTGTGCTTTTTTTGCAAGGTGATCATGTTCCGTGTTGTTCTAGAGCAAAAATGTTTTGACTTTTCCTCCAAATGAGTCAACAGGTTTGAAATTCCTGCACAAACAGCCCTTTTCTGCTCTGAATGATCATGTTGGGCCTCAAACACAACAGCTTCACATCCTGCGTTTTATTTTCCTTCTCCATGGCAACGCCCCCCATAACGTCCACCACATTCTGTCCCTTTTGGCACAATCGCACGCCACTGCCAATTCTTGTTTGAAAAAAAAAAATCTAACAAAAAAAGAAGAGGAGCATCTGCCATTCGTCACATAATCAGCTTTAAAAGCCACCCACCCCTCCTCCTTGTGCACCATTTCATCCTCCACCTCCCACGTGTTTTCCAGCTCGGCGCCGTGGTTACATTTGGAATCACATTAGGGCTGAAGTGACTGGCTCTTGGACGCAGGAGCACATGTCAGAGCAAAAGCACTTGTGCGGCAGTGGATGGAGAGGATGAGGCTTTGTCTGTTTCACCAAACACGCACGCAGACACACATGCAAACACGCACACAGACACACAAAGACAGCAGACTCTCAGGGACAGTAAATAGAGATTGATTGGAAGCTTAAATAGGTGGAGCGTTCACAGAAAGCCTAATGGTTGGAGCTGATTGTTTCTCTGCTCTCTTTTCATTTTTCTGTTTCCCTGCCGTCGCGTTTCATCTTTGTCTGGTTCATCTTCTCCAAACTGCCACAACTTTCCCTCCTCCTCCTCTTCCTCTTCCTCTTCCTCCTCCTCCTCCTCCTCCTCCTCCTCCTCTCACCTGCTTCTGTTTGTGTGCAGAACGCCTACGACATGGCAGAGCTGCAGAAGTCCCTCCAGCCAAGCCCGGCCCAGTCCGTCCAGTACTGCCGTTCCAGAGCCCTGCACCACCCGCCTCCTCCCCACCACCACCACCACCACCTGCTCCACCAGGCTGCCCCCACGCCCGCCTCTATCCAGGGTTTGGACCCCCTCAGCCGGACGTCCAGCTCCACAACGCTGCCCCCATCTGCCGCCTCCACCTCCTCCACCAACACCACCACCACCAGCCTGCGCAGGGACGTCCCCCCCACCAGGCCCTCCGCCCAGGGCCAAGCCCGGCCCCCCCAGCTGGCGCGTCCCTCCCTGTCCTTCTCCAGCCAAGATCTGGCACGCTACCTGTGCGAGATCATTCGCGACGCCGACCAGCATCCCGACACGGGGCCCTTTGACTCACTGCAGGTCTTCTCCACCGAGGGAGGGGGCTCACCCGCCGGCTCCCTCAGCTCCTTCAGCTCAGCGGGCCTGGAGGGCGGCGATCCAGTGGATGGCGGGGGGGAGGCGAGGAGGGAGGAGACACTCGGGGATTGGGGGCCTCGCTTTGAGAAGCTGCGGGCGCTGTACGAGCGAGCCGAGGTCAGCGATCTCTGAGCTGCGGCGCTCGAACTGATGGACCCCGACAGCGTGGGGGGGCACACAGACACTCTACAGAGAGCCCCCCCCCCTTGCTCAGCCAGCGCTCGGCCAACAACTGACTGGAAAGGTGTTGTATCAGCTGGACGATGAGCCCTGTCCATCATCATGGTGGCCTCACAGACAAAAGGAAAGTATCCCAGAGAAGAGCCCCCCCACCCCAAACCCCTACCCCCAGCAGCAGGTGAGGTTAAAGCCTGCTGAGCATCAGTCCACAGGAGCTGAGCTCAAACCCTCCTCAGTTGAAGGCTGAAAAATGTAAAAACAGGACTTTTTCTTTTCTTCTGTTGAACAAAAGGGGAGGGGCTTAAACCTATTTTTATCATCCTGCTGCTGATTGAAATCCGTGTAAATAAAAGTCACACGTTCCACAGTGTCGTGGTCGTGGCGGGACCTGGACTGGATTTGAATAGGACTTTTGGTGGACAGTTTGTGTTCTCTGCTGTACGCATCAGTTTCTGTCTGTGTTTGTAGAAGAAAAGCGGAGGAAAAAAAAGCTTCGACTATCATCAGGTTTCAGGTGGAGACTCATTTTTTCTTGTTTGCTGGGTGGAGTAATTCTGTATTGGTCGAATGTCTCCACCATCAATGCGCTGCAGGTTGTAAAACATCAAGCCCTCTACTTAGCAAAGCGCCGGCGTCTTCATTTGATTTCCTGTTCTCCTCCGCTGCTCCTTTCTGCTCACCCAAGGGGAGGCGGAGGGGTTGGGGGGGGGTGAGGTGTGCAAACAAAAAAACCCAGACAAAGACGCACGAGTGGACGTGTGGAGATGGAGGAAGCGCTCGCTTCTCCTCCAGCATACCAACAACGTGGATGATGCCAGACGCTCATTCAGAAGACAATGGCTGAATGGAATGCAAACCATGTGGTGCAGCTTTCCAAGGTGACTGCTTAAGTGCTACCAATCGGTGCTGGGGGGGTCAGATTTCATGCAGACTGGAATCAGAAAATCAGGGTTAAAAGGGATTTGAACTCGTCCCAGTCCCCACCCTAATCGCCGTTCCTCGTTGACCAATCCTCTGTTTAAGACCACAAAAGTTCAATTAAGAATTTAGGTTTTTTACATCAAAATAACATTTTGTCCCAGAAGAAAACAGATAATAAAGGTTTTTCTGGGTTTTTATTTTTTTGTTGCCTTGAAGTTCCACTCTGATCATCCTCTGATCTATTTTCAAAGCGTTTCCAGTGGTCTGACTTACGATCATGACGTTTTCTAGCCAAAATCTAAAAACCTGTGTTAACTAGGACATAGTTTCTGCAGAGCAGTAGACGTTCTTTAGACATATTGCCTCTGAGTTGTGGGCAGGACTATTGGTACATAGCTATCCCTGTTACCTGTCAAAGATCCCATTACCTGTCAAAGATCCCTGTTACCTGTCAAAGATCCCGTTACCTGTCAAAGATCCCATTACCTGTCAAAGATCCCGTTATCTGTCAAAGAACTTGTTACCTGTCAAAGATCCCGTTATCTGTGAAAGATCCTCTTACCTGTCAAAGAACCTGTTACATCTCAAAGATCCCGTTACCTGTCAAAGATCCCGTTACCTGTCAAAGATCCCGTTACCTGTCAAAGATCCCGTTATCTGTGAAAGATCCTCTTACCTGTCAAAGAACCTGTTACATCTCAAAGATCCCGTTACCTGTCAAAGATCCCGTTACCTGTCAAAGATCCCGTTATCTGTGAAAGATCCCGTTACCTGTCAAAGAACCTGTTACATCTCAAAGATCCCGTTACCTGTCAAAGATCCCGTTACCTGTCAAAGATCCCGTTACCTGTCAAAGATCCCGTTACCTGTGCAAAACAAAGCTTCAGCACTCCCAGTGTCCCGTCAGACAAAAAGAAGTCCTTTTCTACCAGTTTCTCCTCACTTTCCAACCTCAAACCATTCGTACTTTATTTTATTTTTGAATATGAACAACTTCTCCTCACTGTATAAAGCAGTTCTAACCTGATGGATCCTTTATGGATTTTCCTAAAAACTCGTTGAAGTTCAGAAGTTTGGACTAAAAAAGCAGGAATTGATGAGAGAAAATTGAGCATTTTAGTTCCATATAATCAATTTAGGCATTTTACATCTTATCTCTGTATTTTTTGTGTGGCTTCTCAGTTTCTGAGCAGAGAAGCTCCTCTTCTACTTCTGAAAAAAAGTGTGATCACAAAAAAAACAAAACACAGAAATGCCAAAGAAAGTGATCAAAACCAAAACAGGCTCTAATAAATCAGTCAAAAATTGTTACCCCATTGGAAGATTTTCTTCAAATGACAAATAACAATTCAGCCAATATGGTTAGTAAATTGTCTTACCAATTGTTCTTCTTTTAAAGAAAGAAATTCTAGTCCCTAAGGTCAAATCTGAACTGCCCTATAGCCGCTCTACGTTAGCGCGTAGCTGCCAGTGCAGTGAAAAAAACATTACGTTGGTTTTATAACTTTGAAATCATGCAAAAACAGAAACTCAATACTTCTGTGTAAACTTCTGAGCTGCAGAGCGCACCCACGTGAACAAATGTGTTCCTCCTTCACGCCACGGACCACACTACCAGAGGACGGATAGCCAGCCCTAGGTGTCTATACTGCTCCCCTTTAAAAAAAAAATAAACACTTTTGTACATAAACCCGTCAGTAATACTGACAAATCTCCAGCATCTTGTTGCTTTGTGTTTCTACCTCCCCCTCCTCCAACTTCCTTATCCCCCCTCCTCTTTTTCCATCGGGTCTAACAACATTTATGCAAAGATAATTAAAATAAATAGAGTTTAGCCTCACATACAAAGGGGGTAATACAAATATACACCTTGTGTGTCTGAAGATTCATAACCCCCTATTGTACAAAGGACATCTCTCCAACACAAGAGGCCTTCAGCTCTCAGGAGTTAAAAATAAACAGTTTTGGACACCGCTGCAGCTTCAACTGGAGCTAGAACGGTAGCGAAGCAATTTGGCAAAACATTTTTTTCTTAAACTAAAATTATTTTGCTATTGATTATTTTTCTGTCTGTAATAAAAAAACAGCAGAAAAATATTGGAGGAACCAACTTCCAACTTCTATTGAAAAGTTGTTTTAAAAATGCAGATGAAAACACAAGATCACGAAAGTGTGAACGTCGACGCCACACCGCAGTGAGGTGACGACACGTCGAGGGATTCTCGGTTCCCGCCGCTGGTGCAGAGACGAGTTTCTCCTTATGAATAGAACGTCCAGGCAGGTATAGCGCAGAATCAAAGGACTGGTCGCTTTCACCTTTGATGAGAGAAGACATGGAGGTGAAGGGTGGACACATGGACACCAGATGATGCAGTTATTCCGAGAAGGAAACACTGTGGGTGCAGCGCATTTCTGCTGCAGTTTGTCAAAAAGCAGCCGGGCATCTGCTGGCTCTGCGATCTGCTGGAAGAGGCAGCAGCGCTGTCATCATCGATCTTTCTCCGCTTTTTTTTTTATTTGTCTCCATCCTGGCAGATTTGTGCCTGCCAGCAGAAAGCAGTTAAAGGGTAGGAGAGTGTAAAAACATGTCAGGCCACTAATCCTAATGGGAGGTGATGGCTTGCTGTCAGGTTGAAAAAAAATTTAAAAAAAAACCAAAGGACTGTGTGGACTTGAACAGAGAGAATCTCAGACTGCAGCTTTTCCACAAACATTTACAGCAAAAGCTCGTAGGACGACGTCCTGATGCTGTGGGGATTGTGTGTTTTATTCCTCTGTGTGAGAGGCAAACGCTGATGCACAGCAATCTGACTCATTCATCCCATCAAATGGCTTCTTAAATGTTGTATTCTGGGTGCAGACTTGTGAAAAAAGTTTGTTTTTACCTCATTTGTATATACAGAGATAGATAATATACAATTACTGCTTTTTGTCAAGAAAAGGCACATACGTTTGAAAGACGCATTTTAAGAGTTAAAAAGAATATTCTGACTGAAGACATTTTCTATCAACATGATGGTGAGGAGCTTTTGACGGCTCTATAAGTGTTTTGTATTTGCTTTGATCTCTCTTTCTCAATAAATTCATTTATTTGCACCAGACTGGATCATGACTGTCTGAAAGCACGATTGCACACTTCTGCTTACATATATTTTTGTCCATTTTTAACTTCTCAATTGTTCTTTGAGTAAACCAAATTAACAGACTAGAAGTAGAAGTCCAGCGTAAAGCTTGAGTCTCTGTGCAGAGGGACGGACGTAAAACACAGACATGACGGAGGCCATGTAAACATGATTGAATAATGAATGCACTATTCATTTTGTGTCAACGCAACGGAGCCGAACCGCAGACGGACCAGTAGATATCAGCCTCGAAGCTGGAACCTTTTCAGGGAAGGAAACTGTCAAAGTTAACAGGCCAACTCTTTCTAAAAGTTAAATAATTGAGATTTCCCCTGCCATCGCTACGGGTTACCATGGAGATGAGAAACAGCGGTTAGATAAGATGCTTCAGGTGGAAAAGTGACTGAGAATCCTGAATTAATGTCTGTGTGCGACCGTGGAGCGGCAACACAACTCTGTGCTTTGATGCAACAGGAAGAAAGCTGATTTCAGACAGGAAGTCACCATGTAACAAACACAAGACGACTGTTTCACACACAAAAAAAAGTCTCATTTTATTGAACTGCACTGCACCGAACATAGACTGATAAAAAAGTGGGATGCATGACAGACACGTTTGGCACGAAGAGTTGTGACTGCACAGAAAAGACTGACACTTTTATTTTTTAGATGAATTCCGCTGCAAAAAGGGAAGAAACACAGGAGAAAGAACAACTGGAGAAGTGACTGAAGGCACCCGAAAGCAACATTCCTGTTTTATAAAAACCCACGAGTCAGCAGGGGAGGAGTCTTCAGCGCAGGAAAACCACCTCAGCCTATCAGTGCATCTTCCACTTCAGTGGAAAAGTTCACAGTGTTGTCACTACAGGACGTCAGCTGAGAACACAAACGCTTATTGGAAGAAAAAGAAACATGATCCCATTAGGAAGTGACTCGTTAAAGCAGAGCTGTGCTTCAGTAGATCAAACGTTTTTCTGATCCTGAAGGACTGACGACCTCCTGAGAGATCGGAAGTTCTTCCCCGCGTCAACTGTACCCTAGGGTCTAAGTACCGGTAATCATTCCATGGTCACAGTTACAGCTCAGATTCTTCTGCTCTTGGTTCTATTACAATATCTGCCGTACTCCCACCATGCACCTGTAAGGGGGTAGCAGATTTGTGGGTTGTCCAGGTCCATGTAGCCGTAGAGAAAGCGACTGCATCTTAACCCTTGTGCTATCCTATGGGGGTCCAGATGACCAAATCCTTACATTGACGTGGTCTCCCTACCATGACAAAGGTGGAGAGGATTTCATGTAATCCATGGACACCAGTGAAGATCACAAATCATTGAAGAACAAAGGTTCAGAGCTCTGTCTAGTGGGTCTGGATGACCCAACTCCCAATGTTAACGTGCCTAGGATAGCAAAAGGGTTAATCCTTGTGCTATCCTGGGCACTTTAACATTGGGAGTTTACTGGGAGTTGGCTGAACTTTTTTCTTCAATGATTTGAAGATGATCCTAATGTTAGGATAAGATAGCACATGGGTAAAGGGGAGCGCAGGTGTGTCTTGCAGTTCCGTTGAGGCTCGCATGGCCACCTTGGCCATGACAATGGACCGTACCATTGTTGTGCGTGTGGTAAGTGTATCATGAAATATTTGTAAGGATAATGGAAGTTACACACACTTATGACATAGGGGAGATGCTTTTGTACGGTATCTTTACGCCACACTCTAGACGCTGCAGGTACTGACTCCTCACTCACCGTGAGCAGATGCTACACGCACGAGGTGTGCACGCCACATGTAAGAGCCCGTAGGACGCTCGTAGGATGTCCACGCAAACTCCACCGATTGTCTAATTTCCCCATTTTTAACAGTCGGGCTGCAGCAAGGAGCACGCATCACATGAACAGCACGAAGGGGCTTCTTAGGAAGGCCAGGGTTGAAAAAGTAAAAAATGTGTACGGCACGTCTGCGTCTCACCTTCTTCACCCTAACACAAGTGTTCAGTAGGACCTGTCGCCCACAGCATGCCGGAAGAATTTTGGTGACCTTGATATTTCGCAGATAACCTGTATCCACACACGAGGACAGTTTATATCCCAAAAACTTCTACATGCTGTCTTGCAGTTACTTCACAGTACTAAGAAAATTCTTCAGGTGATTTGATTTAAAGTCATTTCAGTGTATTTGTTAGTGAAAGTTAAACAAAATAATTTTGGGCTATATAAACAAAACTGAACTGTTTGGAGGTGAAACAGAGAGGGGGGGTGTGGCGTTCCAGTAACATCAGGAAAGGGGACAAGATGGCGAGATCCCCACCATCAGAGGACAAAAGTCCATCTCTGTTTCCGTCGGCTTTTAATTCCCTACGATTAGTATCAGATTATTTTAGCAACATCTTCTGAAGCTCACAGTCCTGATCTGCTCTTCATGGAGGAAACCACCAGCTGCCTCCTAATGAACTACTAATCCCAATATGTATGGAAATTACCAGCGTTAAAAAAAAGATTACATTAGTGCACTCTTATTAAGCAAACATAATGGGATCACTTTGTTCTCAAATAAAGCAATCAAACATCTCCTAAATGAAACATGCAGCAGGACAGTGGGGAGCGGGCGCCGCGGCTGCATCTGATGCATGAGAATGAGGTCGCTCAGCAAACGACGGGTTTGAGGAGGAGAGCCGGCCGCAGGAAACGACCGGAGACTGAGGTCCTCATCCACATGTGGAGATACTAAGACGCCAAGCGGACAGGGACAAATGTTTCTCAACAACTCAGTTGGAGGTGTTGGTCTAAGTAAACTCAGGGGCCAAGTAGTAGAGTGTCCGACCAAAGATTGGTCAAAGGTTCAAGTCCATGGTCAAGTCATACCAAAGCCAAAAACCTCCCGTCTTCACATTTAACATTGATGGGATGATTTAGGGGGGTAAACCACCAAATGGTTACCAATCACAGATGGGCCTGCAGGTCACTGCAGAGGTCAAATCTAGAGGGCATAAAACAGACCCAGATGTATGGAATTAAGCCTGGTTTCCACTGAGCAGTCCGGTCCGGTAGTTTAAGCGTTTCCATTGTAAGCAGCTGGGTGGCTCAGTTGGTAAGGTGAGTGGCTACCACGCAGGGATCCAGGGTTCGATTCCCGGAGGGGAATAAACAATGGTACTGAGTACTGAGGCAATTACCATGTCAACTGAGCAATCACCCAGTGACGGTCCTTAGGCAAGGCCCTTAGCGCTACTGCCTCCCGAGCGCAGTTAGGCTGCAGCTCACCGCTCCCCCAGGGGATGGGTCAAATGCGGAGAAGAATTTCCCCATTGAGGGATCAATAAAGTACCAATTATTAAAATGGACTCAAACCAAATGGTAACAATTTTGGGGCCCCATAGTAGGTCCATAGAAAAATGGAACAGACCATTTAGGGTGGAGCTTCTGCTAAAACCTGTTGATTGGCTGAAGGCCATTACGACAAAAGAAAGCTCCAAGAAAGCGTCTGTTTTCCTCTACTCCGCCCGTAATCTTCTCTCACACAGCATGAACTGCTTTGAACCAAAAGCCAAGCGGGAAAATAGAGAGCTTCTGAATGACGTTCATTGTTGTTGGCATGCGCCGTGACGGCCCAGCTCCCAGTGGAAACGCTCACCTGAACTGCCTGAACCATTCTAGACTGGACTGTACTGCTCAGTGGAAACAAGGCTTTACAAATGTGCTCACCTCGGCTCTAAACCAAATTTAGTTGCCATTTTATCAAGATACTGTCACCACAACATTGGTGCCAGACACCATCAAGCAGTGATTTGTCCGAGTCAGCCTAAGTCATCGTTTCTGTGGCAAGCACCTTCGCCAGTCAGGAATGAGCTTGTTGACAGGCCACACCCCTTCCACTTGAAAGAGGGCTACACGAAATCTGTCAAACATTCTAAATTTTGGACGCGAGGCCACCTGCTGTTTTTGAGACATCTGTTAATTAACTTGAACTACTAAAAGAAAGTACAAAAAAAAAAAGGATTGTCAGGAGCTTGTTAATAAAGGTATCAGTTCCAGAATGGTTCTTCTGACCAATAGAATGACTGAGTGACAGCTGTTTATTTCTCTATAGAGGTCTATGGGATTATGGCATCTTGGAACTCAAAGGTACTTCCTGTCTGAGACAGTCTCAGTTCTCATATACAGTTAATAGTTTTCAATAGTTTTCATCTTCTGCTTTTCTTACAGAAAGTCTGGGTTTGATATGCAAGCGCTGCCCCTCTCCACCGAATTTCAGCTGAGAATCAGCTCGCTACTATTTTCCAGCGACTTCCATTATTCATGAGGGTTGTTGTGAGGAGAGAGCAAAGGTGGTGCTGATGGAGGAGTCGATGCTGAGCGGCATGCAGGCGATGAAGATAAAACACAGAGTTCACAGAGAGCCGTTCTGACCCCTGAGTCCCTGCAGAACTGCTTTTGATATGAACTTAAATCCAATCAGAACAGAGAGCTGCAGCGCTGAGGAGAGGATGTCGCACGTTGACCTCAGCATAGACCCCGTGACCCGTCAGCTGTTTGAAATCTGAAAGTGATTGATCTACTGAAGCCGGAAACCCCAAAGGTTTGTGGTTTGGTGGCATTTTTCTTGAAAACAACTTCATAATATGAGCACTAAATCGTGGTATGTTTCTACAGCAACGGCGCCACTCACTTTAATGGGCAATAAAGCATGGGGGCAATCCTTGCTGAGACTGTTCCCCCCCACAACCTGAGCCCCAGACCAGTGGAGGGGGCAGATAATGGACTGGTGCTGGTCACACTGATCGGGTCCTTTAATCTGCCATGCTTTGAAGGTTGCCATGGTAACACTGATTGGGGTAAAACTTGATTTTTTAAGACTCTGGTCTGTAGATTGGCCTGAGATGTAACTGGAATCAGAGTAGATGACAGGTTTTAAGTCATAATGGCCCCATCCTCATGCCCTTTACATCTTCCAGTATATCTTCCACATGTTCTCCACAAAGCCTTAACATGTCAATATTATGACACGTAACAATTTGTGTGGCTGTAGAAAAACGTAACGTTCCACTAACTCCATTCTGGAGTCGAACTCGTGATGGTTTCTGGGAGAAGTGGTGATTCTGCGAGGCCCCTGACCTCCCAGAGTTCAATGAGAGAAGGTCATCATTCCAGAAGGAGCTGCTCAGCAGGGAGGAACAGGGCAGAAAGTTACAGGGAGGAGAAAACAAGCCCAAGGATCCACCGGAGCTCGGCTCCTCTACAGTTCCCCGACATGGAAACTCCATGAGACATGCTGAGAAGTCAGAGGCATAACCTCCCCCTCCATGACACAGAATCTGACTGCAGAGACTAGTGTGACTTCTTAACCCATGAGAACCTAGACCTTTTTCTGTTCCACTGATGTCACCAGGGGTATTATGGGTCAAGGTGGAAGGTTCTACCTGCTTCTGTCTGCTGTCTTCAACATCAACTAAACATCTTCTACATATGGATGTAATCTATTACATCAGTAACTTTCAATTCAAAGTAATCCATAACATCTACACTCCACTATGGCCTAAAGTAAGTCGGAGCTGCAGCCACTTTTACCTTTAAAACCATAAAAATCTGTTTTCTTTCGACACTGATGAAAAGTTAAGACCCCCCCCCCCCCCACACACACACACACACAGAAACACACACCTGAAGGTTCAGCTCCCCCCACAGCAGAGTTCACAGAGCTGCCGGTCATATCAAAATGGTTGGGATAAAAGGTGGGGTCAGTTTGTCGGGCGCCCCCCCCCAGCTACGGCGCCGCGGCCGGCTCTGCTGGGCTCCTGGGAGTTTTCCGCCGCTTCTTCTTGAGCCGGTACACGTGGAAGGTTTTGTTCTGGAAGCTTCTGCTGAACAGCGCGGTGTAAGCGGCGTCGTCTGTTTGGATGGCCTCACAAAAACGGGGGTGCTCGGCGGGCGTGAGGTCTGGGTCGTTCTCTCCCGGTCCATCCATGATCTGCAGGGGGGGAGGGGGAGAGCAGCACAGGTCAGCAGGTCTGAAGGAGGAAGTTCAGCTCCGGACACAAACTGTGAAGGGCGGCCGCAGTGACCTGAAGACCGCACAAACACTCCCGTTTGAGAATATCGACGGCTGCATCGATGAAACGTCCGACGCAGACGGCTGATCTGGGAGATGAAGAAGCGATTAAGTTAAAGAGCTTCCTGCTGCTCGTGGAAAGACAGTTCAAGGACCTGAATTTGGAAATGCATATCAGGAAAAATCCCAAGTAAAAAAACGTAATTTATAAACTTGTTTTGATGGAAAAAAGAGGCAACATTAACTTAAGATTTCCTAATTGTTCATTTCCAGTATTTATGACCAGAATAGATGTGACCACCAACCACTCAGAGTTTGAAATGTTGATTATTTGAAAGTTTTATTTTCTGAGAAAACTCATTTACATTTTCACTTTTCAGAGCTAAGCAATTATTAAATGTGAGAAGCCAATTTGCGATAATTAATCGCAAAACATGTCATCAACTGTCTTTTTGCTTCATCTTCTAAATAGCTGTTTGTTCACTGGTGTCATTTAAAGTCTGGGCTGTCAGAACGTTTGAACGACTCCACGCCGTCACGTGGCGTTCAGCTGCGTCGGTGGTTTCACACTTTCTAATCAATGACTGCCACAAATTAATAACCTGCAAACGGCAAAAGGCTGGAGCAAAGAGGGAGCTTCAAATGACAGCAGAAAAAGACAAAATCAGAGACGTGAAGGAAGGCGAACGAAAGCGGGAGGTGAAAGACGGCGGCGGCAGAGAGACGCGTTCCCAGCAGCGCTTCAATAAAGCTGTCCAGGTTTTCCATGTTGAACGTGCTGAGACGCCTTTATTGCATCACAAAGGAAGACGCGTGTCGGCTTCGCCGTTTCATGTGTCATTCAGCGCCTTGTGCCAGACTCCAGCTCGCCGAGGTGACGGCGGCGGGGAGGGGAGGGGGGGGGGGGTCGCAGAAACGGCGAGATAGAGTGAGAGACGGAGACGAGCAGATAAGAAGTGAGACTATTGATCCCTCTGCGGGGGCTGAGGGCTTTTACTGAGACACAGCGCTTGATGGAGGAGTCACACACACACACACACACACACACACACAGAGCGTCACCGTGAGTCACTGTGAACAAACGCCACCCACATGTCCGTTGGCCAGGTCGAGCAGGTCCCGCAGTCTGCAGCCTCGCCTGTGCCTCCGCTCGTAGCAGATGCTGTTCTCCAGCACCACGTAGTCGGCCCCCGCCGCCCTCAGGATCCCGTACACTTCCTCTGGAGACCGGCGGGCGTACACCTGGTATACCTGCGCTCGCACACACGCACAAACACACACACACACAGCAAGAAAAAACAGACGGTGAAGGATCTAAAAACACCAACATTCCTACTGACAGGGAAAAAAACAACACAATGACACATGAGACTTGAGTTTTGGATGTTCTTTCAGTTTTCATTACGTAGATTTGGTATTAGGAGAGAGACATGACTTTAATATCATTTATTCAACCAAGGGTGTATAAAACCAGTAACAGCTCTTTAAAAATTTGATGCATCATAATCATTTGCAGACACTTTTAACTCTTGATAAATAAAAAGAATCCATAGGCTTAGGTTTACACCACTGTCACCTCTAAAGCTTTTAAAACCATTTTCAAGTTTTGTTTTTAATTGATTTTTTAATTTCAAACCATGTCTGGTCATCAATTCCATAACTTTATTCATCAGGAATGCACAATATTATCAGCAAAGGATCAGAATTAGCAGATATCTGCATCAGAAAGGGAATATAGGATCTGACAACATGATTGACAAGGAGCTACACGTCAAGAATTGATCACTGTCAATTCTTCACATTCTGGTCTGCTCTTTGTATTTTTGTTTATTTCAGGTCATTGTTTACGGCGTTTATCAGCGTTTTTCTGGATTCACTGAACCTGCTGCGTCAAAGAACAGCAGCCTTTATATTCTGCCTGACTTTAACATGGTGAACAGGGATGATCAAATGTGACCTTTGTTTTTAGATGTCTGATTGGGCCAAGCTAGGTCACACCAAAGAAAAGAAACAAGCGGATCGTTTGAGGATGACCAGGAGGCCTCCTTGACATTAGAACACACGATGAAGAGGCAGACCACCTGAACAGCAGCTTTCATGGGAGAGCTGCCAAAGGACACGAGAAACCTGCACCAGGCTGGAGAAAACTGAATCTGGAAGAGGAGAGAAGCCTGGAGTGAAGCAATCAATGGATGGTAGACCTAGAAGACCACTGATCATGGCCCTCAACCTGGAGAGACGCACAAGATCTAACGCCAGAAGGGGGAAATTATCCCAAAAAAAAAAACCGGAAAGCAAAAGTCCTAGAAACACATGGAGGAACCTGGTTTATCACCGTCAGAGCTCTAGGACCAAAGTTACCACGGCGACCATCAGAAATACACTCCGCCTCCATGGACTCAAACCAGCAGGGAGGTACTGGGTCCCATTCTTTAGATGTTTGGTATGACTCAGCCATGGATTTGAACTCACAACATTCCCCTCAGGGAGGACACTCCTCCACAAGGCCGTTGAGCTGTATTGATGTTTGTTATTGACCAAACCCTCATTCTTCCCTCTATAGTTGCATTTAGTTCTCATTTTTGTCTCTCATACTTACAGTTTACCTATGATGAAAATTAAAGACGAGCTCTCTCATCTTTTCAGTGGGAGAACTTGAACAGTTGTTGGCTGACTGAATATTTTTTGTCACAGATGTCCCTGTGTTTTCTTGGTTTGTTTACTACTCTCTGCTGCAACGACTCATTCATCTTTTCTGCTCTCCAACAGATGCTCCAGGAGTTCTGAGTTTGTCCGTTACAGTGACACATCTCTCATCTTCTGACAGATTTGCCTGCTGGTCCCTGACTGAAATGTATTTCTTTCTCTGTTAACAAACTTCACGTTTGTCTGTTTTCTCACGCTGCTGCAGACACCAGACCAGTCTGCTCGTCTCCTTACAAACGTTTTCTTCTGGTTCTGTTGGAGGTTCCTTCTGGAGCTTCCATTTAACTGGAGTTTTTCTCTCCACTGTCACTTTTTGCTAATTCAATCCTTCCCATCTGATTACAGTTGAGATAATCTGGCTGTGTTTAGCCCTGTGTTGGGCTGGAAACCTGTCCAGGGTTTAGCCTGCCTTAGATGGGATAGGCTCCAGCAACCCGGTGACCCCACAAGGGATTAAGTTTGGAAAAGTGGATAGATCGACAGAATAATAATTAAAAATCATAATTAATGAAGCTTCGATGTTTCTTTGAGAACTTCTCAGCTGTGAACTGGTGCTTTGAACTGGATTGAATGGGAACTTTAAATGGGCTGATCTGCTTAAAAACCCCTTTTCTTCAGTCTCCACCTGGGAGCATTGGTGAAAAGCTCAGTAAAAAAAAGAATGCAGCTCAAACGGAGCTTCTACAGCCCAGCCTCAATAAAACCCATCAAATATTATTACTGCTGTGCCTGTGAACTTCTCGGTGCTCCAGGCTTTTTTGTTTGGTTCTCCTGTGGTCCCACACTTCCAACACGTCTTTAAACTTCCCTGTTTCTCTCAGTGTTGATCCTGTGTTGACATCCCATCTGGATAAAATGTTCCAAAGCGTTGCTGGATCCAACCAGGAAAAAAAAAGACACCTTAATAATATAAAAACTCCATGTGAGCAGAGCCACAGCACCGAAACTTCCCGGAACGCCTCATGAATCCTTCAATGAGGAAGAAGAAAGCGTTTGCGCTGGAAGGAACGCCTGCCGAGTTTCATACAACAAGCAGAAGAACAGGTGAAAGGAGTGGATGTTGCTCCTTAAATGAATAAAGAGCATATTTACATCTGAAAGGAAACTCACATTTCATTGACGTACTGATTAAGACATGACAAAAAGAACAGTGAGTCTCAGGAATATACCAGTGTTTGGAACAAGCTCCTCCAAAAGGCATCGTTCCTGCTCAAACACACACTTGGAGCCCAAGACGCGCCGCCCCTCGTCATGGATCATTAATGAGCGCCACGCCAGGCTCTGGCCTCGCCGCGGCCCAGCATGCATTACTACCCGCTGGGAAGCAAACCACAGGCTCAGCTGCCCAAGAGGAGACCCCACATTACTTTCTGCTTGTTGTGATGAAGACACACACAGAATGTTGAAGCTGAGCGGCAGAAATGCTGATTTGTTAAACTACTTTTTTCTTTCCACATCTGTTCTGAAAACAGTAAGAGGTCAAATAGAAACATTTTTTTTACAAATGCACAAAAAAGCACGTTTTTACAAACTGTAGAATCTAAACATTGCAACCTCAAACTTTTGCAGAATAATTCAGAAACTGACATAATGCACATTTTGACAGACTATTTGCGACAGAATCCAGCAACGTCATGTCTCTAAAAGGGATTCAGCGGGTTTAGATAAATGGATGGACAGATGGATGGATGATGGATGGATGGATGGATGGATGAACAGATGGATGGATGGATGAACAGATGGATGGATGGATGAACAGATGGATGGATGGATGGATGGATGGATGAACAGATGGATGGATGGATGGATGGATGGATGAACGGATGGATGGATGGATGGATGGATGAACAGATGGATGGATGGATGGATGGATGGACGGATGATGGATGGATGGATGGATGAACAGATGGATGGATGGATGGATGGATGAACAGATGGATGGATGGATGGATGGATGGATGGATGAACAGATGGATGGATGGATGGATGGATGATGGATGGATGGATGGATGGATGGATGGATGATGGATGGATGATGGATGGATGAACAGATGGATGGTTGGATGGATGGATGGATGGATGGATGATGGATGGATGGATGGATGGATGGATGGATGATGGATGGATGGATGGATGGATGGATGAACAGATGGATGGATGGATGGATGGATGGAAGGATGGATGGATGGATGGATGGATGGATGGATGGATGGATGGATGGATGGATGGATGATGGATGGATGGATGGATGGATGGATGGATGGATGATGGATGGATGGATGGATGGATGGATGATGGATGGTGGATGGATGGATGGAACAGATGGATGGATGGATGGATGGATGGATGGAAGGATGGATGGATGGATGGATGGATGGATGGATGGATGGATGGATGGATGGATGAGATGGATGGATGGATGGATGGATGGATGGATGAACAGATGGATGGATGGATGGATTGATGGATGGATGGATGGATGGATGAACAGATGGATGGATGATGGATGGATGGATGGATGAACAGATGGATGGATGATGGATGGATGGATGGATGGAAGGATGGATGGATGGATGGATGGATGGATGGATGGATGGATGATGGATGGATGGATGGATGGATGGATGAACAGATGGATGGATTGATGGATGGATGGATGGATGGATGAACAGATGGATGGATGATGGATGGATGGAAGGATGGATGGATGGATGGATGGATGGATGGATGGATGGATGATGGATGGATGGATGGATGGATGGATGGATGGATGGATGGATGGATGGATGATGGATGGATGGATGGATGGATTGATGGATGGATGGATGGATGGATGGATGAACAGATGGATGGATGATGGATGGATGGAAGGATGGATGGATGATGGATGGATGGATGGATGGATGGATGATGGATGGATGGATGGATGGATGGATGGATGGATGGATGGATGGATGGATGATGGATGGATGGATGGATGGATGGATTGATGGATGGATGGATGGATGGATGAACAGATGGATGGATGGATGGATGGACATAATTTATCAAAGCACGTTTGTCTCTCAGATTCCTGTAACAGGTTTGCAACTTTTGAAATCTGTGTTACAGCTTTGAGATTTTCATACTATTAAAATCTACTAAATTCTACTCCAGGATTGTGTGTGTATATATATTGTTATGTATATTGTATACAAGCAAGTACTCCTCTGGGAGATTTCTTTTGCATTTTACTGCTGATAAGTGTGTTTAATACAGCAGTGATGAAAGTCAGGCAAGGAAAAAATCCCTGAACTTTTCTTTGAGCGATATGGCGGGCGCGGAGCGAAATTTTTGAACAATCCATGGACTTAGATGCATTCTGGTACATTCTGGCAGCAAGTTATTCACTTCTTAATCAAGAAACTAAGACTAATTGGAGCATCATGATTTGTCATTCAAACCCCTAGTTTGACTTAACATGAAGGACTTGCTGGTCCTAAAAAAGAAATTGGATAATTGCTAAAAGTAACACAATCCTACAATCTATGCAAAGCATACAATTGCTAAAATATAGTAACATCAAAGCCCCAAATGGCAAAAAGAACACCAGTAACTATGATATTCTATGAAAGTACCTCATTTGTACATGATTTCTGCTTTAGAAATGACAGATGTACAACATCCACTTGCACTGTTTTCTCAAACTATAATTACATCAAAATATGGGATCTGCTTTAAACTATCATTCTATAACATAATACATCAATTCTTTACCACCAATACTAAGTAATCTGGGAAATATCGAAACAAACATACAAACAAAACTAAACGTTGTAAACGTTCTTTTTTAAGGGAGTGTGGGTCCAAACCACCAAATACTTATAATTAATGTCAATTATACTGAACTAAATCATGGTAATTAGGAAATACAAATAAATTAGATAGAGTAATGTTTTCAAAATAAAAACTGAAATTATTTCAAAATTTGGTTTTTGAGATTATTTTACACAAAATGTATTGGACCTACACTACCTTAAAAATATTTTTCTTCCAGCCAAGACCACTTCAATTTGTTTTTTTTCATCTTCTCACAACTGAGGTCGTGACCACGCTCAATAATGACGATGCCCGCCATTATTTTATCACACATTTGATCGCAAACTCTTCCGATTTGTTTGTGAAAGTTTAGTGTGGGTCCGCCAGTTTTGGTCTCTAGGGTATCCGTCACGCTGACCACGTGGTACAGACAGAGCCAATCAGACCCGTCGACGCATCCGAAAGCAACTAAAACGTCCCGTCATTGGTCAATTAGGCCGGGAAGACGAGAGATGGCACAGTAACTGTTGATGTTGCAGAGAGTAAGTAAATCAGCTCTGAACGACAGGTCTCTGGGAAATGAATGATTACAAAAAGAATGAATAAAAAATGGAGTCTGCATCAAAGACACCCCTTGTCTATAGTCCATCATTTTGTTTCCTTTGTGCCAATTGCTTTGATGCAAACTCTCCATTAAATATTTGTAAAGTCTACGCAAAGACTCCGACCTAGAGGCTCATCACTGAAGGTGAAAACCAAACATGGCTGCAGTTGAAACTCCTCAAACCATTTGTCAAACACCTTGTGAGGGTCTGGTCACACATTTTCTCTCTATGGGTCCACTGAATGGTCTACCACCTTGATTTTTAGAGCGGGTCACCTGCATGTCCTGTACTGACCCGCACACAGGCCGTGTCCACTCGTGAGGACATTTGGAACCAAGATTAACCTGTTAACTGCTAATGGTAATTCTGCATAAGTTGTGTCTAAAACAGTGAGATAATCATATCTTGTTACATACAAAGTAGGGTGATAAAAAGGTTTTTGATATTGTTCTTGTTGAGATTCATTTTCAGTCCAACAATATTTATGTCTCTTTATGCAAACACGCATGATTGGATGAGGAGTTTCCAACTCTCACACTGGCATTTGATGCTGAGGCTTTTGGCAGAGCACCAGAGGCTGAGGTTCAAGAGTCTTCTTTTGGGTTTGCTGATTATTTCTGACAGCAGTGAGAAGCAGAGAGACACATGGCAGGAAGTGAAGAGAGGAAAGTGAAATTCCTGGTAAGTGTTGGGAGATCTCTGGTTTTAGGTGGGAGACTGAACGCTGGACAGCAGCCAGAAACCAAGAGGTTTCCAAGTTTCCAACTTCACTTTGAATTCTCCTGGTCACACATCACAAATCAGACCAGGTTTTTGTCCCAGTAAACACACCAAGATGTTTTTGTTCCATTCCACAAATACCATCTGGTGCTTAACTTTATTTAATGATGCAATTATGTTCAGGAGGTTATTTTTAATCCGGCATATTTGCCCTGACAGCACTGCTGCCTTGTAAGGAACACTGTGGACTTGAGGAGAAAACGTCAAAGTGTCATTTGTTCTTGATGTCCAGAGACTTAAACCTCTCCATTTCCTGATGGTGCTTCTCCGATGACAATGCATGTGGTCGCATCGCTTCTGTCTCCACACCCAATAATGGAGGCAGCAGCTCCATCCCCCCCATGATTGTTTTCGTGCAACGGTTTGGGTGTTTGCGTGAAGTGGACGGACGGATGGTGGTACCTGTCTGGTTCGGTCCCGGAGGTCTTTGTCTTCATAATGTGGGTGGTTGGTGAGAACCCTGCCTGTGCACAGCTTGATGCCGGCCAGAAGCTGCATGCTGCCTGCAAACACCGCCTGCTTGGGGGTCTTCGTGCTGTGGAAAAACCCAAGAAAGAAAGGCCTGTCAATAACCAGCACCCCCCGATTATGTGATGCACAACTGGGCTCAAGATTAATTACAGTTTGTTAAGGAGCTCCTAACTGAAAACGGAGCAATAAAAGAAAGTAAGAAAGGCAGAGGAGGAAGAAAAAGATGAAAAAGTTTGGGGGCCATTCAGCGGCGCATGTAGTCATTAGAAAAGTTTGATTGGTCTCCTGTTCCATTTATTTTCTGACTTTTTGAGATTTTCCAGCTCAAATATTTTTGCTTTATGAGCTGCTGCTATAATTGGAACAAACTGCTGCCATTAAATTGAAAAAAAAAAAATAAAAAACGAGGCTTCAAGGACATCAGCTGATCACTAAAGAAAAGGCCTCAAATCAAATCAAATCAAATGAAAGATCGTACAGATGTGGAACGCAGACCAGCAGTTTTCAAGTAAAGGAAGACAAACAACTGTTCTTGAAAGGCTTTTCACTCCTAAATACATTCGAATTTTACAATATTTGTCCATTTATTGTCTGCAGCTTATCTGGGGTTGAGTTATGTGGTCTCCAGTAACTTCCTTCTTCCCCTCTTAAAGGGCAGAGGAAGCACTTTGTGGCAGAAGATCCGCAATATCATCTCTGGCCAGATTAGAATAATACTTCTTTCACTTGATCGCTCATTTCTGCAGCCCATCAATGAGGCACCATCTTTGCTTTAACCAGTGGCCTTGTGGTAGAGTGTCCGCCCTGTGACTGGAAGGTCAAATCCAGGACGAGTCATACCGAAGACTCTAAAAGAGGAATGGGAGGAATTACTGAAAGGGACAAAAAGAAACTGTACAAGCTAGTGAAGAGAGCTAGCTCTGTCCTGGGCTGTCCCCTGGATTCAGTGGACTATGTAGGTGAGAGGAGGATGCTGACCAAGCTATCCAGCACCCGTAACAACCCCTCCCACCCTCTGTATGTAACAGTAGCCGCGTTTACATGGGCAAAATATCTTGATCGGATCAATGGTCGGGTTAAAATTCACCCGTGCACATGGGCACAGAAAACCTTTTTCCGATTAGAACAAACGTTCCCATGGGTCACACTTACGGTCGGAATAAATCATGAGGGCATGCGCAGTAGTGTTAAAAAACCCGGAAGGAAGTGTCCCGTTGTAAACAACCCTTTGCTGTCACAGACATTTATGCAGTAGCTCGGTAATATACGAGACGATCTTCCAAACTTGCTTTTATTAATGTTATGAATATTATGAAGCGTCTATTCGCTCATCGTTTTATATTTAATCCGTGTGGTCGGTGCTTTTTTGTGCAGGGGGAGCTTGAAGCCAGGGTTAGGACAGGCTATAAACACGGGCTAACAGCATTAGCTTGGCTGCACGCAAATGTTTGGGAATAAGCCTTTATTCAGCCTTTATTTTGTCGGGATACAACTGGAAACACAAATCCACGTGATTGTTTGGACAGTTTCTAAGGACTGAGCGACATTTCTGCTTTGAAGCTCACACACCGACCCAAATGTGTGTGCTGACGGGCCGAGCTCTGCTCGGTTCTTATGAGTCCTGCAGCCGCTAACCCAGAGCGGCAGGTCGGCTCACAGTCCGAATTCTCACACATAACAACACAACAAAACGCACACGTAACAAAGCAGCCCCCCCCCCCCCCCCCCCCCCCCCATAACACAATAAATCCGCCTGCTCTGCTCAGAGAGGTTCACTCGGTCCACTCGCACCGGAGCCCGAACGCAGAGCTCGGGTGCCGGGTCCAGACCTCACTGGGCATGAAGCGCTCCTCCCCGGCACCCCCCTCGTGAGGGGTTAGAGACAGGCAGAGAGCCAGCGGGGCGAGAGCGGAGCGGCGCTTTTCAGGGGGCCGCCGCAGAGCAGCTGATCGGTCCTGTTTGAGCTCCAAAGCTTTCTATCAGCGAAACACCGTCTATGAATGACGTAAACCAGAGCAGAAGTGACACACGATCGGAATGACCGTTTACATGTACCACGATCAGATAAAGGATCGGTATAACCCACCTATCTCGATCGGAAAGAAAGTTTGATCCGAACGAGTCTGACCGGGGCAGACTATTCCGAACGGCGCGTTTACATGACACATTTTCTTTCCGATCAGGTATTCTTTCCGATTACTTTTGCCCATGTAAACGCGGCTAGTGAGGACCATGAGTAGCTCGTTCAGCCGAAGACTGCTGCACCACCAGTGCAAAGAGGAACGATACCGGAGGTCCTTCGTCCAAACAGCAGTCAGGCTATACAACAACATGGTCTAGGACTGCCGAAACCGCTGCTGTTATTTAACTACTTAACTTGCTATTTTTGACGTGTACTTTCACTTCCACTTTCTATTATTACAATTTCATTCTTACTCAATGCTACCTGTTTTTTTGTAACTGGTATATTTCTTGTTGTGGCTGCTGTGACAACTGAATTTCTTTCTGGGAATCAATAATGTCCTATCTATCTATCCATCTATCCATCCATCCAAAAATGGGACCCAATGACACTCAGCATTAAGGGGTTGGATTGGGGGGTTAAACCACCCAATGGTTCCCAAGCGGAGCTGTGTCTGCAGCTCACCGCTCCCCCAGGGGATGGGTCAAAAGCAGAGAACTAATGTCACACACCTAGGTGTGTGACAGACAATGGGACTTTAACTTTAGCTTTGCTCATCATCCCAAAAACTCTGAAAGAACCTCTGGGTCGAATCCCTGCCTGTACATCTGTCCTCTACAACAGTGTTTTTCAACCAGTGTGCCGCGGCACAGATGGTCAAGTGTGCCGTGGGAAATTGCCCTCAACTGAAACATTTATGATCTCCAGGATTTCACCTCTTTGTTCATCCAAACAAGCCCTAAAAAACACTAAGAAATAAGGAATATGACAGATCATAAAATACTTTTTTCTTTGTGTTTATTTGATTCTATTAAAGACATTTTGATAAAAATGACGGTACCGATTTAGCTGCAGCTTAATCTCCGTTTTAGCAAAAGTCACGCCCCTTTAACTGTCTCCACCAATCATTCTTGGATTCTTAATCAGGTGTCATCAGTCTGACCAATCAGAAGTGGTTAAAGTCTCAACTTCCTTGTTTAGATTCTGCTGATAAAGTCGCTCAGTTTCAAATAAAATACCAGCTAAAGCTCGTCTTTAGCGGTGTAGCTTTCCACAGAATCCGGTATCAGACTGTGAAACAAGAGAACTAAACCATGAAGCTCAGAGACGCTGGTCGTTCTGCATTCGGCGGATTATTGAACTACATCTCCCATGATGCATTGGGTTAAAAGTAACCCAACTCGTCTCTCCTCTTAACGTCTTGAAACCACAACGAACACAAATCAAACAGCTTTTAAATCTTTTAACTTAACTTTTATTACATCTTTTAGAGAAAAACACAGCTGCAGCTTCCAGCGTTTTCTGCCACAATTATAAAAAAAAGAATGTGAGATTGTGGAGGAACTGTTCAAAACAGACTGAGTTTCTCCCGTTTTTTTTTTGTTTTTTATTTTTTTGAATGCTGGTGTGCCGTGAGATTTTTGTCAAGGTTTAAGTGTGCCGCGGCTCAAAAAAAGTTGAAAAACACTGCTCTACAACATCAGCAGGAAAAGCCGTTATTATCACGTTTACAATTCAACTCCTAAAGCCTTAGTCACAACTGCCCTTACGAGTGGAGACGGGCAAAAATGGTCAAACATGCACCGTGCATGCAGGAAGTCCTACGTGCGTGCTGCAAGTGACAGGTCATAGTGAACACTTGCACAACACGCAAGGGTAAGTAAGAGTGAATAAGGTCAGATTTTTTTTTTTTTCTAATTCACCAGACTGTCCAAAGAATTCTGTTTGGTGGACATCCATCCCAAAGGCACTCACAGATCACATGCACACCCATCAGGAGGCAATAAGTGCAACTAAAAGTCCCACTCTAACTATATATTTTTTATTGTAAAAGTTCCCTGAGGTCTTTGAATTGTGATCATGCGGTTTTTAGCCCTAATCAAAAAGAATTCACTTCTGTTGGCGCAGAAAGTTAGCCTCGGCTAATTTTCCCATCAACCCTTTGTTCACACTCTCTTCTTCTAGCTTCTTGTGCCACACAAGCCCAAGCTACCATTAGCATAGCAAAAAAACAGCTGGAATTGTGGGGGCCATCCAGCCGTACAGTTTAGATCCAGATTCTAGCTCAGACGAGGAAAACAAAAGCGTCCATGGATCTGTTTGTCTGCAAGTGGATGCATCTGAATTGGAGCAGAGAATGGAGACTTTGGCAGCCCATGGCAGTTGCTGCGTTACATCCCTGAGGTTTTTCAAACAGCAGTTTTTTATCTGCTCTGGATCCATCCCAATTTGAAATTAGGAAAAATCAGAAATGCACTTTGGATCTTAAATTCTTTTTGGTTGGTTCTACATCATGACAAGAACATGTTAAAAACACCATTTTCATTGCAGTGGGTCTTTAAGAACAACCACAGTGACATAAGTGTGTGTAACTTTAATCAGCCTTTCGAATATTTACACGTATCACACGCACAAAAATTGTGCATTTCATTTTCATGCCACTCCTTGAGGTGTCGGCACGAGCCTCAATGGAACTGCACCTGAGCTCCCCTTAAGATGCAGCTGCTGCTGATCCTCCACGGGGCCCAGATACCCCAAAAACCTGCACCTCTGTACGGGTCATTACCCATACAGAGGTGCAGCTGACTAAGGCTTTATGCAGGCACTTGTCATCTCTGGGCCTAATTCCTGCAATGAACTGCCAGCAGGACTACCGAGCCTCTGCAGAGGATGCAAAAAGCGAGCAGCAGCACGACAGCAGAAGTAATGATGGACAAACGAGAAGCAGCATGTTTTCCCCGGAACGAGCAGAGTAACTGGATTCAATTGTCCCGGCAGATGGACCCACAAAACAATAAAGCAGAGAGACCGCTGTAGAATCAGCTGGGAAAATGAGATGATTTAGTATTTTAACCTTTTTCTGAAACAAGCATACCCACCCCCGCAGTCAAAATGTCAGTACGGGTTTTTATGACTGAGACCAGTTTATGGCTTTTTAATAATCCCACCTCTCTGAATGATGATGAAAGGAGTCAGATGTGTGGGGAGACTTGGGGGAATGCGTTCACTCTCCTTTCACAGAAATTTTCTGCATACATGAGCAACACCAGCAGTGAAATCCCACCGCTCCTCTAAAAAACTCGACATAGCTGGCAGGAGTGAAAGGTTTGACACCTGTTTTGGTGTTTTGGTAGCAGCAAAATACAAGAACTCTATGTCAAGGACTAAGAAAAGCTGGGTAAACTACCGAGATGAGTAGCAAGGAGACATTTTCAGAAACAGATGTGCTTTCTGTTTCCTCTGAGTCAGAATAATAATCTGTTAATAATTTATTATTAATGTTTACAAATTTATAATTTCCTAAACCAACATCAAACAGAATCTGAAAACCTAGAAATTAATTTCTAGGATGATAAGATATTAGGAAAAACGATCAACAACAAAAACATCATCATGAACATTTAAAACTGTTGACAAACATGTGACAGCAGAATATAACTCAATACCAGACAGCATCTTTGTTAAGTAACATATTCCATTTCTTTGACCTTTTCCTGCCGATGATGCTAACCTGAGAGGAGCAGCTTAACTTCCACACTGTCGTCATTATTCCTACTCAAACTGTGGGACGTCTAACTCAACAGCCAGAAAACAGGCTGTAAAAACAGCCTTTAACGGGGATTGCTTCTGTTTTCTACTGAAATAAAGAATTACAGAAAAAAGATGCATTCTCATTTAGTTTGATTAAAGTTTTTTCAAAACTTTAAGGATATGTATTTGAAATAAAGTTTAAAGAAATGAGTTTAGCACGGGTTATAAAATACAGAAATATTTCATGGAATTTGAACCTAAGTAGCGGTCAGTAAACAGCTGAGAAGTGAAACCATATCTCTGTCAGCCGAGGTGGATACGTTTACAGTTTAAAGTTGTTGACTGTGACCTAAATGATGTCCTTTGACATCGACGCCACATTTAACAAAGTATGTGCAGTAATCCAGATGTGTCATCTGATGAGGAAAAAAAGAAACTGTTTCCTGTTGCCAGTTTTCTCTGGAACAGAAGACAGAAAGCCCCTCTTGTTCAACTAACTAAAACCTTTATGGTAATAAATGGAAAGAAGAAAATGTTGCCAGAAAAATGGCGTAATATGGGCAGTGTTCCACATATCTCTCCAAGTACAAGTACACTAAGTAATCATTGTGTGTCAACTCTAACTTTGATTTGCTGTAATTGTGTATAATCTGAAGGAAATCAAAAATCTGTTCAAGTAGAAACTGTGATGAAGAGAAAAAAATAAGTATCTTTAACAATAACAGAAAACACAATCTGTTCCATAGTCCTTTACTATGTTTGTCCACCATTCAGACTTGGTTTAGAAGCAGAAGCTCGTCTCATCTCCCTAAACCCTCCTATGAGCCACAACAGCCACCGTGACCAACAAACTGAAGCATCCGGGTCAATATTTGAAATGTTTTTATGCTCCTGAATCTTGGTTTGGAACGTACAACTTTCCATTCACACACACCACGCATTTTCCCCAGTAAAACAGCCCATTGTTAATGTAATATTGAATCATTTCCATGGTATAGAGCACAGCCAAAGCATTGAAAATGCCCCCCCCCCCCACCCAGTAACTGCCATAAAAAGTGTTGGGGAGGAACACAACAGTGAGTCCTAATGAGCAAATCCCACTGATTCCTAAATGCCTTATTAGCAAGAATAGACAAGTGCAGCATGAAAATATAACAGAGAAGGGTAAATATTGCTTACCCTGTGGAATTGAAGTAAAGATTAGATAAAACCATTTTGAGGAAGATTTAGGGGCCAACAGCTAGTTAGTAAAAAGTCGCTCCTCCTGCAGCAAATGTTTCTAGACAAATCTTTTAGAGCTTGGATGGAAGAAACTAAAAGATGAGTGTATTCGTGTCTGCTCTCTTTAAGCAGCATAACCAGGGTTATGACGCACCCAACCGTCACCTAACACCAGCCCCAGGTCTCAGTGAAATTAGGATTAGGAGGGCCTACAAAATAGATGGACATCTAGTACAGATTAAAGTTTTTTTATGGCGTTAAGGAATACCTTACACTCTCAAAGTAGACACAAAGCCTAAATACAGTATTTATACAGTGGTCCCTTACTATAATGCTGATCACCTTTCATGGTCTCACAGATTTTAAAGTGCAATTCAGCACGCTTTGTGATTTTGCTCTGCATCCTGATTGGCTGTAAACCGTTATCAATCAATCTAATCAGCACCATGTCACCAGTACAGAATCCCATCAGTTTGATCAGTCACGATCAGATCCTTGTTTTCATTCTATAATCCCGGGCTTCAGTGTGAAAATGTTCATGTCTGTCTGAGAAAAGTAGATAAAGTGAGGAGTAGTGAGGGGTTTTACAGCATCTGGGATTATTGTATCATAAAAAAAAATCTAAATTACTACTTTTGTCCAACATGACATGTTTTTAGCTCGCGACCACTGTAGCACAAACCTGTAAAACAAATATTTGTCCCTAAATGACTATTTTTGTTTAGCAAATAATTTTGGGTTGAGCTACAGATCACAAAAAGATTGAATCACATTTCAGGGAGATATTATGGACTATTATTTTAAGTGGTTTGTTTATTTAGTGATTAAAAAACTACAAGCGTTTCTGTCACAAGAACAGGCAGATGATTGGATCCAAATGCAGCAGATTCATTAGCTCATCTTAAAGTCTACAAAGTTAAATCAGAGTCAGGGCAGGTGGCAGGTAAACACAGTCAAACACCAAACAGAGTCAGGAAGCAGAAGATCAGGTCTGGATATAACACTCAGTAAAAAAAGGCTTAGTGGCACAGAGAGGAAGATGTAGTGGTTAGAACTCTGGAGATGGTGACTAGAGGGGGAGTCAGAGCTCTGACTTCTGGCCGTTTAAAGCCCCATGAAAAATATGTTTAGTCCACTCAAGCTAATAGCATTGACGACTGTTTAAGTTTGTCAAACAGCCTGTCAAAGTGAAATCTGTGCTTTGAGTAAACCTTTTTAAAATCTGTAGATCCATTTAGAGATGGACCTGCTGCTGTGTTTGGGTCTTTGCGCTTCTTCAAAGCCGACGTGCTCTTGAGCCCATGCATTGCCATTCGCCTTCAGCAGTTTCCATTGGAAAACAGAATTCATGTTTTATAAAAAGTGTTTCCCGAGTTCACCACAAATCAAAGCTTCCTCCTGTATGTTTATGCATTCATGCACAATGCATGTATCCTGTTTTTGGAGATCGAATGCACCAATGTCTTTTTTCAGCAAACAAGTTTGCTGAAAAACTGTGGAATTATTCGCCAACCCCATGACTTTGAACGGACTCTTGGCTTTGCTGCTTGACATCATGGAGTCAAAGAGACGCTGGTTATGTCTCTGCCTTCTGACATGGCAGTGACACAAGTAACTGATGACCTACAAGTTATTCCAGGGTTTGCCTGCTCTTCAAATAGTTCCTTAACCCTCTCCAGCCTTTTCCGTTTCTTTATTCTGATCCAGTGAGAATGTCAGGAAGAGGGCGGGGCCACGTCTGGCTGGCTGATGAAAGGTCCAACGTCTCAGGATCTTAGCTCATGGGTTCAAGCTGTTCTTTCATTTCTTGGTCATACTTTGGTGCATCAATCCCTGGAGGATGGGGTGGGGTCACCTTTTTTTTTTGTTTTTTGCCCCGCTGAGCCTTTGATAGAGCTGAACAATATCTCACAAAATAGTTTAGCTCTCCCTTTTCAAACATTCTGTTCAGAGCTGAAAAGAAATTCTCTCGTTGACACCTTCATTTAACTCTTAACTTAACTTAAAAAAAATACGTGAAAAGCTAAGAAAATCAGACATTTTGACATGTCACTGTGGTCCGTGACAGGTTCACTGCTATTCCAGCTTTGTTGTTCCAGTTTCCACAGGGCATTATGATGTCTGTCGTATGTGCCTGCATGGCACAAGCAGAGTAAACAATGCAAGCTGTCATGTTGGGATTGAGTGGGCAAAAAGCCCCGAGGTGTCTCACCGCTGGTTTACAATAAAGACAAGATTCAAGCACCCGGGTTACCCATGAAAAGCCAGAAACACAGAGTGAATTGTAAGAAACCTGTTTGAACCTTTTAATCTGTTTAAGCTGAAAGTAAAATCCCATTTAAATCATTTCTATTTAGGGATTGAAATCAGATTGATTCTAATTGTTTTAATAAGGTTATTTGGTGGAAATTTTATATAAATTTGAATAAAAACAGCATTTTCTTTTCTTCTAGGGATTTTAAAAAGAAATAAAAATATTTTTTAGCTCTTAATAAGAAAGGTTACAGACAGCTGCTGTTAATTAGACATAACTAATTAGCTGGTAATCACAGCAGGTGGCCTCCTTTGTATTGATATATTGGAAAATAAAAAAGTCAGGAGATAAAAAATAACTTTCTTAAGTTTGTCAAATTTAACCTGATTTAGTCACGAAAATGCTTAAACAATATATCTATGGCCACTTACATGCACAGTGGTGGAAGGCTTATGGTTTGGGCTTACAATCACTAACATTATTATGAACAAAAATTACATTTATTAAAGATTAAGGTTAGTAGCTTGGCCACAGGAAACCAGAAACAAATTTAAAACAAAATAAAAAGAAAGAGGGCAATAAGTTTACACTCCCACCTGATGAGACTTTTGTCATTAAATGACATTTTTTAAGGAAATATCAGTTACTTTCGCAGCTAATTTTCCAACCTGGAAGTAAGACGACTTGATTTCTGAGGCTCCGGCTTTCTCTCCTTGCCGCCCATTTCCTGACATCATCCCGCATGACTTCCCATTTCGCTGCAGACGGCCTCTGCAGCGTGTCTGAGCTTGTCCCATGAAAACAAGCAACATTCCAACATTTGCAAAGATGGATGTGCATATTGTGCCAAGAAAAGAGAAGCATTTAGCCCATCACCACTAGCTCCACAGAGAAAGTGTGTGTGTGTGTGTGTGTGTGTGTGTGTTAGCCTGAGGGCGGGGCTGGCAACGCAGTGTCTTCCTGGTAGGGGCGGTTCTCACTGGTCTACGTCAGCTCGTGGGAACCCATTCCCGTTTTTACAGGAATATTCAGCAATGCATCAAAATACCACTTTGGAGTTGGTATAGTGAGGAATGAACATCATGACAAACACAAAAGCTACATATAGAGTATATATAAGTGGATTTTTCATGATACAGGCCCTTTAACTCATGCAACAGGTGTTTTCTTGTACAGCAGAACTTACATAATGCGCTGACTCAGTCTGTTTTTATTTCTTTGGATGAAAGAGTCCGCTAAGAGACTGAATGTAAATACCTTACATGACGACACAACCATTGGTTCCTATAGAATTCTGTTCTTTTTTTTTTTTTTTACTGACATAGCTGCTGATTTTGGACTCCACCTTACTTGTAGTTTGTAAAAGTGAAAGTCTACACTTATGTGGAGCCAGCTGCCAGAAAGCCCCTCTACCTATATTTTTCCTTTGGAATAGTTATTCTAGTTGGCTGGGATACCCCGATCCATGTTTTCAGTCATGCTGCTTTAGAGATGCTCTGTAACCCTCTTAAGCTCTGGTTTTGCCACTGCTGCAGACGCTGAATTTTTTTCCCCTTGTGTGTTTGTGTGTCTGTGTGCGTTTCCTGCTGTCTTCAACTTCAACCATCATCCCTGGTTCCTTTAAAGATGTTGTCTTTCTTCCTAAAGGGTCATTTCTTTTTCCTGTATGATCAGTTTGAAGCTTCTATGATTTTATGATTCCTGTGGCAGCTTTTAGCTTTTTAAACTAGAGCTAAAGCTTTATATGAGCATGTTATGCTAATAAATGACCAACAGCAGTCTGTTTGCATTTACCCAACATTCAAACCTGCGTTTAACCCGATTAACTGCACCATCTTTTCCGTTTACAGCCAGGAAAACGAAATGCTACATGTTCTTCAACACAGAAGCGTCTAAGTTTTCATTTATCCGATGACCTTTGACTAGGTTTTTGTCAGTGTCGGGCTTCACTTTTGTTGCCTCCAGCTAATCCTCATTCCGCTGGAGCTCGCGGTGCTCCTCTCCCTTGCTTTCTTGTTGACTGGATGTACAAACACGCCTGCGTTTCACTCAAAAAAACGCTGACATGTTCTCGCTCTGAGTGGATTTCCATGCTGAGTAGTCAGATGAACCTCCTGAATCTGCAGCAAAACTGCTGTCAAAGCTCTCATTAATAATTTCCACTGCAGACTTCATAATTCTCCAAAGCGTACTGTGTGTTTTGACCCAAGGGGATGGGATGGATTGGGTAACGGTTGGAGTGGGAGTGCTACAGATATAAAAGCAATCTTTCAAAATAAAATAAAGACGATTAGATTAGAATACCGAGATGGGATTCATAGCAGAATTATATTAACAGAGGACTTCTGTATTTGCAGTAATCTGTGTGATGAGTGTTCCTGTCACTCTCTCACAGGAAAGGCTGGTATGAGGGTTGTATTTCTGAGCCATGAAGCTGACACCTAACTCTAACAGCGTCCCCCCCATCGTAACCTTCCAAGAGTTGGATTTAAAAATGACATAAATCCAAATCTTTCATTTGCAAAGCCAAAAGTGCTGTGAGCTTTCAGCGTCCTGAGGAGCGCAGGGTGGATACGCCGCTAAACTCGGGGCGTCTGGGAATCGGCCACTTTTATGAGGCGCGCACGAGCCGAGCGCGCACGAGCCTGTGCCGCACCTGTTAATAAACCCACAGCCTTGAGCGCTCCCCGCCGAGATCGTGTCAGGCAGCAGAGCGGCGAAGAATGAGTCGATTTTAGCCTAGCTAACACAGGAACGCAAATGTAAAGAGAGGTGAAGATGAATTAGTTCAGGAAAAAGAGCAAATGAGGGATTTCAGGTTGTGAAAAGTCACACATCTAACTCAGAGGAAGGAAGTAGTTTAAAAACCAGCCATTGATTTATTGCTTGTCCATTAAAGGCAGAAGACACAGCTGACGTCTTTGTTGGAAATTATATTAATACTTCATCGGTCTGTTTTAACCCATATGGACCCAGACCCTTAAAAATAAAATGATGTGTATTTTACCACAAACCAAGTGGACCACAGAATCCATGTTTGATACTTTTCTGTTCCACTGATGTCACCATGGGTTCTGATTACTGCAAAGATGAGAGTACAGCTGACCATCATTGGTCACCATATGTGAACGGGTTCTTCTTCTCAATGATGAAAAAAAATAGACCCTTAAAACTAGGGATGGGTATCATTAAGGTTTTAACGATACTACTACTATTATCGATACTGCTTATCGATCCGGTATTTTAACGGTACTCTTATCGATACTTTTTGAGGACGAAAAATAAATAAATAAACAACAAATTAAGAACATAAAGTGTTTTATTTCCTCACTATGCAACAACATTGTTTTTTTTTAACAAAACATTTTACTTTATACATGAGAATGTTCCAGACAGGATATTTATTTATTTATTTAATCTAATTGTTTTTATTATTTATGAGCGTAATGTTTCCTTTGATCTTTTGTCCATTTTCCACAACCTTGAATAGACTTTTCTGTCTGTCAAACACCAGAGTTAAGATAAGTTAAGTTAAGTTAAATTAAGTTAAGTTAAGTTAAATGATGGAAACAAATTCACTTTGATGCAGACTCTTTTCTATATTGCCAACTCCCTTTATTTTTCTTTAAATCCAGTAAACCCAATAAATTATATTAATTTTACGGATAACAACTATCATTAGTCATTAATTATTATGAAGTATGAGGAAGCAGCTGATAGTTTGTCGCGGGTCTGTAATCATAAGCGGTGAATCTAAGCCCCGCCTCTCTACCTGTTTGTTGTATGCTCCGCGTGCGCGGCTTTTTCCCATTAACCCTTTAACCCCAGTCCAGCAACTACTTTAACTCATTAACATTTACGCAATTAATGTAATTCCAGCGGATTCCAGCCTTGCTCTGATATGCAGCAGTAATGGAGTGTTTACACAATCACAGTCAATCAGCTGATTCTGACGTGCAGAAAAGCGGCTTTGTGCTACACTTCACGTTAGCAATGTGGTGCATATCGGTGCAAATGATACAAAAAGTTATCCGAATCAACTGATTCATGTTGATCACATAAAGGCGCGAAGATTTACGGCACGTCAAAGAGCGTGTGGTTTTTTAGGAGTCGCCATATCTGGCAGTAAAGGGTTAAACACCTTTCTACTTTTGCTTAGCAAATATAATGCCGAAGACTTTTAAACCAAAAATTACTTCAACTTTTGAAACATAAAAATAGCTTAATTTAGGTGGAAACATGATTTGCACAAGGAAAAATATACGTACCTGGTATATATTTTGACTTGTGACGTAACTTCTTGGATGTGAATGGACATTTATGATGACGGGTTCGACTCCTCCGTTTGAAAGGTTTGTGGTGGGAGGGGCTTGACAAATTCTGTTCCGATCCTTAGATTTAAACAAAAGGGACTTTTACGGAGTGGTGAAATGAAGGCACGTGCGTTTGAGAGGTGAGCATGTCCGTTGCAAACCATACAGACAGTGCTGATAGAATGAGAGACGAGGAAAAAAACGACTCAGGCTCATGTTCTGCTGCTGTCCTGCAACCTGGGACTCTGCTTCTTCACATACTTGGAGGACTGTTTACCTCTAGTTTGAAAATTCGCCACACAAACTAGAAACAAATCCGTATTTCTGATTATAATAATACATTTTTTTTCCTGTTTTTCATTTTGATATTTATGAATCTTAACAGCCATTAAAAAGGACATTACATCCCTAACAGCTTTGCTTAAATGGACCAGCTGGTCCCAAACTATAGCGGTTTCCATTTGCATGACTCTGACTGTGCTCTGCCACTCATTATTAAACAGTCAGAGGATCCTTGTGAGCTCTGCACGCTGCAGTAAATATCCTCAGCCTAGAGAATACAGTGTAAGTCTAGCCGCCTTCTCCGTGTTAACACCGTCATCTGGATTGTAATTAGCGCAGCAGCAAGAAGCTTAGTGCTCCACCCTGCTCTCAGCACCAATCAAGGTAACGGTTAGGCAGCCCCTAATCCTCAGAGCCTGCTGGGATTAGATACGGAGGGAAGGGAATCCGAGTCACACACATAAAATCCAGACCTCTCCTCTGATGTTTCACCATCTCCCTCCCTCATTTTCACCGCCATTGTGGCGTCTGGCTAATTAGATTAGAGCTCAATGCATCTATTCTGTGCTTCATTCTTCTTCAGCGGCTGGAGCCTTCTCCAGATGTGAGCCCCCCCCTGAATGGATGGGTCAACGCTCCACCACAGCACATGCGAGAAATAAACCAAAGGATTTCTTTGCATTTCAAGTTTCAGCTTGAATCCAATACAGAAAATCTAAAAATGGACTGATTTTATTTCTAGTTTTTTGAATGTTTTTGTGGTTTTGTCATCTCCAGACACATCCATCCTGTCAGATACTGGGCCACATTAGCTAAATGTCTGAGTCCAGGCCTCAAAGGCCGTTGTTTCTGCAATTTGTGGCTCATTACCTGGACCGGGTGTGTTCAGAAGACTAGAATTGGGAACGTGTGTGGCCCTCTGTGTCCGCCCCTCAAAGGTTTTCTCTAAATTCTGTAATACTTGAAGAACTGTTTTTTCTAGAATATCCGGTTGAAATGGCTTATTTTCTTGTTTTTGTAAAATCCTTAAGTTGGAATCCCTTCTAAGTTTCTGATCAGACCCTGATAACTGGAATTGTCAGTTTAATGAAATGGGTGCAGGTGTGAAGGCTCACCTGAGCAGCCAAACAACAAACTAAAAAGGTGTTCACTTTCATCTGCAAGGAAGCCCTGTTGCAATTCACCCACGATTTAGATAGACATGACTTTTCAATTCATCCAAAAGCAGAAATAAGCCAGGAAAAGAGGTGATGTAAGCTCTGTGAGAAAAAGAAAACCAGCCCACAGAAGGAGCCACCGTGAAAAACAGGCTGGTAAATGTCAGGTGGGTAAATGTGGTGTAGTGAGGGGATAACGGCACTGATAGATGATTGGTGGCTTTTCTTTGTCCTTTTTTTTATACCCATAAGCAGCTCTTGCTACTCTGATGTTTCCTGCAGTTTTGGTCCAATCAAGCACAGAAGCATTCAAAAAGGTGAGAAATGAATGGCTACTGCCAGCTCAGTGGTTCTGGACTAAGGGTCAGAACCAAGCCCAGCCAGAATTCGGGTTCCTGAACGCACCGCAAAGCCCACATAAAGAAACGTATGCAGATGCAGAGTCGTATTGCACAGTTGAAGTTGTAGTTTAAAAAAGCAGATCTACGTGAAAGCAGCGATTTCCACACAGCTCACCTGTTGGGCCAGGCCAACAGCACCACAGGGGTTTGATTGCTTCCTGCACACGGCTCCATTCCACATAAACCCTTAGCTGTCAGTGCACTGGCACAGCCAGCATGTATGCCGAGGCAGCAGGGGGCGGTTCTCACTCCTTTGGGTCGGTCACAACTTATTCTCACAACTTCAGCGCCCCGTTGCCAAGTCCAGAGGTCGTGACAAAACTGTGCAAACTAGCTCCAGGGGGCGGCACCAGAGCGATACCAAAAGAGTCGTACTTTGTGACCAGATGGACTCTGGCAAGGCCCAGCTGGTGCGATGTGAGTCAGCCTTTGGAGGTCAACAACTTCATCAACAAGTTAGACGGACAGCAAAATGTGGGGAGTCCAGGACAGCCACGACCCAGTAGAACCGACTAGAATCTGAAGGGGAACAAATATTCTTTCATTCCTCCTCTTGCTCATTTTTTTGACTTGTCCTGTCCAGCAGCAGAGAAAACAGATCAGAGCTGAAGGCCTCTGGTGTTGGACTGACTTTACTGGCACAATAGACGGTTCTGAATCTTCAGACACATAAGGAGTCCATTTGTATAAACCCCTTTTGCATTTGAAGCTAAACTTTATTTGTTTGAAGTATCGTGTCCTGCTGGAGATGCATGCACAGCAGGAGAAGAAAAGAGTAGCTACAGTCTCTGCAGCTTTTAGTCATTCAAATCACAGATTTCCAATAATAGAAGTAGTCACTGTCTCGTCTACCTTCTCCGTTTAGAAAAAGGGAAAAAGCAAAAAAGAAAATTCCCAGCAGCCCCAGACAGATCCTTGAAATCTTCTTTTAAAGCTGAGAAACAGTCGATTGCAGAAAATCCAATCAGACGATTTAGGATTTTCTTCCCATTCAAGTCAAAATAGGCTTCATTTGCATTATCCAGACAAAAACTGGAAAAGGGAACAAGGGGAAAGTGGGCGGAGCTCCACAGGAAGTGGTTGAGTGAACAAGCAAAGTGTTGCTGGCCTTATGATCGACCCCTAACAGAAACAGAAAAGGCATCCTTGACCGGTGAGCGAGGCAGCGCCGATGAAGAAAGAGGCCATAAACTGTTAATAATCCACAGGGGACTTCATGACCAGAAAAGGACAAAAATACACAACAAGCAAATCTCAGCTTGGTCCTCTGCTCCCATCTGACTGATGTTCTGGATACGGCGCTCAGCCTCAGATACCCCGAGGTGGCTTTAAGCTCTGCCAACAGATGGGTTCTTTCCAGCACCGCCATGTCTTATTCATGACAACCCATCGGGTCTCATCACTCATCAGTCAGACACGTGCAAACGAGCGCACACGCACACACACACACACACACAGGCTAATCAAGAGCACCAGGCAGCGAAAAGCCTGATTCCCTGAAACAAGCTAATGAAATTTGCATCAGCTTAACATGTGCTCCAGATTCAGAAGACTTGAAGAATGTGTGAGCGCATGAGAACACACCTGATCCAGGTCATGAGCTCCACCGTGTCTGGATCGTAGAACTCCCGGAGCTCCGACAGCTCCTTCATCAGTTTGGGCCAGAACTGAAGGTGGGGGGGGGGAGAGAAAAAGACGAGTGGAGAAAACTCAGCCTGGTGTACCACATTTCATGACTGGGTCCAAATACCTTGAAGTACAGGAAGCCAACGATCAGCAGGGGGGCAGCCCACCGGACAATCCTCAACTGCAACAAAAAAAGACCAGAAAACTATCAGAGCATATTTGTAAGGCAGGAGCAGAATGAGGCAAACGTGATCACCATTGATGCGGTTCTTTTATGGCCACACTGACACCTAGTGGTCTGACGAGTAATACAATCGGTCAAAGGCACCAAAGGTTTTTATGAAGCCAGCAGATCATTTGAAATCTTTAAATATTTGCAACCAACAGGTTTCCAGTAAAAGTGTTCACATACTTAATGAAGATGTGCAGTCACTGTGAGTCCAGTTCATTTTCTAAATAATAGAACAAAGATGGATCTATAAAGGTGCTGAGATTTTAATAAATGGTATAAATTTATATTGATTAGCACTTCTGGTCCATATGAATGAATCCGGTCTGAAATGAGGAAAAGAGAACAGGCAGATAGATTCACACCTTTCATTCCATTTAGAAATAACACCACTACAAAAAAAACAACACAACCTGGCAAAATATGAACATTTTTATGAGTCTTCTGATGAAATTTAATCTTGATGAGTCTGGGTTCAGATCTTTTCAGTGAGGCCACTGAGTTCAGTGAAATAAGCGCTTAAACAGAGGATTTCTGGAGGAATTTGGAACATGCATTTTGGAAATTGGAAGCCTTAGTCACGTCCACCCATACTGGGGTTGACCCATAAGGGTGGTGGGGGGCCCGTGGAGGGTTGCAGAGGGAAGCGGCCGCATCTTAAAAGCTGATTTCCACTGGTCCGTCTGCGGTGGTCTCCATTGTGTCGACACAGACAAGTGGAATGTTCAAAAATCCATCAGAATGTTTCCATCGCCGTCGTCGTGTCTGCGTCCCACGTCTGAAATGCAAGCTTTGTGCAGGAGCTCTATTTCCAGTCAGTTGACACGTCAATGTCATGGCATAAAGCTGGGAGACCAGAAACAGGTCCGGATTTCAAAATAAAAACTTCTGTTGCACTTTCAAAATAAAACTTTATAAGACTGAATTTCTTATTTATTGTGAAATGCTTGAAAGTTTAAGTGTGGAGGTTCAGAAACATTACATCATATATGACACAGAACACGTATTTTACAAGTCAAGTGTTGGATGAACAGAAAAGCAAAGAGAGCAGGGGTGACGGGACAAACCACTCTTCGGGGGTGAGAGGCTGGATGGACGTAGACCGGAGTTGCAATGGAGTCAAAATTAATGAAACGCAATGGAGACGCACCGCAGACAGACCAGTGTAAATTGGGGGTAGGGGTAGCACTGGTGTGTTTTGTAGCTCCCTTTAGGGTTATACAACCACCTTCAGGTGTGTGTGTGTGCAACTGTTTGGCATATCCCTTCAGGGATCATCACAGCCAATCAGCCTTCACTGACTCGTCTATGGCAGGGATTTTTATGCCGCACGCCCTTCCTAACACCACCCTGTATTTTGGCCAGGCTGGGGGCCGGCACAGGGGGACCCAGACGTGGGCTACATAGTTACAGTCGTGTGAAGGGTCTTGCCCAAGGACCCACACCAGATAAAGCTCATCGCGCCCCCTGGTTTCCCATGCTCCAGGCCTACGCACAGCCGCTTGTACCGTCACCTTGATGGACGTCGTGAAAATGGAAAGTACCATTGTAGTGCGCGTAGTGCTACAAGGCTTACAACGAATACCTCCACAAGGGCATGAAAACTGAAGGACCATCAGGAACAGAGGAGATAAGAAAGAGACCAAAAGAAAGGATGTACCAAGACTCTGGAGTTGCATCGGAGGGTTCGCAGGAGCAAAGTCCACAGCTCAGCGCTGCACACGCCGTGAGCTGCCACCGCACACATGTGGCCCGTCCATATGTACTTCATCCTGAGGGAAACAGGAAGAGTCAGGCTTTACGGCAGCTTCCACATCTTAATCCCAGCTTCAGAGGGGGTACCCACGCGGGGGTCTCTGTTAATCCTCAGACGGTGAAGCCAACTTGGGTGTCAGAAACTTAACCTTTTAATTGCTAATCCAGATCTATGCGCAGACGAACAAACGAGTGAGAAAATTAAATCAGCCGACGAACAGATGAAAGGAATGAAGAAGGTTTTAAAGACGGGGCCAAGAGAGAGGGAGGGAGGAGGCAAAACCTCTTCTTTGAATGCAAAGAAGCAGTCTGACAGAAACAAATGGAGTCTGCACTTTTGGCCTCTCTCTTTGAAATCAGCGCTTCACACAAAGTGCTGACTTCAGACATGTCACTGGTTGTGCAGTTTTAAAGGCTTCTGTCTTTTTCTCCCTTCCTCTTCTATGGTGGGGGTTCAGAGTTTCCTTTTGTATTTCTGGAGCAGAGGAGTCTCATTGCACAGTCTGCCCACGAACCTCACAACATCTGCACAAACTAACCCGTCAGACAACCCGAAGCTTTGGAATCTGCTGCTCCTCTACGGCTTTGTGCTGCGCCTCGCTGATCAGTAACGCCATAACATTTCCCTCTAATGCACCCATCGACTGCATCTAAGACCTGGACTGAGTGAGTGTGATGTCACTTCTGGCTCCAACTAAATCGTCTTTGACTTCCATTTTCTAGTCGACTCCATCACAAAGGTGACGCCATGTTGGACGTCTGTAAGCAGTGACTGATCCAAGTCGGTCTGAGATTCTACGGCAACCGCTCTCACTAATCAGGAAGGGGCTTGTTGGAAGTCCACACCCAACCACCAAATCTGTCAATCAAACATGACCAACTTTTGCAGGCTCCGCCTCCTCTGAAGGAGATATTAAAGTAGCTGACTATGAAAATGGATCGGTCCGAGTCGGTCTGAGTCAAATGCTGCACTATAAATAAAGGTTTGCTTCTGCTTAAAGTCTAATTTGGATTCAGGCTATTTCTGAATTTATTCAACAGTTAAGGGCGTGTCCCACAGCCGCTACGTACATTGGCTCACTTTTCTACGCAATAAATTCTCAGTCGTTCGTGATTCATGCAACCTTTCACACTTCTTCACTCAATTTTCATGCGTGCAACATGCGTAAAACATACGCAGTGGCTGTGTGACACGGCCTTTCGGGAATAATCTGGCTAACAAAGAAATGAAGAGCTCAAAACTAAGAATCTCTCATGCATTATCAACCCTAGTTCTCAAATGAAACGTCTTGTAAGTGCAGCCGCTGTGATCAGTCGGTGCAGTTCTAAGGTCTGAACTTTGTGGGCTCCTGCTGTGTCCTTCTGCAGCAGGTGGAGGCGGCACTGCGGCGCTGGAAGCTGATGGAGACTAAAGCAGACCGTTAAAACACTCGGTGGAATGGGTTTAATAGGCACTTTGATTTAACATGCACTCGTTCCTGCTGGAGTTTTCAGACAGGAAAAGCCGAATGGAGGAAGGCTTTTGTGAGGATGGGACTACTCAGAGAGGAGTGTGAAAGCGAGCGTGTTCACCTCATGGTGCTGAAAGCCACCAGGCCATAGAGGAGCGTGTGCAGCAGATTGTAGGCCACATCTGAACGGAAAGCCTCTGCCGCTCCTTTCTTCTCCTCTGCAGACCCCCCCTCAGAGCAGCTGGAGTAAAGGAGAGGGCAAAAGACAGAAAAAAAACAGAAGATAGCGATGCATTAAACATTGCAGGCTGCTTAAGGAGAGGCAGGACGGTGGGTGGAGGTGGTTTTATTCAAATATTCAGATTTCGTTAGCACACATGTGTGAGGATCCACACCCGCCACCGTTCCCGTCTGCAGGAGCACACAGACAAATGCAAAACGGCTTGAAGGCAACAGTGTTACTCCCACGTTCTGGCTTCCTGCACTGAATCAGACGGACACTTGCCTACTTCTGAATATAAATCAACTCTGACTCTTCCTTCTGCAGGAGGTGGGGGTAAACTGGACTGAATTTATTCCTGAATTGGCAAATAGCTCTTTGTTCTTGGAGTTTAGTATTCTCGCTGTCCACCGGCAGAGGGGGAGCTCGATGCAAATGCGATTAGTTCAATGCGACCCCCTCACCTTCAAACCAGAGGCTGCCCGAGTGGGAGGTTCTGATTTCCAGAGCGATGCCACTGAGCTGAGGCCAGCTAGATGGGGGTCCTTCAGCAAAAACTCCCAAGGATTCATCCAATCGTACCACCTCCCCCCCAGCCATTGGACTAATGTGCTAGAGGGAGGGGCACGGGAGAACGTCTGACCATAAGGCAACAGGTCCGGTTTCAGACCGCTGTCCTCCCACATCCTTCTCCACCTTTCACTACCTTTTAAGCTTAATGTATTTGTACTCTGTCCTGATGAATTAATACACTAAACATTTTAATTATTGCTTGGATGCTATAAATCCTTCAATCATTGTTTTCCTGTTTCTCTTTCTTTCTTCTAGTATCTTCCTCCTACATTTTTTCATCTATTTCAACCATTAAACTATCTAACATTCAGCTCTTTCATCTTTTTCCAGCTCTGACTTTTGCTCCTTCAAATCCTTGAACTTTTCCAGATATTCCAGGATTTTTGCCTCTATTGAAACACATGGGGAATCCTTGGTGCAGAAGCTCGCTGGTTCGATACCCGGCTCTGACATTTTTCACAAAAATATCTTTATATTTTCATTTTCTTTATGGTAAACTTTGATCATTTCTTTCTTTTTTTGTGTGCCAATTATTACCCTTTCGGTTTCATTTTCATTCAGAATACAGCATTCAACCCTGCATTTTCTGCTGGAAATGCAGCTCCTTCCAGTTTAATTATATTAAACAGACTTCTACAACAACTCTCAGCTTTTTCAAAGGATCTGGTATTAAACTAACTTACTACAAATTCTCTGCAATTCAGCAAAAAAAAAAAAGAAACTTAAGAATACAGAAAATCTACAAGTTCTTATCTGTTCTTGTTGGAAAAACCTTTCTGACATCGACAGAAAACGATGAATATCCTAATAATATGCGCATCAGCTAGATAAATGTTTAATAGCTTTAAAATAACTTTTGTTTTAATGAACAATTATCAGATTAGTTTTTGGAGTAAAAACTCTTTCAGTTTTCCAAGGCAGCTGAAAATCATGCACCATCCTGATGGGAAAAAAACGGTAGTTTTTTGCGAAGTTCGCTCCGTTTGAGCAGCACAATACCTCAGGTTCCTAAAAGCTGCCACTGCCAGCGTGCCACTGAGCAGCAGCAGTGTGGGGACGTAGGGGTACAGCAGCAGGGTGTCAGCCAGGCGCTCCAGCGTGTCCAGGGGGAGCAGGCCAAAAGCCTCCTCGCACAGATAAAGACTGGCATCGAAATCCCTGCAGGCGGAGGCGGAGTCACGGCGAGAAAGATGGAGGGGGGAGGCAGATGATTAATGATAAAAAAAAACCTTCGGGGGGGATTAGAACCTCACACTTCACATGTGTCAGTCAAAATAAGCTGATGCAATAGCAAAGGTTTACACTGAAAGACAAACACTAACAAATGTTACTCATAGGGATGGGTATCGTTAAGGTTTTAACGATACTACTACTCTTATCGATACTGCTTATCGATCCGGTACTCTTATCGGTACTCTTATCGATACTTTTTGAGGACGAAAAAAAAAAAAATAACAATTAAGAACATAAAGTGTTTTATTTCCTCATTATGGAACAACATTGTTTTTTTTAACAAAACATTTTACTTTATACATGAGAATGTTCCAGACAGGATATTTATTTATTTATTTAATCTAATTGTTTTTATTCTTTATGAGTGTGATGTTTCATTTGGTCTTTTGTCCATTTTCCACAACCTTGAATAGACTTTTCTGTCTGTCAGACACCAGAGTTAAGATAAGTTAAGTTAAATGATGGAAACAAATTCACTTTGATGCAGACTCCTTTCTATTTTGCCAACTCCATTTATTTTTCTTTAAATCCAGTAAACCCAATAAATGATATTAATTTTACGGATGACAACTATCATTAGTTATTAATTATTAGTAAGTATTAGGAAGCAGCTGATAGTTTGTCGCGGGTCTGGAAGCATAAGCGGTGAATCTAAGCCCCGCAACTCTACCTGTTTGTTGTATTCTCCGCGTGCAACGCCCCCCCACCCCCCGTCCCGCTGCCCCAGCGTGTTCTGCACAAACAGCGCAACATACGGTCATCGTAGCAGCAAGGTGACAGGATGGTCGGCAAACATAATAATTTTTACTCAGAAACGTTAGTTCTTAGTCTAGGGCGGCATGTGTCCCCTAAGATCGCCACTGACTGTGTGTGCGCTGCCTTGTCTTGTGTGTGCGCGCGCGCGGCGCGTGCTGTCTGAACAACACAGCCCCGCCCCCTGCACACAAATAGACAGACAGAGCTCTCCTCTTCAACGAGAATACCGAAATTAATATCATCATCTATAACGCAAATTGAGTGACTTGGTGAGTTAAATATGGCAGATAACGTTTATATTTTGTGGGACACAAAAAAAAAAAAAAAAAGTAACTTCTCCAGTACCGATAGCAGAACCGTTAAGGTCAGATCTTAACGATACTGCGGTCTTGAAGAATGCGGCCCCGGGGCTGGTTCAATACCGGGGCACGGTACCCATCCCTAGTTACTCACACAGAACTTTTTACACAACAGAGCCAAAGTCCTTACAGAGAGGTCGGTGTTTGACTGTCACCCCCCAGCAGAAATCCTGACCATATTTACATTGTTGCTGTGTACAAACACTAAAGCTGGAGCTGTGCTGAACCCCATAAGATGGCGCCTCTGATGTACATCCACTGAAAGCTGTAAAGCCCCAGAAAAAACAAGAAACGATCTGGATCCCCAACCGTTTTCAGGACCGTCAGACAATATTTTCACAGACCGGCCGAAGTCTGAGCCCGATTTTTTATTTGCCTTCAGTTGCCCTTAACTTCTGAGGGTAACGTCTATTTTTGCCCTCTGTCAAATATCTGCAGCTGCTTTAGACTTTATTTGTTCACTAGATTTCATGCAGGAATCCTTAACGGTCAGAGTGGAAGCTAAACGATCAGATGCCAACTTCAGCCTCGTCGGACTTCTGAGGAGCAACATAAATATAAAAAAATTAAATGAAAACAGCAACTCAAACTGGTATTTTCTAAATATAATAATAAACCGAACTCCAACTTTATTAGCAGCATCCTCGTTACATTAGACAGCCGCTTGCTGAATATTCTGCATTATTATGATGGTCTGTGGGAACAACAACATATTTGGAGTAAAATCCACATGATTTTTGTCTGTTAAATGCAGCTACATTTTATTTTGAAGTCAAAGGTTCTTCTCTGGCTCTTTTCTACCAAAGTAAACTTTCCAAATGTGTTTGTTTTTTGTGAACTTCACTAGCTTGGGGTTTCACTTTAGCAGTTGAAGAAGCAACTTAAGGTGTTAGTGATGTAAGAAGGTAGTGGATGGGTTTTCAGCAGGTGACCGAGCGACTTCACGTGCCTCAACAGTGAGTGTGGAGGGAATCCAGTCGTTTTCCAAAATAAAACTTCCTTCGGATTTAGATTGTAGATTCAAATGCAGGTTGTGTTTTGGTTCTATGCGGCCGGGTACCAACTGCCCCTCAGACCGGTCGGTACAGGTCGGCGGCCCTGCGGTTGGGGACCACCAGTGGCGGAGCTAGAACATTTTATCTGAGGGGGCGGGAGAGGGGCAGACGACTTTGGAAGGGTGGAAAGCAGAGTGGGAGGCCCAAAAAAAAAAAACATTTCACACAGTTTTATCATTTATATTCATATTTAGCTGAGGAGCTATTATTAATGCTTGAAGAAGCTTGTAGTGATGATTTCCTAATATTTGTCAATATTGGTGCAAATATTGTTTTAAAAAGGGGACAAGTGGGAGGGGGTAAAGCCTTTAAGCTCCGCCCCTTGGGAACACTGATCTAAGTGTGTTCTGTGAGATTTAAAGGCCACATTAAATCAATTACACAACAAAATCTGGCCGCGTACATTTGTTTACTTTCTCTTCAAACTGGAATGATTATTCTTAATGTATATAGGACCCCGTGACTGAGACATAACGAATTCTAGAAGTGTATGAGCAAAAATGCCAACGAGATGAGATAAACAGCTCATAATGAATTTGTTAATAAAAGTGTTCAAAAAACGTACCAGTCGCTCCATCTCCCTAAAACACTGCCTGTTAGTTCTCTGTGTCTTCCATCAAGTGTCAAAAGGTAATGAGGTGACAAATGGGACAAATAGGAATGTTTGCAGTGTACACAATTTTAATTACTGGTATTAATCAGTTCTCCATTTATTAAAGTAAAATATTTAACTTTACAGCAACTTCAAATTGAATGATGACAGCAAAAGAAGTGCAGCGAGCGGCTGCAGCAGGCGTTCATGAAGGTAAACTTTAAGATTAGGAGCGGCCGTGAATACGACCGCATTCTTGGGATTTCATAAAACCCCTCAAAAGATGTGCAGGGAAATGTTGCCAGGAGTCTGCCCGCTCCATCTGCTTGGATGCCAGAAGGTGACGCTTGTCCATGCTGCAGAAATGCGTAAAGGTCAGCGCGCATCACATGACGGGGAGTATAAACCGCTCTGAACTGCTTTCCACGACACCTTGCTGCCAAATCTCCCCGCTGCTGCATGCAGACCTGCAGCAGAGCTGGAGGGAACAGAGATCAATTCCTTTGGAAAATATATGTGAGAGGAACTCTAGTAATTATTGACGTGTTTTTCCACAAAATGATGTGCATCTACGTCTGTTTACTTGGTATGGGAGTCACTCTTGCAGGCCAAAGGTAAAGATTTTAAAAAGGTCAGCTTGTAAAACTGAAAGTATTTACATTTTAAGTTTTCTCAACTTATGGATATGGATCTAAAGGTTTTGAGGCATTGAAAAATTCAATCCTCTAACCCTCTGGTACAGCAGGTTCAGTTAACTATCCACAAAGAACTACGTTTTTTCAGAAATCTACAAATGATGCACAAGCGCTCTTAGAACGCCACTACAAAGATATTTAACAGCAACTTTTAGTTTTTTTCTCAAATTTGGTACAATGTGCACATTGTATTTGGGAAGCGGGACGCAGAGAGTCCATCCTAGATCAGGGCTCCAGGGATCAAACAAGGAAAGAGGAGGCAGGAGGCGCAGAGGCAGGAGGCGCAGAGGCCGAGGCAGGGATGGAGCGCTGAGTCGGGGTGCGTTTTCCAGCCTCCTGAATTATTCAAGCGCCAGTTGAGAGCTGTGTTTTCTGCCACCCGGAGCAGAGTTGTTCTACACACATACTCTGATCAATGAGAGGTCTGGCGCTGTTACTCTGCAATCTATAATTCACACGCACAAACACTGCAGGCGCCATGACACTGGTGCTCGCTGAATAATGCAGCCACTGCGCGTCGACCCGGAGGTTCTCTGAAGGTGTGCTGCACGCTTAACACCGTGAACGCTCATGAGCGAGACGAGCGGGACCTCGTCTGCCTGCCACGGCGGTTTCACAACCCCCGAACACACTGAAATGTGGGGGTGTCCGAAACCATGGGATCCCTCCTTCCTGCTGCATACAGAACTGTGTCTCATCCTTTGAATGATTTTACCTCCGACTGTATCAGAGACCTGGAGCCTGGAGCCGGCGAGAGTGACGTCATCCGGAGAAATGGTTCCCTTCCTGCTTCAACCAAATGAAGTTTGAACTCGGTCGCCACCTTGTGCGATATGGACGCCGCCATGTCGGAGCCAAATGTTTCAGTTAGCAGTGACCGTGGGAGTCAGTCTGAGTCATCATTTCTGTGCCAACCACTCTCACCAATCAGGAGAGAGCTGGTTGGAAGGCCACACCCCTACCACTTGGAAGTGGGCTGACCGAGTTGTCATTAAATGATTAGTGGACTCAGCGTCTCTTAGCTTACAGTGAACATCCATCTTTGATTGATTTCAGACATACATAGATTCTGTTATTGATTAGGCTCCAGCGTGAGTGTGGGCACAAGGTATCGATGTCCATATACCAGCATGGGTTCATGTTGGGGGGGTGAAGGTCATGCACTGTGATGTTCAATTTACCAGAGATGATAAAAATGCATCGGTTTTTGCAAGGTGATACGTACAAAATGCAACAGTTCATGGTGGACTTGGTTCATTAAAAATGAGAACAAAATATTTATATCTTCTCAAACACATCAAGCAGGATTACTTTTTCCTATTTTCTTTAGAATTTTTAGTGGATTCTGTCTTGTGGCCTAAAAGTTTGGCTTGTAGTTTGAGTCTGCGTCACGATGCAGATTCAGAGTTTGGAATATTAAAGACTAATGAAAGATCATTAAACGTAGGAATTCTAGTTCTCTGGGTCCTTATCATTAACCCTCTTCCACAGATGTCTCTGTCCACAGACAGATACAGGATGACGGCGGATTCTGCAATTGACCCATTTCTTTGGCACAAAAAAGGAGCCGAAATGTTCATTTAAAATGCAAATGAAAGCTGAGGCTTGTAGAGTCTGGGATGCTCACTGGGAAAATGTGTGTTTGTCAAAGACTTTTCTCATCTGATGGAGCTAAAAGTGCCTCAGAAATCACTTTAAAAGCTTCTGAAGTAAATGGACTTGACACTGTGGCGAGACACTGGAAAGCTTCAGCAAAGCAGGCTGCCAAAGCTGAGGCTTTCACACACTTGAAGATAAACACTTGATGAAGTCTTTGATTAGCTGCACCTGGCCGTCACCAACTCACCCTGAAGGCAGCACTGAGGCTGTGTGTTTCAGCCGATATTGACCGCAATAAACCATCAGATTCTGTAATTCGTCTCAGGTTTTGTGGAGCAGTTTTTAGGACTAACTGGACGATTCCTATTTTTATGTCCCCATATGTGATGGAGTGTGAAGTGAGAGCAGGTGTGTTTCTACATAACACGAGTTTGTGCGTTCATACCTTGTAGGCCTCAAGGCAAACTTTGACTTGATGAATTTAAAAATGTGTTCGTCTGATCTGACCTGCAGCGCTTTCTGTAAACAAACACACAGGCAGACGTCAGCGCCAAAGATCAGCTTCAGATGTTAGACGAGTAAATAAAACGAAGCTGACGGGGTTTGGTGAGGAGGAAACATGAGGAAGAGGAGCACATCAGGGCTGGCAGAAGAGCAAGGAGGGCAGACCGACATAAAAAGGGTGGAAGAAGAGGTTCACCTTTGTCAAGTAGTTGATGATGAAGGTCAGAAGGAAAACCAAAACACTGTGGAGGAGAATTTTGCTCAGACGAACCAGAAGGCCTCCTACCTTCAGATCAGTCTGCAGGAACACAACCATTACTTGATTAGTGACAAAAGCTCCAATCACACATACAGGAATGGCATCCGTGTGTTTAACACTGCAGAAACAGGCCTTTTCTTATCCTTCACACCTGTCTCAGCACTAAACCCAACATCATGCTATGGGCTAAGCACCAACCTGCACCCTGTCACATCATCAGAACTGACCTGGCAATGTCTGACGAAGAGCGCAGCCACGATGAAGCTCAGGACCAGGGACCCCAGAATCATGGAGTTACAGAACTGGAGGAGCCAGACGCTCAGCAGGCCGCTCACCTGAACCAGGTACAGGGTGGTGACCTGCAGGGACAGGAGATCCGCAATGGTGACGCACATTGGTCACTTATCTGGAAACATTTGAAGGCAATGATTTAAAAAAATAAATAATTCAAAACCTCATAATGGAATTGTTTAGACCGAAAGACAAAAAACAAAATGAGTGCTCTTGTGAAAAAAGTTTTAAAAAACGTATCTTAATCGAGTTACGAGGACAAATTGTTCTTGTGTTAGCCCTACTCCATAAAGAAGTTAGGATAAAGTATGGTTATGAGAGGAGACCGAGGAATGGGTATCATTTGGATTTTAACCAGAGCTTCAAAGATGAAAAAGGCCCATTTTTGATAACAAACTACATAAAATACACGGAAGCTGTGTAACAGATTAAAACCAAAGTGTGTGTTTGTGGACAGGCCCCGCCCCTTCTAGATTTGTTCTACATCTAAACCTGACCGTAATGATTATAAACTTCCAGCAACTTGTTGCTTTAAAATGCTTTATGATTGCACCCCCCCCTTTCCATAATTACCCCCCACCCCCACCGCACCACCCCCTCTTCTTCTCAGAAAACTGTACACGTCGCTCTGATCCAACAGGTCGCTCACTTCGCTCTAAGGATTTCGAATAAAGCTCCGCCCATCCTCGTGGCCTCTCCCATTCTTCCATGAGCCCGCCCACATTAATTGATTGGTTGAAATTGTACAGCAAAACTGAATAAAATACAAGTGATTGACACGTCTAAAACATCCAAATGAAGCACTGCAGTCCACATTTTTATTTCTACCGTACACGTCTGTACTGGTACCAACTTGGCAGTGGGTTTCGGTACCCATCCCTACAGAGGACTGACAGGTGGCTTGCAGGTGCTGCTCTGCACACCTGAGTGGTGGTCAGGAGGTCCACACAGTCCAGAGCGTAGATGATGAGAGCCTGGACGAGCAGGATGAACTGGTTAAACTGCCAGGTCAGACAGAAGCAGAACGTGGTCACGTACATCAGCCACACCATCACCTTCTGAGGAAAAGAACACACACACACGCAGGCACACACACACACACACACACACACCGCTTTGACACTTGAACTGGATACTAATGAAAACCACTGCAGCTTCTGTGCTGCTGTTCCCTTTATGGATGATAAATTATTGAGTTTCATCAAGCGGAACCAAGTCAAGGCCAATCAATGAAGCAGGCCTGTCAGTGGCTTTGATCTTGTGTGTGTGTGTGTGTGTGTGTGTTGTACCTGCTGGAAGGAGGTGAGCTGAGGTCGGAGGTAACAGGTGATTGTGGCGACCTGCAGAGCTAAAAAGGGCAAAGACCAGTTCTCCCGGAGGGAGATGGTGAACTCCACCCGCGTGGTATCCACCCTGAACGAAGGAAGTGGAATGAAGGTTTAAAATCTGTCATACAAAAACTGAATCACCAGATTACTGTAAATTAATTCTAAATCATAAGAACTGCAGGCAGAAAGGATTTTAGGGAGCTCTTGTGCTGGCAATCACCTTCTCTCTCAGTCACTCAACTTTCAGCCTCTCTAACTAGCTGCGTTTACATGGACAGAAGTAATCAGAAAGAACGCCTGACTGGAAGAAAAATGTAAACACGCCGTTCGGAATAGTCTGCCCCGATCAGACTCATTCAGATCAAAATGTCTTTCCGACGAGATAGATGGGTTATGCAGACTGTTTATCCAATCGTTGTTCATGTAAACGGATCATTCCGATCGTGTGTCACTACTGCTCTGGTTTCTGTCACGCATAGACGGTGTTTCGCTCCAGAGGAAGCTTTGGAGCTCAAACAGGACCGACCGGCTGCTCCGCAGACGCCCGGTGTGAAGCGCGGACGTCTGTGCGCTCCGCCCCGTGGGCTCCTTGCCTCTCCCTTCCTATCTTCTCTCTTCCCCTGATGTCCGGACCCTGCGCGGTCCGGGCGCGGCTGCCAGCGGACGGAGCGAACCGTGTCTCTGAGCAGAGCAGCCAGACTTACAGTTTTGTGTTTGAGGGGCGGAGAGGATGCTTTCTTAGGGGAGGGAGGCTTCGGACTGCCATCCATCCCACAGCTCAATGCGAACGAGCAGCCGAATTCAGGACAACCACGTCTCCCGTCCCGCCAGCTCACACAGCAGCTTTGGGGCGGTGTGTGAGCTTTTCAAAGCATAAAATGTCACTCAGTCCTTAGAAACCGTTCAAACAATCACATGGATTTGTGTTTCCAGTCATGTCCTGACAAAATAAAGGCTGATGTTTTTCCCACATGTTAACGTGCAGCCAAGATGCAGATTGCAGCGTTTCCCGTTTAGATGTATGTTCATCCAACAAGGCTAAATGTTGTTGTTAGCGCATGTTAGCTTTCTCCTAACCCTTCTCCCAGCTCCGTTCTTCAACAGAAAAAGCACTGACCACACAGATTGAAAATAAAATGATGAGCAAACAGGCGCTTCATAATATTCATAATGATATTAAAAGCACGTTTAAAAGTATATTACAGAGCTGCTACATATATGTATGTATGTGACAGCTCAGCTTGTTTACATCGGGACTCGTTTCCTCTTCCGGTATTTTCAACACTACTGCGCATGTGCAAATGATTTATTCCGACCAGCGTGCTGCGCATGTGAACGTTTGTTATAATCTGAAAAAGTTTCTCTGGGCCCATGTACACGGTTGGATTCTAATCCCACCATTGATCCGATCAAGATATTTTGCACACACACTGTCATTATGTGATCAATAATCCATGCTGATGTGAAAGCAGGGACTGGTTTTCTGGTAGTTTCTTTATAAAAAATGACAGGCTGTGTTTGCTCTCTTCAAGAGAAACTAAAGATGAAGTTTGCTTTGTCCAGATGAGTCTCTTCCGGGAAGATGTAAAGCAAATAGACTGGACTGAAGTTATCTAAACTGCATTACTGTAATCCAAACATTAGTAATAATCTGCTTTTTTTTTTTTTTTTTTTTAAATAACCTGATAAAGGAGTGGTGATCACCCTGGAGAACCCCTCTTTATGGGTTAAAGTGTTTGATCCACTAAAGGTTTTATTGTAGAAACCAAACAAATATAAAACAAAGCTGCGTGTGATATTTCTGGCCTCTTTATGAAAATGTCTTGGTGCTGATTCATTTACATTTGTGAAAGAATCCAAACTAAGACTGTACTGCTCCTTGGAAAGCAGAAACGATTGAATCTCACATTTGCACAGAGAGAAGCTTTGATGATCAACTGCAGTGAAACTAAAGACTTAGTCACAACGGTGGTCTGTGTGTGTGTGTGGGGGGGGGGGGGGGGGGGGGTCAAATCTGTATGGGACACACAGGAAAAATCAAGGTCGTAGACCGCTCAGTGAGCCTGTAATGCCAACGTATTCATGCACAATTTTTCTATGGGCATGATGTGGGTGACAGGTCATAATGACCCCTTATCCAACATGTACGGGTGAAGCAGATGATTAGCTGTCTGTCAACACTTTCACCGCCTCTTTGAGGCTTGTTTTACAAATTCAAAGTGACTGGAGTCAGGAACCGAGGGTTTATCAGGTGACCCCTCTAAGCAGCTTTTATTAGAATTAGGCCAGTTACTCCTCACTTTAATACAAATTTCAATGAAATGTAAATTCAATCAAATAATTAATTGATTGACTAACCATCATTGATGCTTTAATCTAATAATGTGCACATTTGATTTCATGGTTTCTTTGGTGTAAAGGATTAAAAAACAACTTAAATTTGAATGGCATTACAAAAATGACACTGGTAGTTTCATGCCAGACGATGAGATTGTTGTGGTTTGTGCAACAGACATGTGCTACGCTGACAGCTTAGAGCAGGGGTCGGGAACCTATGGTTCGCCAGCCAGATATCCAGATCAGACAGATCTTTTGATGGCCACATCTGACTCGCAGACAAATCTTTAATTCGAATTATTTTTTCATTAGACCAGTCCTTCTCAGGTGCGATCCGATCGGTTTACTATAATCTGTTTTGAAGTCATCAGAAAGTTGTACGGACTTAGTTACGGTCTACAGTAACCAGAATAAAGAACCTTAAAAGAGATCAAGTGTCCGTGCCTCAGTGTGGGAAAGGGACGCTACATTATTTTATGGCTATCACGAAATGACATTTAAAAATATGTGGTGTTTATGGCTCTCTCTGCCAAAAAGGTTCCCGACTGGCAACAATTTAGGAAAGATCGAAGCAAAGATTTCTTTTCTCAAGATACGGAGAGAAGCTTAAGAAGTTTAGATCCATTCTTTACTATTTGGTTTAACAAAAAAGCTGAGAGAGTCAAGCTAGAGTAAAAAAAGGACGCCCAGTGGGACCCCGTCCTCACTCACCTGTTAAGAATGTACCAAACCCCGGCGAGCGCCCCGGCGAGCCAGGAACCAGACAGGAGCCATGCTGTGAGGTACAGGGCTATCACATACACAGCCTGGAGCGAGAAGACGGTGTAGATGTAGAAATACACCGGCTCCAGGTAGGTCTGGACCGCAAGCACACACAAGACAGATCTGAGACGGGGCACTTTGGACACTCTAAATTTGCTGGGGTTTTTATTTTCAACATCATGCATTTCATTCTCATTAGTGACACAAACACGACCTCTACGGCAGTAAAATGTGCAGCGAGCCCAAAACGCTTTGCTACGCTGGTTTTAACCATGTAGAGAACTTCTGCTACATTTCTGGTACATTCCAGCGGGTCATGGCAAAAGTAGTACGTTTTTTAGGGGGAAAAAATGATCATATAGATGACTATAAACATTTTTGGGCTGAAGTCAACAAACAAAGCCAATCCTGTATTCCTGCATTGTGTTTGTTTTCAGTAAACAGTTCTGCCGTCTCACCTTTATGGGCAACAATCTGTAGAGAACGCTGAGGAACACCTCTTGGTAGATGTTCATCCGCTGTAGGAGATTGATGGTCCTCCTGGATTCTGTCAGGTTGTCGTGGATCAGTTCTAACAGACCTTGAAACGCAGAAAGTACTTCAATCGTTTACAGAGAAAGGAAAAGCTTGTGGGAACAGAAAGACTTTAAAAAGCGAATAAAATAAAATGTCAAAGAAAAGGTCAATTGGGTTTGTACAGGTTGGAGCACGTTCTCTTTTTCTGGACTCTCCTTTTGATCTCCTCTTTGGTCTGAGTGCCGTTTTCGTTTTCCAATCTCATTTCTGTTTGGATATGGATAGAAGTGGGTAGGCATAGTGCAGAGGTAGAGTGGCCGACCTCTGATTGGAGGATTGCAGGTTCGGTTTGCCTTTCCATGTAAAGAAGTGTCCAAGGGCAAGACTGATACCATAACTCAGATACCACATCTGTGAACTGGGCCACACGCTGCTGAGTGTCCATCATCATAGCCCCATCATTTCTGATCAATTTCTGATTACCTTCCAGTGTACATTAGAACGTGCAGCTTAGAAAGCTTGGAAGACCCTTATCTGACCGTTCTGTGTCTGAGTTTAAACTCACAGTTCAGCCAGTACTTGGTGACATTCTGAGCAAGTACTGAGTCCAGCTCCCATAGCATCAGTCCTAGTATAAATGACCACTCTGTTAATGATGCCTTACAACCCTTCAGGAGTACACTCCATGTTGTTGCCCCCCTGAAACCTAAGTTTGTCAGACAAAATGGGGCAGCCGTGGTGCAGCGGTAAGGCGGTCGACCCATGATTGAAAGATTGCAGGTTCGACTCCCACCTTGCACGCCCATGAGTCGAAGTGTCCTTGGGCAAGACACTGAACCCCACCTTGCCTTTAGTGGCAGGCAGGCGCCTGTGTTTGGCAGCGGAGCCGCCACCAGTGTGTAAATGTGTGTGTGACTGGGTGAATGGGTCTGTGACTGTAAAGCGCTTTGGGCCTTGTAGACAGAAAAGCACTATATAAGTACACGCCATTTACCATTTACCATAACAGAGTAGCACTGTGGTTTAACGCTGAAACACGTTCTCTGCAACAACTAACCCGTAAGTTGGAAAGAGAATGGTGCCACTCCGGTTCAGAGCAGTCTCTGAATACCTGGAAACATAGCCTATTAAATTATAAAAAGGCTCTGCATAGAGCTAGAGGCCAGTACTATTCAACCTTAATATCAGAGAATGGAACTAATCCAAGATTTCTTTTTAGAGAGCAAATGATGTGTTAGCATCACTGGCCCCCAGTTGAATCTAGAATCAAGTTTAAAAGAGAAGATGGCACGTTGATGTGTTGCCCGCGCGCATTTTAAGTGCGTCCAAGGTTGGATTTTGTCATTGGCAGCACCTATTTAAAATTAAATTTAAATCTAAAACATCAGGGGACCTTTTTTATTATTGTATTGATAAAAATAAGAAACAAATCATTAAGGTCAAGAGGCCTGAGCAGGCTGGCTCCCCATCCCGTGGCAGGACTCTGTCTGGACTCCAGCTCCAGACAGTCCGGGTTTACTCGCCTTCACACAACACTGTTGGGCCACCTACCTGCAGTAGGTGGACTTTTACTTTAAGATTCTTTTATTAGTTTATAAAAGTTTATTTGGAATTAGACCTTAATTTTGATCAGATTTACTTTTAGTTTAGGACCCTCCCAGAGTCCTCAGGTCCGCAGGTTCAGGTCTGCTGGTGGTCCCAAAAGTCAGAACTAAAACCCACGGCCAGGCCTCATTTCAGCAGTGTGGGCCTCGCCTGTGGAACAGCCTGCCTGAAGACGTGAGGGCTTCATCCACTGTGGAGGTTTTTAAGAAATAACCTAAAACTCATCTTTATAGTATGAGTTTTATGTAGTTTTTTACATGTCGGTTTGTTTTAATTTGATTTTATAAATGTTGTTAAAAATGAATTCAATTCATGTCGATTGTACTTGAGGGATGTGTTTGTGTGCTGTGTCTTTATGTATTTCTTACTATGTTTGCTATTTTAACTGCAATATTTTATCTTACTATTATCTATTTTATCATGGAAAGCACTTTGACGTGTTTTGTAGCAGGAAAAGTGCTACACAAATAAAGTAGAATTTAAATTTTTACATTCATTTCATCTCCAAGAGAGCTATAGTTTTGGGAAAGAGACTGGTTTTCCAGAAAACAGGATGTATGAAGATATAGGTCCGCAGATAATGGTGTATACTTCTATAGCCTTTCTCGCTTACCTCTTAACCCAACCACACACACATTCACACACTGATGCCGAACACTGACAATAACTCATAACCACCAATTCAATTCAATTTTATTTCTATAGCCCATATTAAAACAATAGTCGTCTCAATGGGCTTCAGACCTGTAGTTGGTGTGATAAACATGAATCCTAAAGAACACAGAATTCAATAGGTAATGGCTAAACTAAACCCTAATCCTTGCCCTTAGACCCTCCTTCTCGGAGGAGAAATGTGGGGTTCAAGACACTATAACACATTGGTGGGCAGAGCGGGAACTGAACCGACAACCTTCCAATCAAGGGTCGACTCTTCTGCACCACAGCCATCCCGTGGTACTAAACCAAACAAAATATCAAAGTAATGTACATAAAACGAAGATATTTTGTGCCACAACAGGTTCTCATCCTGAAAACAGGATGAATGTTCTGACGCAGACCGGTGAGAACCAGACCTAATCTAGCAGAGATTTGTGGCTGTTCCTCTTCAATCACCACACAGAGCTTTGGCAGTTTTATAAACTGCAAAAGTGTGACACAAAGCTACAGTGCTCAGATGCGAGTTCAGCCTAAAGTCCATCCTCAAAAACCTAACCTGAAGGGGCCCAACTCTCTGGACTTCTTTCACCTAACATGCTTTTTTTGATTGCATACCAAACATTTTGAGGCCATTTCTGTAAATTACAGTTCAAATACCTGCAGAAGGCTTTGGCTCCCTGCAGATGTGAAGGTACTAGATTTCCATCATTGTGGAATTCATGCTGAACTCTAAATGCCAACAAATGTTTAAATGTCAAACGCTTTCAAACTTGCTGCACACCAGTAAACCTTATTGAGCAAAACTGAAGGTTTTAAGGGGTGAACTTTTGACAAAAGCACCAAAAGGAGCAAACACATCCTCCTTTGACAGTACATACCCTCCTGGATGGAAGGCGCCTGTAACATTTGCTTGTAGTAGGAATAGTACAGCCCACATTCTGTCCGAAAGGAGATTTCACGCTCCACTTCCTGAAAGAGAGGCAGGACAGGAAATTTGGTTTCACAAAAGCAGCTATTTTCATACATTTGTGTTGTTTTATGACAACATGAGCAGGGATCCATGAGCTTTGAGGCTCATCTTCCCAAAGCTGGATGTGAAGAACAACAGCATGACCTTAAGACCCAACCATCAAACTGTTAGTCAATTTAGAAATCATATAATACGCTTTAAATCAAGTTCTCACTCTTGAGATTAAACCAAACCCAAACCCATCATCATACCCTCAACAGATTAGTTTGGTCCAACAATTTCAATACAGTGCTTGGTAAAAACCAAAGCAGAGATCTGCGGTTCTTAAACTCTTTTCAGTAAACACTTTTAATATCAATCAAACTTTCATCTAAATAAACGTAAAAAGAAACATTATAAGGCCAAACATCTCTCAGTCTGCTAAAACAGCCAAAGCACTGAGATTGTTAAATGAATTATGGAGAAGACACAGTTATTAAAGCAAAAAGGCCACAAACCCACCATGAAGCAGATAAACATTTACAGACATAAAACGTTTCTTCTGTGAGGACACAGTGGGCTTTCATGCACATGGGGTTATTTTGCATCTCCAATTAGGAAAAACCATGTAGATCTTTAGGATTTAATAACCCCAGCATGTCTGTCGCCATGTTTGTGCTCTTTGAACAGTGTCATCCTGAAAACACATAGATCCTTAAACTGAACATTTGACCTACATCCCAGTGCTCCAAGTAGGTAGTGAGGAAGGAAGCAAGGAAGGAAGAAGTGCTCCAACAGACTGTTAGAAAGACCTACAGCTCTTACTTGTAACAGAATTCAAATGAGTCTGACCATAATAAGGGAAAATGTTTGCCATTTGATTGGTTCCTCAGGAAACTATTCTGTCACTGTTGTTTCTACACTTTCAACCTCAGGCTGTCATTTAAATTTAGCGCCCTTTCATCTGCTTAAGTATTCAGATGTCTCCCACTGTTGGTTGTATCAGTAATGGAAAGCAGTTCATAAAAGTGGTGGACCGCTTTGTGCCGAGGTGCGGGAACCATCACCTCATCGTCAGCGTGGTTGAGCCAACAAAGCTAAACGTTTGTGGGTTTGTTGGGCTGTGAAAATCTGATGAAACCATTTCAGGATTAGGGAAAGTGAAGGTGTTGGAGACCTACACCACGTCAGTGGAAAATGAAACTTAGAGTTAGTACAATAAAAAGTGGAGCAGAAGAGACTTCAGGGTGTTGCATAATGTCTATGAATCTTTGCTGGGGCGTCTATGAAAACAGAAATGTACTAATTACCACTGTAATTTCTGCAAACTTTGTCCCTAATAATTAACATAATCTAATAATAATGTGCAAACTTGTATCATAGCAACTAGAATTCATGTTCCTAAAAACTGCTGCGGTTTAGATTTGTGAACCGTGTTTGCCACTTCAAACAAAATGTGATTTGTGCTGATAGATGTTTGTAAATCCGGATCCCACACCAGACGGAAGCCGAAAAATAAAACACATCAAACTGTTTTTAAACGATAAAACGCATTTGTCGCTCAATGTGCTGCACCGTGCAGCCAGTAACTGATTGGTACGTTTGGTAATAATAACCTGGGATTACTTTCTACTGTCAGCCTATCACATTGTCATGTGAGGGAGCCATGTCAGACCAGACACCATTGAAGATCACTTACGGTAGGTCTTTTAATGGGTGTGAAATAGTACACATTATGGAAGACATAAGCTCAACATAAGGAACATAAGGAGATGAAAGCCTTTTTGCACATTCATTCAGACAGTAATCCATCATAAAAGGTCTAAAATCTCACCTCAATTTTCACTTTTTTTCATAAAATACCTTTTTTGGGGTGGAAATCGGCTCTTTTACCAAAACTTTTACCAACAGCATCCTTCTGGACCGTCTGTTTAGAGTACCCCCGATAAGCTGCGCTGACTGAACGGTTTCCCATTGATTCAATGACAAGAAAAAGATCTTACCATAAGCTGGGAGAACCACAGCAGATTCTCATGAATGGCATTGACGCACCAGGCCTGTGCCACTGCCAGCACAACTGCCATTAACAGTCCCGTTGTCATGGTAACACAAGGTTGCCAAGGCCACCAGGCCAGAGTTCCTGAACCGGAAAAGGTGGCGGATGCTCCCGGCAAGCAGACTCCCTCTTGCACTCGGCTAGACCCTTTTGACCTGAACGCCATCCCACCGGCTGATCTTCTGTCACCGACTTTGTCTGAGTCGCTTGGTCTTTTTCTCTTACGACACTCCATTGCCAGAGAAAACTCACAACATCTACAAAGCCTTTGAAGGTTTAAGGAGATAAATCCAGGCAGTTAAGACAGATTTTAATCCATAACTTCACTGAAGCTCCATGTTTTTCTCTGCTTGAAGTCTAGCCAAATAAACTAAAAAAAGCTTTTTAATTGGACCACGTTTCTTGCCAAAGAGAATGTGCAAAAGCTATCTTGGAGGTAATGAGCAGCAAGTGTTGATTCCAATCCACCTTGGAGTTTGCCAAAAGAAAAGTAATCCTTGGCCTTTTACCAAAAAGGATGAGAAGATGCTTATTCCAAAGTTTGTAATCAAAGTCAACAGGATCAGTGAACATGTTCCCATGTTCTCTGTTCAGAGGCCACTTCCAGCATTTCTGGCTGTGAGCATGTCCTCTGGATAAAGCTCTGAACAATCCTTAGTGACTCTGTGTTTGAAGAATCCATTACAGACACAGAAAGTCTTCGCATTTCCACAAAAAGCAAGGAAGCCCCCCGAAAAAGCAGCTCATCTGTTAAGCGTGAGGAGGAAGACTGATAAAAAGGCTGAGCCTCAGTAGGTCTATGAACACCAGAGCAGACTGTGGATAACTGGAGCAGCAGGAGGAGGGACGGGAAAAAAAAGAAGTGACCTGTTGTCTATAAAAGCTTGCATGCACGCAGGAACAGGAAAAAAAAAAAAGATGGAATGGGGGTGGGGAGCTTAGAGGGGAACACGCTGGAACATCAGTCGGAAAACATGGGAAGCATTCGTCAGAGTTTGTGGCTCTGAAACTGCGACTGTAACCGAACCCGGTGAGGTGCCGGAGCTAACATACAGCCGATAAACTCAGGAGGTCGTCCTGAGCCGGCTGGATCGATGCCCTAAAGAGAAACGTTGAGGGTTTTTTTTCCCTTAAAAACTGAGAGGGTGAGGAATCTGCCTCCCACACAGGCTGCCCGTGTGCTGTCAACACCAGAGCTCAGGTCAGACTCTAAGAAGTTACTCCTTCCAACACTTTTTTATACAACATCTGTCTCTGAGACGGAAAGCAGAAGAGTGGTCAAAAGGATCTTTGACGGCAGGAAATGGAGCACATCCTATTGGCCACAAAGTGAACAGGAACCTTCAGAGGTAAAGCCAGCAGCCGGTGCAACACGTGTTCTGTGGCCTAAAAGGCCAGAGACAAACTAAAATGTTTACGGATGAGTGCTCTTATTCTCCCTCACAACATTGAGAACTGCGGGTTTGTGGTCTGTTGATACAACTTTTTCAAAGCTGCTGTTTAACTCTTTAACACCAGTGTTTACCTTCGTTCGACTAGCGTAACTCTTCAACAGTTTGCCCAGGTTAACTTCGGCAAAGCCACTTTTCTCTAGCTCAGAATCCGCTGATTAGGGCTGCACCATACGAGGAAAACTCTCAATATTGCAATGACAATATACATACACAAAAAAACAAAAACATTTCCATTTCACTGCAACAGTTTAGTTTAAACATGAGTCAAATAGCTTAAATTCTACTCCAAAAAACCCTCGTCTACATTTGCGGTTTACCATTTATCTGGATTTTTGCCGACTTATTGTACAGGCCTAGCTGTAACAAAAATACCAGTACTCGGATCCTCGCAATCAGCTTCCGAAAATTCGAGTGTGAATATTTGCGACGTCCAAGATCGCTTATTTGCGAACATTATACATACAGTAAGTAGAGTGTGGTAAAAATAGAACACGGGACCTATGTACTTATTGCTCTAAAATGTAGAATAATGTTGAATTTTAAGTTTATGAAATAAAAAAGCTGAATGCGCACCGCAACGGTCACCAGAAGTGCACAGCCCTTCAAAATAAAGTGTCGGTGAAGCTTCCATTTTTTAAGTAAAACTACTATTTTTTTTGGTGTTAGAAAAAATGTTGTGTTTACTGACAAATGTTCTGAAAAAACTCATTTGCTCTGACACCAGAGCTTCAGCTCCAATGTTTACCTTCTTCTGACTATGGTAACTTTTCATCAGTTGTTGCAATTAACAGAATTCCAGTAGATTCTGAAGCAGAGAAAAGCAGCATCACAAAGTGATGATGTAATCACCGTGTATCAGCTGATTGGTTGAGGAGTTGTCAAGGAGTGAGTGTTATTTCAGAATCGCCGGCGACATCTCCAGTGTTAAAGGGTTAATGTTTTGGGGTTTTTTTACAATAAACTCTTCAGGTCATTGGGATGGAAAAATAAATGCAGGGAATATTCTGAAAAAAAAAATAAAAAATAGCCCAGTTGAGTCAAAACATTATAAATGTCACACATTTCAAATGCTGTGAAAGATGAAGCCCTGGTCTGACAAAGTTACTCATAATTTTTCAAAGAAAAAAACAAACACAAAACAACAGAAGCTGAAGTGTTTATGATGGGCTTTTTTCATTCATTCGGTTTTATTGCATGGCCAGAAATACTTTCCATTAAAGTGACACCAAACCATAGGGAGGAAACATGCAAATGCTCAACCAACATGTCTGGTCCTTTATTTTATATATGCAATTATTAGGCTTTCAAGAGAGTAAACTAAAATAGATTAAGATTATTTCAAGTTCATGTCCAAATGAGTATGGAGGTGCTCAACCAGAACAAAGTGGTTTCACCTTCAGAAAATCGTGCCTCTACGGAGACCTCCAAGTGTCAGTGGTTAAAAGTAAATAAAATACAAATTTGGATAAACCGCGCCCATAATTTGTCCTGATCAATCACTATCCTACACGTCATCGGACCAACGTACAGCCAATCAAATAGTGTGACATCATCATTAGTCGCGGGCTGCTCGGGGGCCTGCGTATTTGGTGTGGACAAATTACGGTACGACCATAGAAGAAGAAATTGCAAGTTCCGTTGTGAACAAAGCTGCGGTTTAGAGCGAGATGATCCTCTAAACAGGCTTTTATTATTATTATTATTAAGTGCATGTTCATTCATAGTTTTTAAATCCGTGTGGCCAGTGCTTTGTTCTTGGCCTAACTGACCCGGAAGAAGGGTTAGGATCGGGTTAAATCGTGGCAACAACATTAAGCCGTGGATGAACGTAAACTGGAAGAATATCAGCCTTTATTTTGTCTGGACCCGAATGGTAACACATGATTGTTTGCACGGTTACTCAGGACTGTGCATCCAAAAGCCGCTCCTCTGCTTGGAGATACCAATCTTAAGTTAAATAAGACTCACGCAGAGCAGCCAGACGGACCGCGGTCCGAAGCCTCCTCCCCTGCCTGCAAACACGGAGCTACGAGTCCGGCTGCTCTGTTCAGAGACACGCACGTGCAAAGTGTGAGCGCGCACGACTGCGCAACAGTACGAGCACAATTGGATAATCCGTGGGCACGGTTTCTCAGATTTTTTTTTTTAACCACTGGTACCTGGAGGGCTCCATATGCTGCCACTTTATGGCAAAAACAATTGATAGCCAGACTTTCTTTTACAAAATATGAACTAATCGCAGAAAGCCCAAATGTAAGGAAAACTGTTTTTCTTGTCTAACTCTAGGAGAGCTGTTTAAAAGACCCAGAGGATCACAAACAGCTTGAAGCTGACTTAACAGGTCTAAGCAGGGCTGTGGAGAGCCTGGAAATACCATCATCTAACTTTATGATGGAAGACCAGTTCCAAGGTCATGACCTGTTCCAGGGTCATGACCTGTTGGCTGACCAGTTCCAATGGAAACTCAGGTAGGAGGAAAAGGCCACACCATCTGAAGATCAGCTGAGCCTTTGTTTGAAGTGAAATGTTCAAACCAGAGGAGACATTCCAAACCCAAATCTGATTTATTTAGCAGATTGAAAAGAATCACTTGGATTCTTTCTATAAATGTGTCTGATCGATCAGTTCAGCCGCCGCTTTGTGGAAGGCATAGAACATAAAAGGGTTTCATGGTTTCCACATTCCCAGATGTTTTTACTGGCACAGTTGCAGAGGAACATCGTGTGTCCCTGACGCACGAAGAGGATGCTCATCAACTGATCCACAAAGAACCACAGCAGCTTTTTTCTTATTCGTTTTCCCTGAAGGGGTCTTCATGGGAGACTCACTCATGTAATCTGACTTCCAGTTTCCGACAGGTGCCCTCCCTCACCCAACCCACTGCATTCACCCGGACTTGGGATCAGAAGAGGGGAAACACTGGACAGCGCCCCCATGTGGCTGCAGTAGCTTACAGCGCTTGTTATTCCCACACAGTCTCCCAATAATTCAAGGGTTTACCAGGCCCGGACACTGAGATTGGCCGTGCACATCCAGGAACAGGTAGAACAGGTATCGTGCATGAACAGTACGTCACAGTGCCCAGGATCCAGTACAAAAACCACAAGGGGGTCACACCAGACCCAAACGACGGGCCAGCCACCACCTGGGAGTCCCTACCCAAAACAACCCAAGAGAACCCCATCCAATGCTCCCGGCAGACCACCAACCCGGCCCAATAAGAGTCCAGCAGGGAGGAGAGGCGGGACAAGGAGTGTAGTTCTTGGCAAACCTCCGCCGTGCCCAAGGTCCAGGACAAGGTACCCACACAGGCATCCCACCAGCCTCAGACGTGGCGCCAGCCCCCGTCTGGCAGTCCTGAGCATCACCCAACCCTAGACAGGAACCACGACCCCTCCCCCCATATAGTAGACCAGGCAGACCACCAGTTTATGGGAATGCTTTTGCAGTGACATAAAAACTTCTTACAAGATCCCAAACTTCACAAATAAAGAACTCGACCGGCAGAACTTAAGTGCACTTTGCCAGCTTCTAATGGTGATGAGAATCTACCCATAAAAAAAGGCTTAAACGAGAATAAAATTCAATATGACTGACAACACTGTAATAAAAGAACTGCCTTTACTCCATAACAGAGCCTGCTGGGTTGTTTTTTTTTTACTAAGTACCATAGATGGCATGAATAACTCAATTTTCTACATCTACATTTAGTACATCATGAGCTCCATTGGCTGTGGAGCAGTGGGCACGACTTGAGCCCCGCTGGAGTTTTTAGAGCACATCAGTACAGATGGAGTGCTGTGACGACCTTCAGAAGAGACTGTTATTTCGTCAGTGATGTTTTTGTTGGGACTGGTCCTTTTATTTGACCACTGAGCCACGTGTTCTGCTGTCTCCAATGGTTCTCCGGGTTCTTGATCGTCTCAGGACCTGTGGTTCATTCTGAACTCAAAGTCTTCTTCTGTCTTCAGTTAGCTCAGAAACCCATCCGTTAGGCTCTGCCAGCTGTTTCTGCTAGATCTGAACGTCACGCCAACTCATCAAGTGCTTATTTTTCATGTGTTGGGTTTTATTAGTTGCTGGGCTTCTCTCTGGGGGGGGGGTCGTGGTCGGCTCGCTTTTCGCATTAAATTTGCGATAAATTGCGGTTCCACATCGTATTGGGTGTTCACCATTTTTGGGGGGTTTCCAAATCTACAATTCCAAAATCAAGTGCCTGGGAAATCTCCCAGAAGGCAAATGTCAATTGATGCTCATATGCTCTATGCTGAACATAGACCACAATGCATTGCGGTTGAACAATTTATCATTAGAAAAAAAAAAACGTGCCTACATTCATTTTTAAAAAATCATCATCAGAACAGAGTGGATTCTTAAATAATGTTAACAAAATGTTCATATATATCAGTGTTAGAAATAAGGGGAAAAAAATGGTTGTCCTCCGGACATTTACATGGACATTTAAAAAGATCTTTGAATATTAAAAACAAACATTTTACTAAATATTGAAGCATCTGGTTACACAAAGTATTGCTAAAAACTTGAAATTAATATCTTTATAACTAACATCTTTACACAGATTTAAATATATTGGTTCTTTTTTTTTCTTTGGTTTTGATAATTGTTGCATAAAGAAAATAAAATACAAAGACTGTTGAAAAAAATTAGAATATCATATCAATCCCATGGAAAAAGGTTTTTTCAGCTCATGTCAGTCTTTTCTGTAATGAGTGAAAGTTATTGTGTTTTAAATCTTCTATTTAGGGCTGATTATTTTGAACATGTTTTAGAGACCTCTAGCGGTGGCGCCAGGTACTGTTGTTCAACACATGTATTTGAAAAAATCTTTATTGAAAAGTGCACATGTAGAAACAAAAAGGATTGGCTAGCATGCACGCACTTCGTTTGTCAGTGGAAAGACTTTGCTGCATACGTCTTAACTCAGAGGTTGCCAAAAACTAACCCATGAAACTTGGAAAATAGTTGAAAAATACCAAAATGTTGAATAAAAGACCAGGTTGTCACACGGACAACCATCAGGTTCATTTTGGTTGTCCTCCGTGAAATCTGGTTGTCTCGGACAACCGGATAACCGCTTATTTCAAACACTGTTTATTAGGTTTTTACTTCGGCACATGGGTGATGTCATTTTAAAAAAAAAGTAGTGAGCATGGATTAATAAAATCCAGGGCACTAGACTGTCCTGCACTAGACTTCTAGAGGTTAGGGAGAAGTGTGAAGACGGTGCTGCTGAGCTTTTTATTAAAGACCCAGAAAAAATAACCGGGGAGTTTCTACCAGTAAATTATAAAGAGAAAAGCACAAACCCAAGAACTAAAATGATTCTCCGAAAGCTTTGCTCTGATGAATACAGTCAGTGATGAAGTCTTCCCACGGCTAATGTCACAAACACTCTTCCATCTCAGTTTCGGTAGAAATCGCACCTTCACCCACCGCAGCCATGCTCATTTGTTCCCCAAAAGCCTGCTGTATGATGGGAAAATGTCCTCTTGGCTTTATGGCTTGTCATCAGAAAAAAACGCCGCCCACATCGGCGGCCCCGGCAGGTCCCGGTGAACTGGAGAAAACCTCGGAATATCACCGCGTTTTCTTAAAAGCGGGGACAGTTACCTTGATGTTGGAGAACCACAGGTCGTTCTCGTGCAGCGTAGCCACGTAGATGCAGCACAGCAGACCCAGTCCGACCGAAACCGACAAGCCCACAGACGTCCAGATTATAGAACCCCACGACCAATCACCTGCAGGAACGCAACAGACACAACGGAGACGTTCTACAGAAAAAACTAGAAGAGGTAACAGTACGGTACTTCTGGAGAAGCTCTTGTTTTGTCACGGTCCTTCAACATCAGAATTAAAAGCCCACTGGAGGATGGAAGCCAGGACTTTTGGATCTATTGAAGTTCTGCTGGTGGTCTTGTGTTGTTTAGTCACATATTCCAAAATCAATATTGGTCTTGCTGCTCTAAATCATACGCTTTATCAGCAAATGATTCACTCAACTGTCTTGAAAGGCCCACTCTGACAAAGAAAAATGCTGTTTTTAGGGGTTTTAAAGGAGATGGGGGACATATATAAAGAAAATTAAGCTGAAAATGGAATTTCTGATGACTGCTTTAGTCAAATAGTTGCGAATCAGGAGCAGACGAATAGAAAATGCTGTTTGAAAAAGATCCTAGTTGTAGATAGCTCTGTTTTTGTTGCATTCATAATGTTAGGTTGGGGGTGTGAGGGGCTGTGAGACAACAGGAAAACTCAGAGGTGAATTTCTAATGAATTCCTTGATCCTTCATGACAGATTTTCATTCATTTTGGCTCCAAATGAAGCTGCTCTTGAGTTCATCTGAAGGCCGCGTGATCTGCTCTGAGGTCAGATGATGACCTCACAACCCCGTCAGATCCCTCTGGCCTGCTCTGGAAGTGATGCAACAGCTGTTTTTGCAGCAACATCTGCATCAAAAACTGTGTGTGTGTGGGGGGGGGGGGGGCAGCAGTGTCACCCACTCACCCTGCAGGCTGCCCTCTGGGCGGTGGTGGGTGCAACAGTTGGGGTGCTGCGGCTGAACCTCGGCGGCAGCAGCTGGCTCCTTCCCTCTGCTGGCCCTCCTCTGTCGCAGGGTGGTCATGTTGGGAGGCGGATCCGTGCGCGCGCCGCCCTGCACGCGGCTCCAGCCAAAGAAGCACGCGCACGCTGTTTGTTTTCCTCCGTCTGCAACCTTTGCTTCCTTCCCTCGCCGACAGCCGGGATGCACGCGCTGGGACGCACGCGCCCGCTCGCTGAGGACCTCCCGCTAACGTTGCTGTGTTCGATTCTGGAAATGCCTAAATATTTTATTCACGACAAACAATTCAGGACAATCAATGATCAGCCATTTGTTTTGAAATCATCATGTGACAGAGATGCTAGGACAGATCCGGTTCCTTCTCAGAGATTTGTTGTGTAACGCGGACAAACGGCTTTAGATTTCTGACAGAAAGTGTGGTTTACGTTAAGAAAAACCACCGCGACTGATTCGCGATGCCGGAGTTTGTCTCTTAGCAACGAGGACGACGGTGCATAACGAACCTCCAGCCAGGCTAACGCCGCCGCCGCCGCGGTGGGCAGGACGCTCCGTCTGCTCCCTTCCACCTCCACCTCTCTTTCTCCTAGCTCCACAGTCTCCCTCGTTCTTTATTTCTTTTCCTCCACCTTTCTCTCCGTCTGCTCTCAATTGTCGTTCCGTCTATGCGGCACTCACGCGCCAAACCGGAACTCCGCCAGACAGCGGCCTTCAGAATAAAAGCACGATGAGGATGAGGATTAGGGCCTGGGAGAGAAAACACGAAGAGTTTAAAAAGCATTCTTATTTCCCTTCTCAGAATTAAACCTTTAATCTCAGAATTCTAACTTTTTCTCTCAGAATTCTTTCATATTCTTAGAAATCAGACTTTAATTTGAGTTTTTTTTTTTTTACTTTTTTCTCAGATTTCTGACTTTTCATTGAATTCTAACTTCAGTCTCAGAAGTTAGATTTTTTTTTTCTCAGAAATCTGAGATTTTGGGGTGGAATTCAGACTAATCAATTCTGACTCTTTTTTTTTCTCAGAAATCAGTTTGTTATTCAGATTTGAGTTTCTATTTTTTCAGATTTCTGATTTTTTTCTCTCAGAATTTTGACTTTAATGTCAGAATTCTGACATTTTCTCCAAATATTTTCTCAGAAACGTTTTTTTTTTCCTCAGATTTCTGACTCCGAATTTTGATTTTATTTTCTTAGATTAATTACTTTTCCCTGAAATTTAGACTTTTTCTCAGATTTCTCTCTATTCTTAAAATTCTGACTTTAATCTCAAAATGTTTACATTTTTCTCTGAATTTTGACCCCGCCCCCTCAGATTTTAGACTTTTATCAGAATTCTGACTTTAAAGTCTCAGCCCAAATCTATTTGTGTATTTTGTAAAAGCGTTTGCAGTGGTCTTGTAGTTATGATGATGATGTTTTTAGCCAAAGTAAATAAGCCTGTGTTGTTTTGTAAGACATATTTTCTGCAAAAGTTCGCCTGTGAGTTGGGGGTGGGGACTGTTGGCGCGGAAGTAACCCTCTACTGACATCCCATGATCCCCCTTACATGCTTTACAAGGAAAGGGTCAGTTTGTCTGCAGGTGGATGCATCAGAATGGAGCAGGGCAGGGAGGCTTTGGGCTTTCCATCACAGTTGTCTTCCATCATGAGAAAATGCTGCAAAAACACTCTTCAGTAATCCCCAATGAAGCTTGTATTGATGATTTCTTAATCTTTGTCAATGATGATACTAGTATTGACTCAAAAATTGTGTGTGTGTGGGGGGGGGGGACTTTTATGCTTCTAAATTGTATCATAAAAGTCTTCAGTCTTTATAAACATATAAACTCCAGAGAATTTGCTTGTCAAAATTAGTACTTTAATGTTGTTTTTTTTAAAGAAAAAAAAATATTTTATCGAAAGAGTTTAGAACTTTGTTCACACTATATACAGTTCAGAGAGCATCAGGCTTTTTACCTTTTTACGCGTCTTTCGTTCCAGAGTGGAAAGACCGGCGAGGCCAGATGTGGGGCTCAGAGGAAAAGCTGCACAGATGCGGCGACTTCTCTGCTCCTTGAATCACATTTTGAAATGGACATCATCTCCATCCTGGAGAGTCCTCTCCAATCCCCAGGTCTCAGTCGGCGGGAAATCCAAGGAAGACGACTGATTCCAGGCAGCAAAGCTCCTCAAAAATCCGTTTTATTTGAGCTGAAATGTTCTATCGTTTTGTGCAGATCCCATTAAAGTTCAGCACAAAATGCAGACGTCATTCAGGCTCTTTACATTCACTCCAAATCAGTCATGAGCAGCAATAGTTCCATAGTGTCAAACTCACAAAGGTGTTTTGCTAATCAACATTTTTGATCATGTAGAAATAACTTCTTTAAATATTAAATAGAGTATGAAAAAGGTTTACAGAAGTAAAACAAAGAGGAATTCATAATTTTTTAAAAAGGACACTTGAAGAACCTGACTTCAGACCAGCGTTGAAGCATCTCTGACTTTGGATCCACTTTTTTCTTTTTCCACTATGGATCATTTTAAAGATAGATATATTTTTTAAAAAGTCCCACTTAATCATCAGATAACATCAGAGATGAGTTATAATACTATCAGACTCCTCTTCATTCTCACCTTCATCTTTAATTTACTCTAAAATAAATCCCCGTTCTTGAAAAGGGCTCCTTCTCGTCTGAACTTCTTGTTGCCGCCTCACCTCTAATGATGTTAAGGCACACCTGGTTTTTATTGGAGATGACGCCGTCGTTATTGGACTTTCTTCTGCGGCTCCTCTTCCATCTCCACGCAAAAGGGGAAAGAAAAAAATAATAAAGGAGGATCGGTCTTTGAAGAACTGACATTGATGTTTCTAAAAATCAAACTCCAGGTAAAAAAAAATCCAAAGTAGGTCAACCTGAAATTCCTCGGATTGATGCTGACATGATCTGACCGCTGAGCAAAGAGCTGCGTCCAGACTATTCAGAAAACGTTGTTAAAGAGGACAAGAGTGAAGGGAAAACTCTGACCAAAAAAAGGTTTTAGATTCTGGAAAACTCTGTAACAATCAGGTGTTGTTATTGATAATTAATTACGCTTTATTCATTGATTTATATGTGTGTACAACCCTTGAAAGTGCTAAAAAAAAAAAAAAAAGAGATGAATTTAACCCTAGAGAAACCACAGGGTCAGATTTTTATGTCTTTTCATTTTATTTGTCTATTTGTATTATTTATGGTACTGTTAATTACTGCAACCCAAAATAAACTTTAAAAGTCCAGTAGAAAAGTGTTCTTGGGTTCTCCAGAGTAGAATTGAATGTTTTGTGCAGGATAACTTATGTACTCATCAGTGGAAATAAAATGGATTTTATTTCAGCTAAAAGGATCTAGAAAACATTTTCTTGTGCAATCTACTTTCCTTCTTTAGTTCTTATTTTTACAGATTTATTTAAATCCATTTGTTTGAATTTTTTTTGTCTTTCATAAAATCAGAAATACTATGAAGCTGATTTTATACCACATGGAAATTGTGTTATTTAATGTATTTGCCAATCATAGATTTCTGCAAAGTATAAACACTTTTAAATGATATCTCTGGTACTTCTCAAAGACACACATGTTTAAAACCTAAAAGTTATATATTTTTAATAGCTTTAATTTTTTTTGCTAAGCATTAGACTTGTACCATGGGGTCCCTCAGGGTTCTAGTCTTGCCCCCCCTCTGGTTTTCTGTGTATTTGGCCACTGGACTCAGGTATCACGAAATGTCTTCAACTCCCACAAATGTTTCCCACATTAATCTGTTAAGATAAAACGGCTTCAGTTGAAAGTGACCTCTGGTGTGGTTCGGTAACAGTGTGAAAGCAAACAGACTAACAAGTGAAGGAAAGTGAAAATGCGTTTTCCAGGCGGTTTGGGACGTCTTCAGTCGTCAAGCAGACTGTTCTGATGGGAAATGACCCGAAAACCAACTCAGAGGAAAGAGGCAAGTGAAAGTCCAGGAACTGTGGCTTACGATGGACGTTGTGATGCGGCGGAGCATCCCGCCGTTAACATTGAGAAGGCGGAGCTAGGGACAAACCCCACAGATGACCTCAGGGAGGCTTCCTCGGCTCCTAAGCCAAGCGTCATGTGGAATCCTCAGTCATCAGTTTTCAGCCCACATTTCCAGCCGTTGTGACAAACGATGCTCTTCGGAGATCAGAGACGAGGCTTTTTAACACCTTCACACCTCAAACATCCATCTGTAAAACAGGAAGAGGGTAAGTGGAAGAAAGCTGAAGGTATTCAGACGGAAAGAGCTTAATAAGAGACCTGGAGATCATCAAACAGGTTCAGAAAATAAATTGGCTCAACTCTTATTGACCAAAAGGATTATCAGCCAAGAAAAACATGTTTTTTTAGCCATTCTCCCTGAATCTGGATGCAGCACCTTCTTCTTTTGGGCAGGGATGGAGAGTGCCCTGTTAAAGATAACCTTCATCTCCCTCCCTCTGTGCCCAATTGGGCTCCTTCTAACCAGCATGGGGCTGAAAATCCTCATCCTCCTTACACACTTTTGACACTAAACAAGGCTCACGGAGCGAGAAAATCGGATTCAGCCACCGAGGTGGAAGCAGACTGCTGATGAGACGCGCATCTCCCACGGTTCAGCCCAGTTCGCCTCATTTCTCTCACTTTCAAGGCGAGCTCTTGACCGAGCAGGAGGATTTTTTTTTCCCTTCGTATAAAAGACAAGAGATCTGCAGTTGTGTGTGAAGTCAAGAAGATCATTTACTTTCTTTGACTGAGGGTAAAGTCTTATTGATTTCCTGTTTTTTTTTTCTTTTTTCCAAAAGAAAGCTTTGAAATGCTCCACAAACACGACATGTGAATTCTCCCCCCATCTTAATACGCTGCCTTGCAGTGGCCATAATGGAAAATGTCAATCCACACTCATCCATTAGCAAAAGAAACATAAAAGTCATCATGTATGTAGATGATGTTGACCTTTTCAGTTCAAATATTTACTTTTTATCAATTTAACTCAAGTTTTTTTTTTTTGTCTTATCCGACAAATTTTAACGCGTGACAAAGCTGTCCTGAACTAAAAATATATAAAATATTCATTTAAAAAAACTGGAAAAATGTAATGCTTTATATTATTTATTATTTTATATATGACAATTGTGTCATTTTCATTTTAGTGTGAATTTGCCTATTAATAAGCTTCGCAGTGTTGGCTAAAATGTATAAATGAATAAAAAACCTGGTGATGACTTATTTTTAAAAAGGTAATCCTAACAGCCATCAACTGTGGCGTTCCACAGGGTTCTGTTATGGTACAGATACTGTTTTAAAATGACTGAAAAAGACAAACAAAAGCTACAGGGATCTATTTTTTTAAGCTCTCCCAGTGCGTATTAGCATAAAAGAACAGATGAATTCGCCTTATTTCAGTAAATGAGCTGAAATCACAATAAATGCACGTTTTAAATAACAAAAAGGTAAAGACGTGACATGTGGTTTTCACTTTTATGCAAAAATTCAATTAGAAATATGATGGCATTTACAAAAACACTTCTAAAAATTAAATATAAAATAAAAATATATCAAAATTAAATATAAAAACATTCAATCCAAATCAATTTGAATTAAATTCAAGCATAAGAAATGTAACTAAGGTTTTCTTGAACCCAAACAAGAGTGACATCTCCTGAGACACTGGAAAACAAATTAAAACCCTTTTTATTTGCTCTAGAACATTAAAAGCTGCTGCTCAGATACACCAGTCAATACTTGCCTTTTATGTTTTTTAATCAAACCTTTAAACCTCATTTAAATGTAACTTTAAATTGAACCTCATTTAAAGTCTAAAATCAAAAACAAGTGGGTTTTATTTAAAATCTTTTTATTTCCAAAAAATACACTGTGGACGCCGCGGCTTTTGCAGTTCCAAATATAAATGGTGTCCCGTCACATTCTGACACAGCTTTACAAAAACGAGCATAAAAATACACCAACCGGCTTCATCGCCTCCCCCTCCTTTGGTTTCAATGCACACTGATGCCTTTAGCTTAAAAAAAAAAAAAACAAGACTTCCCTTTAAATACACAACTAAAAGTCAGTTCATAACTGGATTTTCTTTTTTCCCCCCCCAACAAATTCCTTAAAAATACATGGTTTCTTTTGAAGAAAAGTCAGTTTTAGGATTGTATATCATATAAATGACATATAAAGTGTTCAAGCAAAGGACACTAACTTGGTTTGTTGAATGGATTTCTCTACATTTCATATGAAAACAAAACAAAACAAAAAACAACTATGAGTTTCACTGGCATGAAAATCTGTTCTAGGAAGCTTAACGTGGTCAAAGGTCAGGTGACACTTTCAGCTAATGAGTTTTTGAATGAACAAAAAAAAAAAGGCACAAAACCAACAACACAAGAGTGAACGATCCTTTTATAAATATGGCACATCAGGAAGGAGCAAAGAACGTGAGGCTGTTTAACACGCCTGAATGCTTCAACCACAATTTAATGTCAAACGTCTTCACGGGATCAAACCAGGATAAAGAGAATAAATAACCAGATTGTAAATTACAAAAACATTTGAAAACGATAAATGCAGAAATGTTGAAAATTCAAAAAATCCTACGTTTGAATAGTGAAAACGTAAAACGAAGCAATAAATCTGAAATAGTTAGCGGCGAAAGTTAAATGTTTATTAGTAGCAGCTGCTGGTTTGTGTTTGTAAGTTCTTTTTGTCACTCTTTATTTTCAAACCTCAATTAACACATGTGGATTCAAAAGTCCACATGTGGGAGGAGCTTTGAGCCCATTGGCTACCGAGACGTGATTGACATCTGGTGACAGGGGTTTTGGTGATGTATCAAACTATCAAAACAGCAGATTGTTGCTTTTTCAACTTTTTAAGATTTGGTTTTAGTTTACACTGTGAACCTTTGAGTTTCAAACTCTTCAAATGTTCTTTTTTTTTTTCTCTCTCTTCATATTTGCAATCTGGTGCCTCATTCCCTCTAAGCTGATCCTGATTTAACCCCATACTTCTCTGTTGTTTTTTTTTTTTTTTTTTTTTTTTTAGATCAGAGATCTTAATTGAAACATTTTGGTTAAAACAAAAAAAACAAAAAAATCAGCAGCAACGCCTGAAAAGCGGTCATTTTCGGGTTTGGGACAACGTCGTGATGCTTTTAACGGTTTGAAACTTTATTTAAAGAATCGTCTTTATCCAGAAGTACGATGGAGTTTCAGGGCCACCAACAAAAAAAAAAAAAAAAAAAAAAAAGTAAAATTGCAAGATTTTAAGTCGTAAATTTACGAGAAAAAAACTCGTACATTTATGAGTTTTATCTTGTAAATTTACGAGATTTTTTCTCCCAAATTTACGACTTAAAATCTCGTAATTTAAAAGTTATGACTTTCTTTCTCGTAAATTTACGAAAAATTGAATGAAATGAATCGACTCTCAGCTTTCCTTTTTTGTTTCTGCTAAACAACTAGAATACAAAAGCCATATTTGATTTTGCGGGTCCATTTTTCCTTCACCCCCCGTGTGTTTGTGTCACAAAGACGGACACAAAACACCCCCCCGGGGGGGTGTTTTGTGTCCGTCTTTGTGACACAAACACACATTTCTCCACCGTAAAGCACTTTTGAACTACCGTCGATCACAAACGGGTTTTTGGAAAAAAAAAAAAAAAATGAAATTCTGTGGAGAAAACCAGCAGTTGATCCGGATTTTCCCCGGATCCTCAGCAAAACCTCTCATCCGCCTGCTGTTCCGTGCGAAAAGGCCTCTTCCGGTCATTTCAGACGCACGTCAAGCAGGAAACGGGAGTCAACAGGAAGTTGAAGACGTCACATTCAGGTGCGACTCCACCTGTTTTCGTCGCCAATCCAACATTTCTGGATGTGCAGCAGGGAATCCTGGGAGATGAAGTAACTGGTGGATTACGGTTTCCACTGGTCATCTGTGCAGATTTTCATTTTTCTCCGGCCGCTTTCGCTCGTCAGTGGGGGTCCTCAGAGAAATGCCCCCTTAAATCTAGTCTCCATCGGGAACAATAATCCATTCTGGACACCAGAGATTTAGATTACGAATATTCCTATACACAACATTAAAAAAAACAGACTGAATAGATATTAAAAAAAAAAAACTAAAATGAGCACCACAATCACAGGTGACGTTCTCTCGACCCTTTTCCTGCTCTCCGGAAACTTGGCACCGTTTGGTTCAAAATGTTTCTTCCCTTTTTTTTTTTTTTTTTTGAAGTTCTTGTAAGCAGCAGGCGGCGAGGGGAAAGCAGCTCCTCCCATACGTCTCCTTACGCCTCTAAAGGAACTGTGGAGGAATTCCAGCGGCTGAAGCGGCTTCAGCTCCGGATGAGAATATGCAAACGGATATAAATGAATATGAGGGGATGTTCAGTACCTCCTTTACTCGGTCGGAGCCTGGCTTGACTTGGATTAAATACATTAAATATTACAGTAGCAATAAAGAGCTGCCTCACAGCCAAAGGAGAAGCTGTGTGCTGCTGAGGTATGACAAACTCTTACTTGGGTCAAAGCTCCTCGATCTGAAATGGTGATCTGCTTGGAAGTGGACTCCTGTTACCTTCAGAGGCAGGGGGAGCCTCTGGGTCAGTCCTGGGGGGTCTCACTGAGCTCTCTGGAGGCTCGCCTGGGTTTCCGCCTGCTGCTGCTCCTTGTTGAGGATGATGCTGATGATGGCCCCCTCGTGCTCCTTCATGTGCTCCATCAGACGCTCCTTGCTGGTGGACTCAAAGCCGCAAATGCAGCAGCAGAACAGGAGGACGCAGTACTCCATGCTGGGGGTGGGGGGCGGCTGGCCGGCACACGGGCAGCTTTTAGACTGCTCGGGGTCCTTCTGCTGGGGGGGCGGAGCTTCCTGGGGACACTGAGAGGAGTCGGCGGGAGGTGCGGGGACGCCCGAGGCGCTGTCGGCTTTGGCTGCCGATGGGAGCGGCGAGGGAGGCTCCAGCTTGACCTTTTCCTTTAAGGGTGCGGCCCCCGCGGGACCCTCAGCCACGGACTCCACCACTGCAGCCAACTTATGAGGAGCTCTGAGGATCAAAAAAACAAAAGAAAAGAAAAAGAGAAGGTCATAAACATCAGCTATAAGACAGTTCTAAAATAAGTTATAACCGGACCAATTAGATGCCTTCATTAAAAGTAGGTGGAGCTTGTTGGCCGCCACCTCCAACGTTCAAAACATTTGACAGATTCTCCCGAGACCACTTTCAAGTGGTAGGGCTCCAACAAGCTCACTTCTGATTGGTGAAAGTGGTTGCCATAGAGACGTGAGTCAGGCGGACCCGGACCAATCACCGCTTCCTGACAACGTGTAGCTACAACATGGCGGCGTCCATATAGTGACTCATTTTCAGAGCTGTGTCCGAATTTCCACCCCTAGCCCTGTACAGTGCACTATATAATGCGTTTGCCTTTTTCTAGAGCTGTCCGAATCTACAATTCCCAAATCCAGAGCCCTGGAAATTTCCCAGAAGTCTCTGGGAAAAACCAGTGCGCATCGATGCTCACTAGATCGGCAAATATAGACCACAATGCACCCCGTCGGAACAATTTTTGCCAGATAAAATGTTTTTAAATGTATTTTTTTAAATAAACCATCAACATTTTCATCTTTAGAAGACAGTGGACTGATAAATAATCGTCCCAAAACGCTCATATTAATTCAATTTAAACTTTTGTGAAATGGATGAAGTCAAATCTAATAAAAAAATAAAAAAGCTGTGATCGGGGTGTCTGAATTGCTTTTTAAACTCAGGGCACTACTTAGTGCCGCACTAGATAGTTTTTAAGTAGTTAGGGCAGGAATTCGGACATAGCCCGGGTTTTCAAACATGACCTTTGACCCTGCTCTGCTTGAAAACGCTTTTTAAAATGACGGATCTGAGAGGTCGTCTCTTCCGAGTTATGCAGGACTTTCCTGTCGGAAATGCCAAGTAACTGCCGACACGTCTCCCCTCTGACGACAGGAGTGCGCTCTTCAACGCACAGACTTGAAATGCAGACGTAATCGCCGCGTAAAGACTGTTTGCAGTCCGTCCAGCGGACGCGCTCGGAGCGCCACTTTGTCCTGGAGGAGAAGCTCATGGGGGCCCACGGCCGTTTGGAGCTTTTCCTCAAAAACATCACAGCATAACACGTTTAGCCATGTTTTTATTTTTATTTCCTGTATGTTGGTTCCTGTTTTATTTGAAGTGGAGCGTTTTTGTACACACACACACACACACACAAAAACGCACACATTCTTATACTGCAATGCAGCAGAGGAGGCGAGGAAAACCGTTGGAGGGTAAACAGAGCTGTGCTGCTGCTGCTGCTGCAGAAGCAGGAACGTCAATCACACCAAAACATCATCACAATAATTGGAAACAGCTCCAACATGCTAACCTTCAGTATACCGGCTTTTAGGGATGACCCAGTTCTGGTCCTGGACGTTGCTTTTCAATGAAACGAGTACATAATAGTTCAAGTACGGACCAGTTTTAGAGCAGCTGCTTGAAGTTTTCTTCGGTTGAAACAAAGAGCAACTTTTAGCGGTTTGTTTTTAGACCGAAAAACAGCTTTTTCTTTTATGCGGTTTTAAATGCAAACAAATAAGAAATGAATTACTTTTGTCTTAAATTGACTCAGGATGTTCAGCCTTGAAGACAAACTTTGATGGAAGCAGAATGACTCCACCTTAAAGCCGTAGAACGAGGAGGTACCGGCAGCCATGGAGAAGCCGACGCCCGCAGAAGCTTACCGGCTGCTCTGGGAGATGGCCTCGTTTATGGCTTTGTTGACTTGCTCGTAGTTGTAGTTCTGGTCTCCGGCGTGTTTCCACATGTGGGACTTTAGAGACGGGGGGTGACTGCACACATATCCACACAGAGAACACCTAGAGGAGGAAAATACAGTCACTTTGGGGGGGGGGATGTTTTAAATGCATTTCTGTCTGGCTTCTTCTGGTTTGTGTCGATTGATCGCTCTGCTTTCTAAACTCTTGGGGTTCCCAGAGGAAAAACGTACGCAGGAAAAGAAGACGAACGTATAACAGAAGGGGTTCACAAACACTGGGACCCCCACCCAAAGACATTCCAGTTCTTTGGGATGAAGACAAACAATAAGGCCAGTTTAGTTCCCTGCCGGTCCCAGGCGTGTCCGCCTGATGTCTCGCTTTGACTGCATTAGGGTTGTGCCAATGGACGATACCATCGTACCATCGTATCGCATTTCAACCCTAATGCAGTCCAAGCGAGACATCAGGCGGATACGCCGGGGATGTCCATATAAGAAAAAAAGTCCACCTGACGCCTCAGAAAGAAGAAAATCCTGACAGTTTACGTAGAGAGGATGTAGTGACTTGGTTTTTCTGATTTATCCAAACAGCAGTCATAACGAGAGCGCTAACTTGCTCTACTGCACTTGTTCTTCTATCAAAGTTTTGTCCTCAGGTTAGTTGATATTCACAGAATCACCGTCGTCGCTGAACCTACAGAGATACGCAATCGATCGTTGCATCAATAAACATCTGAGTTTCATCCACACCACCAGCAACCGACACAAACTCTGCAACTTCTGCGCTCCAAAGGACTCACTCCCTCTGGGTTTTTTTGCAGAGCATTCCTACAGATCCACGTGTTCAATGACGGCCAACCTGAGGCTAAACTACAAGCAATATTTTTTACTAGAAAAGGGCAAACAGGTGGATAGAAGTCTTTTTTTTTGTAAACAGTTTTTTTCTAAACGACAAACCCTGTTCAGTCGTTTGTTATGGGAATTGGTTCACTTGAACCACGCAGTGGAAATGCGGCCTAAACTGTTCCTGGGTGTGTGATTGCGGCCCTGCAACAGACTGGTGACCTGTCCGGGATGTCCCCTGCCGAGTAGTCGGGATAGGTTCCAGGCAGCCCCATGACCCAGAAATGGACAAAACGGTGTTTGTTTGTTTTTATTAAATGGTGCAGATTTATGTTATACGATAACACAAACACCGAATGTGACCAGCATCTGTGAGAACGTTTGTCATAGCAACAGCAGAACTAGCTTTTCTTTCTTTATCGGGAAGCTTTTCGAATGCCAGCATTGGATCATTTTCATTTTTTGTTCATTAACTTGGTCTGTGTCCAAAGTGTTGGTGAGTCTAACCGCTTCATGGCCTGAATGCATTTCTAATTATATAATTAGTATTTTCTTCATCTGTAAGCTGTAAAACCACCATTTCTGGATCAAATGGTGGGTTACGATTCAGCAACATATGGTGTAACGGGCTTAACCCAAACATGTTTGTAAGGGAAATGTGTGTTTTATTGGACCTGTTATAAAGCTATATGAAGCTTTGGTCCTTATGTGAAATTTTCATAGATGTATCCTGAATAAGACACGTTTAAACCACAGAAGAACGAATAAACTACAAAAAGAACGCACAAATTAACGTAACAACCTATGCAAATCATGCATGCACTGTGTGTGCGTGATTATTGCGCTGCTCATATGCAATCTGTTAGAGATTCTTGCATCATTACGTCATTTTAACGTGAAAGGTGCGCCGTATACGCGATATAAAAGTTATACATCAGTGGTGAAAAGTCTGTTAGACGTACACGGAACGGTTGTGGAAACCCACATATTTGCCTATGCACCTCGCTAGAATCACTCACAAATGCTACAGATTTACATCAGAACTGCGTATTAACTACAGAAAATACGCATAAACAGCAGGATTCTCAACTGAAGCAAAAATGTTGAACAGCTCAAAACCGAATTCACGTAAAAAAAAAAGGCTTATAAACCTTTGACGGACGTCTGCACACATCAAGAAACACTTATGAATTACACGTGTCACGCATGAATCCTACGTGGAGAAAGTGGCACAGCCGTCAAGCAATGAAAATATTTATTTGTCTTATTTTTTTACATTTAGTGTTTGGCAGACACCCTGCTCTAAAGCAACCTCCAAACTAGGTTGTATGTAACAAGTTAGGTACTGAAGGAAACGGTTTCAACTGAAAGAAGTCCAGCAGACCTATAAGCACAAACACTTTACATTTATCCTCCCTCATTAAATATTTCGATTTCTGTCCACGGCCAGCAATTTTATTTACTATTTTTCCAGAGAAATTTGGAAGATTGAGAGATTTTTATGAAAAATAAACTAGAGAGTGAAGGAGAAGAGGATTTTATTTTTACCATGCAAGGCTCTTTGTGTTGCATAAAATGTGCTTCTTTGAAGAAATAGTTCCATACAATACATGTACCTTAGAGAAGATAAATAGATCAAATGCGCCATAAGCAGGTGTGAAAGATGTAGGTGATTTGAAACAAAACCCGTGTTTAGTAGCATCACACCTCAGCGGGATGAGGGCTTCACTGCTTTTCTAGTTTTTCACAAGTGTTTGCAGCTCTAAAATGACTTGAATACGTGTCATTTACTCTGAATAGTTCAAGCTGTTTTCAGAGACACCATCCTAGCAGGCATCTAGTCTGTTCCTCACCAAAGATGCCGTCCCACACGAAGACAGCGGTCCTGCGGGCCGGATCCACCCCTACCTGCTCCCGCCTCGTCCCCTCCTCACCTGTACTGCTCCAGCAGCTGCACCGCCTGATGCCCCTGAGGGTGCCTCCTCATGTGGCTCTTCAGGCTGTTCATGTTGGTGGTGGCGAAGTCGCAGCTACAGCAGCTGGCGGGGGGGGGGGGCAGAAGAAGAGAGCGTGAGGACGGAGGAGCCGCCTTACAAGCAGCAGAGCCAGGTCGGAGCGGCGCTCCCAGCTCCTGGCCTGCAGGGAGACGAGGGATTTACAGCCGAACAGAGGAAATTGCTCCTTTAAGGAAACCGTAAATCAGCGTTTCTCCCAGGATGTTTAAAGAGGAGGCTTTAGTTGCAGCTTTCAAGGCAAACACCGCTTTTGTTGGAGGCTACACAACATTAAAGCCAAGAGGTTTTTGAGTCTGTTTATTGAGACGCAGAGCCAGATTCTTGTTGGTTTTTTCATCTACGTGGGTCTTCTTCCTGTCTGGGTTTATGAACGGGCTTAAAGCTGCAGGAAAATTCCTGGCATTGCCATTCCAGCTGAACAGTTCAAGGAGGGAGAAACTCATCAGAAACCCTTCAGCAGTAATCTCCTCGCAGAGCGGTCAGTGCAGAAATCAAGGGGCCTCGAGTGGCGGGGATGGAAACGGGGGGGTTTTTTTTTGGAGCTGTGGAAAATGATTAGAGGGCGAAAATCACAGTTCTGAAGGCAAATATGGGAGTTTCTGCAATTCCAAAAGTTCTGCGCTTTTAAATCTGAAGCCAAGGTCACGGTGGAGAGCGCTCTGTCAGAGGAAAAACAGAAACGGTCGTCCAGACCAGCCGGCAGATTTCTCTGCTTTCATACAAACTGAAGACAAGAGCGGGGGGGGGGGGGGGGTCCAAACGGAGGTTTCCCTTAAGATCCAAATATCAGTGGATTTTCAGCAGCTTTCATCGATCTCATCTGCTCTTCTGGCAGAGTTCCTTTGTTTTATGACAAAAATACGTTTTCAGATTGGAAATTAACATAAATGGGTATCTGGGTTTGATTTATCTTTGGTTTAAATGTCTTTGTAACCATTTTGTTAAAAAAAAAAAAAAAAAAAAAAAGGACTTACATTTTCCAGAAAATGTTTATGGGTTACATTTCAATTCAAAATAATTGGAAACATTTTCAGTGGAGACTCTAAAATTTGAAAGGATCAGACGTGTGAAAGAGTCCGATTTTAAAAATGCTTCAAAAGAAATGTTGGTTTTTAATCTATAAAAATGATCAAATTGTCACGTCAGATTAAATTTGATCTGTCCCCCCCCCCCCCAGGAAAAGCTTAGAAACTGATTCATCTCCATGTGTTTCCATTAACTCGGGTATATTTACATCTTTAAATCACAACAAACTCCTTTTTAGTCAATGCAACGTCAAGCACATGTAAGTGTAGCCTGTTCAGATGATCAGAACAGCTTTACTGCCCCCTAGAGGATCTCTGTACACATTGCAGCTGGAACTTAACATTAAAATTAACACTTAAAAGCTCAAAAAGCTGATTTTGCGTGGTATAAGCTGTTAAAACAAACAAAATAACTTTCAAATCATCTGTGTGGAAGCTTGAAGTGAAACGCACAATTTTTGTTAGGTAAAAAAACCAAAGCATGAAGTCTACACTACATACTTCCAAACATAGGGTCAAATGAGAAAACACTTTTATGGCTGTTTGTTTTTAAAAATGACATAAAGCTAACTTTGTGATGTCAAACTGTCAATCCTAGTAAAAGTCTTGCCCCGTCGTATTTTCAAAGGGATAAAAACTCATAAATGTGAAAGGATAACCCCTTCTAACGGTGTAAGGATGCTGCCGGCCTCTCTCCTCCACACAAACACATTGATCCTGGGATGTGGGATTTGTGAGGCGTCAGCCTGAAGGATAATTAGTCTTTCAGGTCAAGGTGGACCGTGGTGGCCGTGCTCTGCAGCAGCCTCCTTATTTATGCAGAACAAAGCGTTTTTCTTTTGATCTGCAGCATCAGATTAAAACAGAACGGCTCCACTTTCATCACTTTCTGCCTGAAAACAGAACAACTAAACACTGCATCATGTATTTGGTTCATCCGTGAGTGAATGGGTGGGGGTACACCGTTAACCACAGAGGAGTTGAATCCAGGAGGAGAAAATCACTTTTAACTGCCTCTCTTTATTTAATGTTTTATAATAGGCCTGGGCGAAACATCGATAGAAATCGAATTTTTTGTTACGGGTGATTTAAAAAAATAACTAAATCGAGTTTTTGTGTTATGGCGCATTTTTGGCTCCCTGGAGCTTCCGTAGCGTTAGTTTCACACGGCGGTATGGCAAACAAAACAACAACATCACAGCACAAACGAAACAGCAAGCGACAGCGTGGCTACCGGTGAGAGTGGGGAGTTTGCTCCCAAGAAAGGAATCAAATCCTCTGCTGTGTGGAACTGGTGTGGGTTTGCTGCCACAGACGTGGAGGAAGAGACCCCCCCACCACCACGCTGCAACATTTGCCCATCGGAGTCAAAGGCAGCAGCACCACTAATCTATTCCAACACCTGAAACGGAGACATCCAGCCGAATATGAAAAGTGCCAGTCTCTCCGAGGCCAACAAAACCGCAGTGACCAAAAAACACAGCTAACTGAAGCCGAATCCTTTGCACAAGGCGCCGCATGTGACAGGACAGGGGAACGGTGGAGAACAATCACCGAATCACCCAAACTGTCGCTTTGCATACAGCCAAACACATGGTACTAGGGCTGGGCGATATGGCCTAAAAATAAAATCTCCGATTTTATTTTTTTTAATTCGATTTCCGATTTTTTCCCGATTTTCTTTCCCCCCCTACTTAAGGAAAGCAATAAGTACAAACTGCAGCCAACTTAAAGCAAATATTGCTTTTATTTAATAAATGCAAGACAAATGTAACCCCCATTTCTGGGATGAATAATAAATAAATAAACAAACTCTTGGAATCAAAGTTAAGTATAACATTTTTCTTCTTCTCACTCCCTTTTGGACTTGTGTTTATATAATTTTGTTGTGTTTTATATAATTTTTTCTTGGTTTTATATAATTTTTGTCTTGCTTTTTTCTAATTTTGTTATTCTACTCTTGTTTTCACTTGTCCAAAATAAAAAGGTTACTTACTTCAAGTCCCAGCTGTGTTTTAAGACACACTTTATAGTCTAGACTAAAATCAGACAAACATTCACCTTGACAGTAGCAGCATTTTCTAAAAAGTTATCAATACAGCTCATATCTTGGTCTAAAGTTTTAAATAAATTAATAAACCCTGTCTTGATGATGAAGCAGAAGGAGTCGCGGTTACTCGTAGTCGTGGTAAAATACCAAAAGAAAACTCTGGTCAGAATAAGAGTGACGGCGGTTCAAAGAGCGTCTTTCACCTCCGGTGAACATTTCTACGTCCATGCGTGCATTTATGTGAACGGACTCACCGGTACGGTTTGTCAGAGTTGTGAATCCTCCGGTGGTTCCTCACTCCGACGTACGTGGAGCTGGTGTAGTTGCACACGTCGCATTTGAACACCTTCTGCGCGTTACCCTCTGGAGGGGACATTCAACAGAGCGGCTCTTCACTGCGGTCCGAGCGCCAACACCCAACCGTCCGCCAGCAGAGTGTCAGGTTTACCTTCGTCCGTTCCCCTGTCGGCGTCTTCCACCGAGGCGACGGCCTCTGCGACCGCCGTGAGGGCCGGCACGTCATCCTCGACGCTGAGGTGCTCCCTTTCATGACTTCTTAATTGACTCTGAGGAAGAGAAAAATAAAAAAAAACATTGATAGCAAAAAGGATTCGGTAAGAAAGAAACAATCAAATGTTCACTTCAACAAACAGGAAGTGAAACTACTAGCATGGGCTTATCTTCTAAAACTAGATGGGGCACAAGCAGCACTGCAGCAAATAATCCTTCAACATAATCCATCAGAACCCAAAGTCTAAAACTGGCTGGATGAAGCTGAAATGAATCAACTCTGCTAAAAAAAATAAATAAAAAGAGAGAAAATCTGCTTGTGTGGATGATTTTCCCTGCAGATCATAACCATTCTGCAAAGTTCAGCCACACACTGAGCTCCCACCTGACAACACTTACGTCCATGGACATAATTCAGGGGGTAAAACAACCGTTTCCTCATCACAAACGATTCCCTATTTAGTGTTTTTTTTTTCCCACAAACTGACCATTTTCAAAGAGAATCCTCTCTTTCACCGTCAAGATCTAAGAAACCGGCGAACTTGACGTTGAAATGAAAGCATGTATAAACATGAACTCACAATTCCACACATTCTGTTGCCTCATTTCCTCTCTTCACACAGCAGAGCAGCGACTGATGAAGCGCCGACTCTGGAGGCAGCTGTGTGAGCGACGGTTTGCTGAAAAACACCTCCAGTCCTAACTCAGATGTCGGGCCTAGTATGGCGTTTAAGCTTGGCGCTTCTCCACGCAGACAGCGGTCCGGAGATGTCTTTACTGGGCGGAGGTTTCAAAGGACTGATTGGCAAAACTTCAAAAGAGGTGGTGCTAGCTACAACACTTTAAAATTCACAGAGAAGACAAAAATGCTAAAAAATAAATAAGTAAAATAAAAAAAAAACAACCTCTGCAAGTTTGAAAGTTTTAAGAAATTTAAACTCCAAAGGAAGCAAAAACTTGAGTTTGTTAGATAGAGTGATGAAATGCTAAGATATACAGTCGTCCCGCGTTTATCGTGGGAATTACGCTCTGAAAATAACTTCCAATAACAAAATCTGCAAACCAGTCAACTTAATTTTAGTCATTCCGGATGTTTTGAGGCTGTAGATCTCCTCACTTCACACTTGATCCACTTTTCTCAGACGGATATGAACCTTTTCACTTTACAGGAGGCGCCACACAGAGAGGAATGATTGGCAAGGTCACCAGCCAATCAGGATGGAGAACATCAAGCACTGCTTTAAAAAAAAAAGGGGTGCAAAATCGCCCAACAAAAAAAAAAAAAAAAATGCGAAAATTGAATTGAGTGACCACAAGGGATCATGTTAGAGGATTTCCTGAATGTGAAAAAGATTTTCACATCAACCTTTGAAAAACTTGAACAAGTATTTATTTATTTTTTTTTTTTTTACTCTGGAGCGTTGGCTTGTTCGTGCAAAGTCGCTTTTCTCTGCGTCAGAATCCCCTGACTGAAAGTGATGAAGGTTGAAAAGTGTGATCTAGACCAGTGTTTTTCAACTGATCTAGAAACATTTTCCATCTCCAGGATTTCAGCTCTGTGTTCATCCAAACAGGTCCTGATAAAACACTGAGTAGTTAGGAATATGAAAGAATACAAATACTTTTTTCTTTGTGTTTATTTGATTCTATTAAAGACATTTTGATAAGAATGACGCTACCGCGATTTCAGCAGCTACAGCTGTTTTTTGGAAAAGTCCCGCCCCTTTAACTGTCTCCACCAATCATTCTTGGAGGCTTAATCACATGTCATCAGTCTGACCAATCAGAAGTGGTTAAAGTCTTCACTTCCTTGTTCCAATTTAGCTTTTAGCTCCTAAAGTCTCTCAGTTCCAACAAAAATACCAGCTAAAGCTCGTCTTTAGTGGTGTAGCTTTCCACACAATCCGGGGAACAAGTGAACAAAACCATGAAGCTCAGAGACGAGAGTCAGTCTGCCATCACTACATCTCCCATGATGCATCGGGTTAAAGTGACAGCGTCTTGGCGCACAATGAGTCTTCCCTCTTAAACATCTTCGAACACACATCAGTTTTTAAATCTTCTAACTTTTAATACATCTTTTAGAAAAAACAGCTGCAGCTTCCGCACGCCTACAAAAGTAGTTCCAGTCACATGGCATAAATGTTTTATATCGCTGCGCCGGCTTCTTTAAAACAACCTTTAGCTTCATCATCTGGACAAAAACGAGCACTTTCTCTCTGAACTGATGCTTTATTTAATCACCATCGCCACCTAACAAATAGTCCGCTTTTGGTGAAAAAAAAGTGACCCAAACCCAAAAAAAACCAAGAATAAAGGACTAAAAACTGGTTGAATGTTTATGTCTTTTGTAAGTGACCATGGTACGGTCACCTACCGTGGAAGCCTGAACCATCCGGTGTTTTGTTCACGGCGTGCGTTAATTTCTGATCATGCACACTTCGTCGGCCAGCAACCCTTTAATACCAGAGTTGTCGCCAGCGACGCCTAAATAACAGACTCTCTTTGACGCACCATAACTCTTCGACCGTCTACGCAATCAACATTAATCCGCAGATTCTGACGCGGAGACGAGCATCTTTGCGCCGATGTGCAAAACATAACGCTTGAATCCCTAAAGCCGCTTTTCTCTGCTTCAGAATCCGCTGGAATTACGCTCAAAGCCTAAAACGGTTGAAGAGTCAAAAGACTGTAAACACAGGAGCCGGCCAAAGCTCCGGCGTTAAAGCGGTTGCTGTGGTTCACGGGGACGACCAAACCCGTTTGACGCCAGGAGGAGTTCTCACCTTGTAGTAGAAGGCGTCTGGACACTGTTTGCACTGGTACGTCCTGGTCTTGCAGTGGTGGATCATGTGGTTCTCCAGGTCTTTGCTGTTGGAGGCTTTGTGCTCACAGATGGGACACTGATACGGCGGCCTCTGCTTGTGCACCCGCAGGTGCTGCTTGATGTAGCCCTTGTTGCAGCTGCTGTAGTGGCACAGACGGCACCGGTACGGCCTCTCGCTGCCGGGGATGTAGTCCACCACGCCCCCATCGGAGGCACCCAGCAGCCCGTCTCCTCCGGGGATGCTGCACATGTAGCCTTCCGCTCCGTTCTCTGCGACCACGCCAGCCAGGCCGCCTCGCTGGAACTGCGCGTTGTCCCGCAGCTCCTTTAAGATGTCCTCGTCGGAGGCGTTCTGGTCCGAGCGCTCTCTGAGTCTTTCGATGACGGTGAGCAGCGACATGCTGATGCCAGCTTTCGTGGAGGGGCTCTCGTCGTCTCCGTCTCCGCCGGCCAGTGGACACAAACCTTCCTCGCTGCGAAGCTCTAAATTCAGCAGAGCCGCCGCGCTCCCTTTGTCAGAAGCCTTTTTTCCCGCTTCCAAAAGCTTCTGGCCCGCGCTCGGCGTCAGGTTCACTTTGGCGCCGGAGGCGGGCAGCTCCGGCATCCTCATCGGCATGGCAACGAGAGCCTCGGCGGCCAAAGAATGAAGGCGGAGGGATTCGGAGTGGGTCCTCTTGCGACCGGCAGGCGGGATGTTCTCATCCCTCGACGACTCGCTGCTTTTGATAACAGAGGGTTTGACGTCGCCGCCTGCAGGCTGACTGTCAGCGGCGGCGTCTGCTGCGTGGTCCTGCTCCCCCTCTTTAGCAACCAGCAAGCCCTTGTCCCGGTCCATGTCCGGGCCGAGCAGGAGCGGCTTGGTCACCAGGAGCGAGTCCTCAGCTGAAGGGAGCCGCTCCACGATCACGTTGATGTGGCCCACGCTGTTGGGACTGCTGTTGATGATCTTCTGAGCTGACGACAGCAGGCTGTCCGGCACAGAGGAGCCGCTGCGCCCACCGTCCACCGCCAGCTCGGCCTCCGCCTCGGTGGTCACCTGCACCTCCACCGCAGGCTCCTCTGAGCCCATGTCTTTGGGGTACTCGCTGTCCTCCTCCCCTTTTGCGGGTTTTGGACTTCGACTGAGACCGGGAACGGTGAGGTTCAGCGTGTCCTCCTTGTTCTCGACGGTCAGAGGCACGCAGAGCTGGAGCTTGAAGGGGAGTTTCTGCAGGCTCTGGTCTTGAAGAACGGGAGAAAGGACGACGATGTCCTCCCTGGGGGCCGCGCTGTTGGCAGGAACTTGCACCTCTTTCTTTGCGGAGCCCCCGTCTTCCTCCTCAAAAATGGGGTAGGAACAATCCACCAGGCCGGCGTGCTTCCAGGCGTGGGTCTTCAGCATCCGCTGCTGCGTGCAGACGTAGCTGCAGATCAGGCAGCGGTACAGACCATACTCCTCAAACTTGTACCAGCTCTTCCTGGAGCTCTCCACCGAGCCTTGGACCGCCTCCCCATGCAACCTGCTGCTCCCCGCGTCTACATCCTCCTTCCCCTCCGGGTCTGAATGTGCAGAGCTGCCCCTGGTGTCCCCTCCCTCGTCGAAGTGCAGCCGGACATGAGCTTCCAGCTGGGCCTGGTCTCTGGAGGCAAAGTGACACTCGGAGCACATGAGGATGAGGTCGCTGTGCTGCTCGTTGTGCTGCTTCAGGTGCTCCTTCAGCTGGGGCAGCGTCTGGGACAGGAAGGGGCACAGGCTGCACTGGTAGCACGTCACCGTCCGCCTCTGAGCCCCGCCCACGGCCACGCTGCTGTTGTTGTTGTTGTCGTCACCTGACGCGGGTGAAGCGACAGCGCCGTCATGGCCGCCCGCTTTCCTGGCCTCCTCCGGACAGTGCCTTTTAACTTTCTTACACGCAGAAGCCTCTTCAATGGCGCCCCCTCCCGCAGAAGTTGCCACATGGAGCACCCGCTTCTGGCCCCCCAGGGTGCCCCGCCGATGGGGCTGCTTCTCAACGATCTTACTGAGCTTCTCGATGACTTGGATGAGAGAGTCGTCGGCTTGTCTCAGCTGAAAATGGCGGGGAGCTTCCTTGGCTTCGGGCTGCCGCCTCTGAGAGCGGGATCCCAGCACGGGGGAAGAGGAGGTCGCAGATGAAGAGTGTGTGATGAGGACAGCTGCACCGCTGTTCTCATCCATGACCTGGAAGACGGCAGGGAACAAGAGCAAAGGCAGGGTTTAGACCGAGCCACAGCAGATGGCTGATCATCCGTGTTAAACCCCGAAAATTCTCAGCCTGTCACCCCAAAAGTGCCTACATCCCATAATCAAAGTTAAATAAAAAAAAAAATCATAAAAAACTAACATCTCCAGAGTTAAAACAGAAGAGCTAAAGTCATGCTTTGAATAGAAAAGAAAAGTACCAAAAAGGTTTCAGACGGTGAAATTTAAACCTTAAACTAGGCCTGGGCGATAAATCGATCAAATGAATTAATTCGAATTTTTTGTTACGGGCGATTTCAAAAATTACTAAATCGAGTTTTTATGTGGGGCATTTTTGGCCCCTCAGAGCTTCCGTAGCGTTAGTTACACACGGCACGCGACAAACAACACACGAAACAGCACGCGACAGCAAGGCTACTGGTGAGAGTGGGCCGTTTGTTCCCAAGAAAGAAATAAACTCATCTGTTGTGTGGAACTGGTGTGGCTTTACTGTCTCAGACGTGGAGGAAGAGTCCCCACGCTGCAACATTTACCTAAAGGAGCCCATCGGAGTCAAAGGCTCTCACGCGCGGCCGCGTGGTACGCGCTCAGTCTTCTTACACATGCACGCGCCCTAACACACACGCGACCTGACACACATACTCATTCTACAACGCCTGTATAGTTAGTTCATTAGTTAGATAGTTATTTTTTACTGTTATTTGTTAATAAAGAATACTGCATTGTAATTATTGCTTGTACAGGTATTCATTTGCGACGCGGCCACCGTAGGATTTTGTTTTCGGAGGAGGGGGGGGGGGGGGGGGGTAACCGCGACTCCTGCTGCTTCATCATCAAGACGGGGTTTATTAATTTATTTAAAACTTTAGACCCAGATATGAGCTGTATTGATAACTTTTTAGAAAATGCTGCTACTCTCAAGGTGAATGTTTGTCTCATTTTAGTCTAGACTACAAAGTGTGACTTAAAACACAGCTGGAACTTTAAGGAAGTAACCTTTTTATTTTGGACAAGTGAAAACAAGTGTAGAATAACAAGATAGGACAAAAACAAAACAAAAATTATATAAAACAAGAAAAAATTATATAAACACAAGTCCAAAAGGGAGTGAGAAGAAGAAAAATGTTATACTTAACTTTGATTCCAAGAGTGTGTTTATTTATTTATTATTCATCCCAGAAATGGGGGGTTACATTTGTCTTGCATTTTGATTAAATAAAAGCAACATTTGCTTTAAGTTGTCTGCCGTTTGTACTTATTGCTTTTCTTAAGTAGGGGGGGAAAAAAATCGGGAAAAAATCGGAAATCGAATTAAAAAAAATAAAATCGGAGACTTTATTTTTAGGCCATATCGCCAAGCCCTACCTTAAACCCCGCCTCCTCCAACAAAAATGGTAATTTTTCATTCAAATAGAAAACAGTAAAATGTCTAAAAACCAGTGAATGAAAAAAATAAAAGGAGTTTTAGAAATTCAGCAGCAAAACACAAACATGTGTGTTTTTCAACATCCTGATTATGAACGAAAAGGACCAGAACCAGTTTGGTAACTTCATGAGAGTGACTCCAAAGGTGTAAAATAATGCAAACGGCCCCTTCACAGCAGTGGCTGCAGCTCGGCATCACTCTGAGGTTCTGACGGGTTCCAGTCTGGGATTATGGGCTCTGCAGTCCAATCAACAGAAGCTCCTGCAGCACAAATGCAAGCCTCAAACCGGTTCAAACCAATAGGTACTTCTGCCCACAGAACACGCGTGTGGTATGTAAACACAGGGCAATTTGACTTCACCACTTCCTGTCTGAAGATCACGTCTGATCGCACGAACACGCCTGCAGCTGTTACAGTTAGAGCCCAGCTGACACGGAAAGGTCCACTTTTACCCAAAGAAAGCTTTTATTTCACTATTTTAAATACAAATGAAGCCTTTAATCATACTGGAGACTTTCAAGTGAAGGAGTTCCTTTTCTTGGTTCTACAATGGACATCGGCCTCTTTTAAAATAAAAAAACAAAATCTTTTTTAGAATGATAAAGTTCTGTTGAATGGGACTTTGATTAAAGGAATCAAGCTGTATGAAGGCCTCTAAGATCTACATGTTGATGTATTTGTTTCTGTAAAAACTACAGCTCGACTCGTGTCGACTCCTGTGGCGTTTTTTTTCCCGCCTCGTTGAAAGAAAGTCTCTTAGTGAAGCTTTCCTAAAAACAAAGTGTCACATTTGAATATGTTTTGTATCTCTCCACACGACTGCCTATTAATATTGTTACTGAAAAAGCAAAAAACTGTTGATAAAAAGTGCAAAAAAAATAACCTTTACTTTAAATTCAATGTTTATCTGTAAATATGACATGAAACGTGTAAATAAAATAATCCTAATAATAATCAAATCAATAATCCAATATTTCAAGTCAGATTCTCCCAAGATATAAATAAATACACACCAATTTTCAGTTTTTAGTTTAAAGAAATTAAAAACTTCTATGCTCACGCGGACCAGATGCCTTGAGTTTGACACATGCGCCCTGAAAGGCTTTCTGCTGTTTGTGAATTGGTTGTTTGGAAAAGCAATAATGAAAAAAAAAAAGAGTCATTAAAAATAAACCTTTAAATGAGGTTCGACTGGAGTGCAAACAGGGAAGTTATCATCCTCCTTCAGTAAAAGCGAGGCTGATAAAGCGAGGCTGAACAAACAGCGCAGATTAGCTTTTATCGGAGCGGTTTGAAGACTGAAAGCAGAGCTTAGAGACCCCCCCCCGATAAGGACAACAGTTAAATCCATCCATCCATTCCCACGGCTCACCACCACGTGCGTCTGTTTACAAACTCAACCGGAAATCTCATCTCTCAGCTCCCGCGGTTTGATGTCTCTCTCTCTCTCTCTCTTTTATTTTTTTTTATTTTTATGTCGTCATCACTTTCTCCCGGCGATCCTCTGACCGCACTTCCCCTTCCATTTTCTCCCACTTCTGCTTTTGCGAACACATCAAAAACTCTGGATGTGAAGCGGCTGGAGGAGAAGAAGATACTTCAGTGAGTCACTCCATCCGATCCGGGAGGGGGGGGGGGGGGGCGTCAGCCGCCTCTCGCAGCAGCAGCACCTGTTCAGGGCTAAAATATATAAATATGCGCCCCGCTCCCGCTTTAAAAAATAAATAAATAAACAAATAAAAGCCCCACGAAGGGTAAAAGCGTTGAAATGAGCGGGAAAAATGCCCCCCCCCCGTTCACGCGGACTCCTTCGTTTCAAAGTGGGGTTCAGGCAGTGGCCTCACTGCTAGCTTAACAGCCTGTTGTTCCAACACGAGTTTTTTTTTTCCCCCCACACACGAAACTCAAAGGGCGTCAGTTAATGAGTGACCGCTGCGCGCGCAGCTCCACGTAAAAACTAACCATACTCACCGACAGAAACGAGACTCGACGCTCTTTGTCCTCAGCGCATAAAAAAACACGGCTTGGTTTTATTCGTTAGCCATAAAAAGAGACTGGCCTCACTGTCTCCCCACACTGCAAAATGGCGATGATGGAATAGCGGTCACGTGACCCGGAGTTTGTGTCAGGTGACCCTGCCAGCGGGTGGATGGTGTGCTGCCTTCAAGTGCTGCTCGTTTAAAATACGGGCACCTCGCGATGCGTTTGCACGTCACACATCTTACTATTTTCTATTACTTTTTCAGTTTAAACTACCAAATAGAATGCAAAACGAAAAAAAAATGAATCCAACTGATATATATTGCCCTCTGTCTGTACCTGTAATACATATTAGTATTTTTATGTCACAATTATCCTTTGGGAAAGGGGAAAAAACTGTATTACCTCTATTTAAAAATGTATTTATCAGATATTATTAGCAAATGCAATTTTTCTATGATTTTAATTTCTTATGGTTTTGTCCATTTCATTGCTAAGGTCGCTGTTTTCTTTCATCTTTCACAAAAATAAATGGTTTTTATTGTGCAAAATTATGCAGCCTATTCAAATGAACCTTTGATACTCCAATAGTTTTTGAAAAAAATAACAAAAAACCTCAAATAATTTCTACATAAACAAAAAGATTCAAACTCAAACATATTTTATTGCAAAAGACGACATGCTGGAAAAGTGCACCTGTTAAACATCACGAACCTTATCTCTCCTCATATCTCGATTCCTCAATAATAATAATAATATACATTTTCTAAAGTTCATACATTAAAACACATTTATTGTGTTTCCTTTGGGTATCTGCATTTTTTTTAACTCATTGCAACTTAATTTGTTTTAATTTTAGTTGTAAAAAAAACACAATTATGGATCACTCAAGTTGGTTTTCCAATTTTTGATTATCATACGAAAAAAGGCTGAACAAACAAAGGAAACCTCAAAAAGTAGACTTGAATTGAAATGAACTTTATTTATCTTACAGGGAGAAATTCACGTGTCATGGCAGCCCCAAAATAAAAAACAAGTAAATGGATGCATAAATAATTGCGCAAATTTGGATTATTTAAATTCAGATAGAGGAAACACTTGAGAAAATCCTGAAAAGGGTTTTTATAGGAGCAACAGATTGTAAATCAGTTTTCATAAGAGATAAGCCTGTAAATGTGTGACAGCTTCACAGTACAAAACAAACAAAAAAATCCTTTAAAAGTGAGCCGTCGCCATTAAAAAAGTTAAAGTTTAAACTTCAGGCAGCAGTAAAAAAGAAAAAGCACACAACTTTCTTTCTTTGTGTAGATAAGCGTGAGGGGAGTGTCAGTCACTCAGGAACATAAAACATGAAAAACGTGAGCATGAACACCCAAACCTTTATGCCCTAACAGGAAGCAGAACTCAGCCATCAAGACAAGCATTTCTGAAATGAGGGAGAAAAAGAAAAACAGCAGCTGGAGGTGGAATCCGCTTTCAAACAGGAGAAATATAAAAGCAAACCATAGCTAGAACGATGCAGAACATCCTTCTGATAGAACTAGTTCCTGAATAAAAAGCAGCCGTTTGAGGGCCTGTAAAAACTCAGAGTTTGTAGCAACAATTTGGACAAAAACTCCCCCCCTGAACCTGTTTACCGGCCAAACGGCTGTTCTCAAAACACTGGCCCAGATGTGGCTGTGCCCCCCGCTGAGATCCGACCCCACAAAGTGACCCGGCTGTGCTCTTCTTTAACGGGAGAACGCCTCAACACGGTTCTGATTCTCCTGGGAGTTCTGTGCTGAGAACGTGACGGATGCTTTGGTCACGCTGGGAGTCAGGACTGACGAAACCCTCAGTCTGGTTGGTCCTGCACCTGCAGCAGCAAAGACCTGCTACAGGTGCAGCTCAGCACCGCCCCCTAGTGACCCGAGTCCCTCTCTTCTGCCCTTTTCTAAGAAAGGGATTGTCAGTGAGAGGAGCTCCCACATCCTTTTCTTCTCCTCTTTCACCATCTTGTTGGCCAACAGCTGAAAAATGTACCGCGATTCAGATCCTGTCTGTTATTTAGATTTCCAAGCAGCTAAAGAACATTTACAGTAAATCAGCTTACATTTGCTTTTGCTCCCAGTTCTCTTTCTATTAGTTTATCCTCGCTCATAGACGTACTACATTCATGGATCTGTGGTTGTTTGTAATTTCGTGCTGCTTTTCTCTTTTTGGAGTACATTTTAAGACTTAGTGCTGCATTGATTAATCTAATACGTCTGTTTTCCTCCAACAAGAACAAGTGATGAGAGCAACCTGTTTAAACCTGTTAAATATAATGAAGTTTATAGATTCATATTATTTTCTATTTTGGACCCGTCTCTGATGCTGACATTAATGAGCACACCTAAAGAAAAGCAACGTTCAGATTCATTTGTTGTTGCTTGAATTATTGTTTTTAAAGTTGAAGAAATGAGCATCAAAACCATACAAGTGTTGAAGTAGAAGATAAAAACTATAAGACCACAAACTGAAGCGTCGAGTCACGCCATGTTAGAGGAGAGAAGAGTTGTTTGGAGAGTGTTCACCTTTAGGTTACAAAGGACTTGATTAGAACTTAAACAAATGAGCAGAACCTTCTCAAAAATAAGACATTTATAATTCACTTTAATCCATGCAGTCCATATTCCTCAATTCAAAATCTTGTTGTTGTGTTTTTTTAAGTTATCTAAAGTTTCTGTGTTTTCTGTTATTAAAAATTCTTTTTTTTTTTCACCTGACAGTTTGGCGCTAAATTGACCGCACTGGACTTTGTTACAGCTTTCCAGAAATGTTTGTGACCTTTTTAAGGTTCATCTCCATACAGAGATCAGAAGTTGGAGTCTCACATCATTCATCACTGTCATTGGAGGCAATTTCAACCCTTTTCTGTAGCGCTTCTGTGCTCTGGAGATAAAGGTTTTCCATGAAGGTTTTCCATCCGTCTTTGGACACTCGTCACACAAGGTCGTAGACCGCTCAGTGAAGCTGTAGAGTGAAAAATGTTGGTGCTTTCTACGGGCGTGCTGCAGCTGACGGGTCGTGGCGAACACTGACCCAACACGTACGGCAAAACACCTTCCGTCTATACGCACATCCGTCTTTCCAAAAGTTCAGATGTCGTTTGCTTTCGTGGGTGAAACGCAGACACGCTGCAGAGGGCCGACTATAGGATGGCGTCCTGAAATGGGCGGCACGGACAAGTCTGTCTGATGCACCTACTTGCAGATAAGCAGCCATTTGTCTCAAAAATGTGTAAGCTAGCGGAGGAGAGTAAAAAACAAAGGGCTGATGGGAAATTAGCCGTGCTAACTTCAGGGTCCTGCCCACAACGCGGAGGTGAATTTGAATGCTGCTCTGCAATACGACGCCGTTTAAGGGCTACCAGAAAGAAATAGGTAAAATTATGAGATTTAAAGTCGTAAATTTACACGTTTTTTTCCCGTAAATGAACGAGGTTAAAGTGGAAGTGAGCATACAATGGAACAAGTGAACGGCAGAGCAGAGCAACTAAACTCACCTTGATCAGGTGAGCTGAATGTTTATTGATAACGTTCCAAATGTTTGGAAGCTCATTTGTTTGATTTATGTTTTATTAATGTTTTATTTATTGATGGGGGGTTTGCAGGATCTCTGCCGCTGTTGATGAAGACGTTGGTGTCCCTGCAGATGTCCACTTGAATCCTTTCTTCATCCAAAGACCAGATCTCTACGTATTTGTGACGCTTCCGTCTGAGGAGGAGGAGCACTTTCTGGCATTTTCAACGTTCTAATGCTAATATAACAGTCTATTTTCATTCATCTTTGCTGTCTTATGTTGAAATGGGACGTTTCATCTGCAGGAGGGGGCGTATAGAACACTCTTCTCCATTGGTGTTCTGCGCATGACAGGTTCATGACATCAGGTGACAAATGGACTTCTGGGTATATGAATGAAAACGTAGCGGTCCTCAACACTCAAACGTGTCTCTGAGCTCCTAATTTAACACGTGAAACTCCGCTTTACTGACACTGGAACACCGTAAACACAATAATTTGATTTTGAGTCACCAAAAGGTTCAGAGTTTCTTTCTTTTTTAAAAACTATCTGGAAATAAAACTTTACAAAATGCTCCTCTTAATCTTTCATCTTCATGCTAGGCTCTGATAAAAAGACAACGTTGGTGTTTTTTCATGTAAATTTATGACTTCTTTCTCGTAAATTTAAATTTTGGCTAAGATCAGCATAATCATAGTTAAGAGATCACTGGGAGCGATGTTCCGATTGAAAAAACATAGTTGGAGTGGGACTTTAATCTAATTTCAGTGGATTCATGGAGAACGCTTTACAGTGAAGTGTCTACATAATGAACGTAAATCAGATGATTCTGTTGCGGAGAAAAGTGGCTTTGCGTCATTATGTAATGCTTCACGTTAGTAATGTGTATCTGTGCGAAAGTGATCTGAATAACTATGGAGTTCCGTTTGTGCCAATAATATGTTTTTGCGTCCGCTGTCTTTGTCTTTGGTTCATGTCTATGTCCTACCGTGTGCCAATGCGTCTTTGATTATTGCTTTGGGATGTTTAAGCTTGCTTTAAGTTTAAAACCTATAGCATTTGTCTTTGTTATTGTCGTTTCCACATGTTTTTTCAAGCGTCGTCAAGAACGTCCATAGCAACCGTTGCTAGAGTCATTAGGTACCCAATGTCGTGTCGTTTGATCTTGTCGTTTGTCAAATTTGGCCAAAGTCACGACATGGGGAGACAACAATAACAAGGACAAATGCAAAGTTTTAAACATAAAGTAAGCTTTAAACAAATACAAAGAAGTATGGACGCGCAGAAGATATTGTTTAGTAGTACATAGACATGAACCAATGTTTAATAAACTTGTTCAGTGGACGCAAAAACATATTTTTGGCACAAACGGAACCCCATATTTTATCATGTTGATGATGTGAAGAGGTACGGTAGGTCAAAGAGCGTGTTACTTTGGTGAAAGGGATTAAATGTTTTGCAGAGCAAAGCAACAATATAAAATAGTTTAAGTGACACTCTATCCTGCCCAAGTCAATTTGATTTATTAGGTTGTGTCTAACTTGTTTTTTGGAAACTTGTTAACACACCTGATTTAACTCTCTGGTACAATATCAATAAAAAATACCAGTGTGCTTGCTAAAATATGCTTTTACCTGTTTTCGAAAAACATTCTCTTGCAATTATGCGATGAGGCTAACAATACGATAAATCCCCGAACATCGTACGCACTCATCTTCTGGGTAAAGTGAATGAAAGATTCACTGAAGGTAATCACAGCAGCTGCCTCTTTCCAGAGCCCTAACCTTCAAACAGCCGCTTGAAGGTATGCATGAGAGTGACACACACACACACACACTGTGCAGAAACACACAAATATACGTAGTGTAATTCGGCTCCAATTGGTGTAAAACAAGCCTGAGCTGAAAGTGACATCTTTCATCGCTGCCTATCAGCACTCACACATGATTTTTATGAAGTGTAATTCCTTCCACCTCCTATTACCCCTGTTGCCTCTCCATCACAGGCACACGGGGGCCGAGCTCTAATCTGAAGTGACAGCACATAGACTTTCACTCACACATTAGAGTGTAGCCTTGGGCGACTCAGCCGGCTCCTTTCAAAACGCTGAACCCAGGTTATTTCTATGGAGGTATTAAAGTAATACTTCAGTTTAAGCCATTATTCCCCTCTTTCTTTCTTTCTTTCTTTCTTTCTTTTTTTTGTTTTGGAGGAAGAAAGGACATAGAGTTTTAACAGGAGAAATGTACAAACATAAACTCAAGTTTAAGGTCAATCTGCTTGTGTTTAAGGAGCACAAACTGTGCAAAACCTGGAGCCTCAAGGACACCAAAAAAAGAAAGAATTCACAAACAATACTAATAAAAACAGGTTATATTTACTTCATGTATGGATCTTCTTTGAACATGGCAAGTAGAACATTTGTTGAATTGTTTGCTTTGCTGGACGGATACGTCTGCTGCAGGTGAAACATCCAGATCTGAGGAGTTCCCTCAACAAAGTCAGAATTTTCTCTTCTGCTCAGGTTGAAAGAATCCAGAGACAGAAGTGTACCCTTTGTGTTCACCCCTTTATGTCTGAATGGATTTTCAATTAGATATCGAGAAGATGCTAAACAAATTCCTGAATTAAATTGCAAATCAGCGACATGCAGCATGGGGAGGTTTAGAAAATGGACAATTTAGGCTTAAGTAGGGGACTGTAGGCGTCAGTATGTGACGCCACAGATGATCCCTCCATGATATACTCATCTATGGTTTGAACCAGTGGAATCCACTGCTATGACTATCTTCAGTTTGGGTTTTAAACAGGAACATCAATCTACAGGCTAAAGAAAGAGCTGAATTTTTAGAACATTTTTGTTTTTTTATAGATGTATTTTTTGCAGCAAATTACATTTTCACACTTAGGCATTTTATTGTCTACAAATCTGATTGTGACTGAATTTAGTTTTAATTTGAAATCCATTCATTGGGGATTTGCCCATTTGGGGCAAAACTGCAAAAAGTGTTTTATAAAGTTTGTCTATTTTCTATTCAAACTAATTAAATCTAATAGTATATATAGTGACCAAACAAGTTACTATATAGTATATATAAAGCAAAATAAAAAAAAAGAAAGAAAAAAGCACGATTTTACAGCAAGACAAAAGGGCAAACCCCTCTTAAATATGATCTGTTAATTTCAGTTAAGTTAATTTGATATCAAATTTAGCAAATAAACTTACATTTTTTGGCAGTAAATCAAAATGTCATTTATTTTAGGTTGTAAATAAATACTTTTTACTCCATCAATTAATTTATTTGTCACTGAAAAGTATTATTATGTACTTCAAGAGTTAGTTTCTAAGCCTGGAGAAGATCAGGAAGCATCAGGAAGATCAGAGCCAACATCCTTGCTTAGATTTCTGCTGCAGTACCACAGCTCACCACAGGGTGTCAGCATTGGCTTTCAGTGCAGGGGGAGGGAAACCAGAGCTGAAATTCAAAGGCAACACAAGGTGATCATTTGAATTGAGGCAAATTGTTCCTCTGTGGTCCTTTTGTTTTTTCAAATTAATCTCTGTCAGGAAAAATACCTGATGACAGGAAGAGATTAAAAGAGATAAAGTGGTTTGAAATTCAGAGAGGAAAAAAATGTGCTATAATACATAAAGAAAGAAAGACAGGATCAAAGGCAGAGAAATGTGGATTCGTTTGATTTTCTCTCTCATTGATGGTGTGGAGAGCGGGCAAAAAAAATATATAAATGATATGAGACGGGTGGGGGTATATTGTTTTTGTAGCAAATTGATGCGATCCATCTGAACCATGTGACTCCTGCAGCACACTCCCTGAGTGACCAGCGCCACGCCACACCCAAGGGCAACTGGGATTGCATTTTTGGCCCCCTCCATTTATCCTTCTCTTTGTTTAGGCAATAAGGGACGATGTATGCTTCTATTTTGCCACCAGAGTGAACAAACAAAGCGACAGCCTGTAGTTATATGTACCGCAGTCCCTCTTTCCCCTCAAATATATTCCAGCACGGCACGTGCACAAACATGCACAGAGCTGTGGTCATGCGGCCGCGCTGCCCGGGTCATTTTCTCCAGAGTTGCTGCTTTATTGTGCTCGCTGATCCGATTTTCCTCCTCTGGTGTGATTTCTCTTTCTTTTGCCCCGGCCGATCCCACAGCCACGGTTCACCTGGGAAAGAAAAATAGTGTGACCGCTACAGCAACACACCGGCACTAACAACAACAGCAACATGGCATAATAATGCCTTCGCTTGAGGAATGGGAAGCAATGCATCTTCATGATCTATCTGGGCCATATCAAATATATGAATTGTGCTATTATGGAGGAATTGGAGGAGACTGGGGCTGCTGTGGGGGTGGCTGGTGGGAGAAGTGCAGGTGGTTTGCCACAGGCTTTCAAACAAAGACGCCAGGGTTTGAATTAAGAAGTGTTTCAGGGCTTTTTTTCCGGAATAAAGGAAAAACATTCACAGAAAACAATAAAAAAAAAACACTTAAATGGAAGGGACGGGAAATAATTTAATTAAAAAACACGTCAGACCTTCATGAGACCTATTATATTACAGGTTAACCATGAAATACTGGCAGCTCCAGATTACACCAACCTCTGTTGGTTGAAGCTAAGCAAAGCCGAGCTAAGACACTTCAAGCCAAGCCATGTCAGATCCTCCTGGATTCTTCCCCTCTACGTCATCAAAGAACTACTCTGGACCTACTGCCCATCTGCCAGTTGCCTCTTTACCCAATCTGCCATCCACATTTCTACGTTCAATAAACGGCACTACTTCTAACCTAATCCCTGTCTGCTTTTCTGGCTTAATGGGTCTGGACTGGACCGTAGTGCTCAGTGGAAACAAGGCTTTAGGGTTGACTCCAGCAATTCCAGTGAGTCTGGAAAAGCAGCTGAAGAAAGTGGAAGGATGGATGGATGGATGTAAGGATGGATGGATGGATGGATGTAAGGATGAATGGATGGATGGATGGATGGATGGATGTAAGGATGAATGGATGGATGGATGGATGGATGGATGGATGTAAGGATGGATGGATGGATGGATGGATGGATGTAAGGATGGATGGATGGATGGATGTAAGGATGAATGGATGGATGGATGGATGGATGGATGTAAGGATGAATGGATGGATGGATGGATGGATGGATGTAAGGATGGATGGATGGATGGATGTAAGGATGAATGGATGGATGGATGGATGGATGTAAGAATGGATGTAAGGATGGATGTAAGGATGGATGGATGGATGGATGGATGGATGTAATGGATGAATGGATGGATGGATGATGGATGGATGGATGGATGGAAGGATGGATGGATGGATGGATGGATGGATGGATGGATGGATGAATGGATGAATGGATGGATGGATGATTAGAGACTTCTATTTGAAGAAGAAACATGTTCTGGAAACTACCATGTTTCCTCTTCAGATTATAAATCAGAGTTTTAGGACGATGGGTGGATTGGTTCTAAACTGTGACTCACGCAAACAAAAGTGGAAAGAGTTTGATACCAGTTCAAGTCAAACATCCCAGCTGAAACCAGTTTTAGAGGAATGCTGACTTTAATCGACATTAAACATATTTGCTATTGCAGAATCATAAAAAGAATATTTTGAATGTTTTAAATTCAGTCCACAAGTAAATGAACCAAACAGGAATTGGTCAAATTTTTTGTAAAAGACGCCTGTTTAAAATGAATGAGCAAAGGAGTTTCATCCAGGCGAGAAAAGTTTGATCAGTTCAAAGTGTTTGTAACAGGAACAAAGATTGATACGCTCAAATACTTTTAAAACAATTCAAATGATTTGAACATTTTAAATAAACAACTTTAGAAACAATGAATTGGCCCTTTGGTAGTGAGATACAACAAAACCTTGAAAGCTTTTTCTATTCTTGACAGCCATGAAAGTAAAATCTTGTCTCCAGTAGGAGACGCTACCCACAGTATGGATGGGCAGATCCTTTTTCAGAAAGATGTAAAGGTTTCAAACAACAAAAGTACAACACTCCACAGCCGAATGCTAGAAACGTGGAGCCTGTTTTCTTTCAACCACGGAAATTAATTACTTATTGATCACGAAAGCCAGTGAATAAAAATAAAGTGAATTAATAAAAAGCTGAATAGAAGCGAGCCGCTGAAGTCACTTCTGCAAATATCACGCATGGCGGATTCCATTTCTTTAACATTTCATCCTAACAAAACAAGGTGGGTGTTCGTCAGAGAGAATATGATGAAAAAAACAACAAACCCTCTGGAGGTTTGCTTTAAATGTTAAAATGTTGAGATCAAACTAACCTTTTTGTTCTGCATTTGCTGCAGGTACAATCATGACTCAAAGGAGAGTTTTCTCCTAAAGCAGATTCAATTGTCAATTATACATACAATGTTATTTTAGTGCCAACTGTACAAACATGTCACGTTATGACCCATATGAATATCAAATCAGACCCATATTTCTCTGATTTGCATGGTGCTCGTCCAAAAAAATATGAATCGGTTCATGCCGTCTTAAAATAACCATTTGAAGCTTCAGCAGGGAGGATCTACCTCTTGTTAGAGTAAGCAGGGCTCTTGCGTCTCTCATCCATTCAGCCTTCACTCGAAACCAATGGCTACATTTCTCGCCCTGTCTTCTAAGCCAATCACAATCAAGTTCCTGCTTTTAAATTCATGGACCGGCCCTCAACCACCTCCCGGGTTTATCCATCAATGGTTGCAGCCTATCCCACCAGAATAAAGACGTCTATGGCCCTGAGAGATCCATAGATATCTGCACAGTGGCAGGGAGTTATTAGAAATTTGTCTTTCAGTTGTGATGGGACCACAGGGCAACCCCGGCCCCCCTTCCCGTCTCCCACAACTGAAAGCTCTCTGTTTCCACTGTTTCGAACAGCTCCGGTGGAACAAAAAACAGAGAGCAACATTGAAGCTATCCAGCCGTACAGTATAGATCCAGATTCCAGCTAAAACGGGGAAAAAAAAGCCCCTACATGGATATATTTGTCTGACAGTGGATGCAGTCACAATCTCTTACGATCTTTTTCCAACATTTTGTCGTTTGCTCCCGATTCACGAAAATTTCAATATATATAATACTCAGAAGTGCATCTTTGTGCTTATTTTTTGTATTTGTCTTCCATCATCAGAACAAAGGCAAACGAACATGTTAAAAACACTGTTGTCATTGGAATGGGTCTTTGAAAAGGAAATAAACATTCCTGCTTGTTTATTTTTCTCCTTTTTCATTTTCTATCAGGTGGTTTTATTACTCCATCAGAGTGCTTTCTTGATGACGGTCAAATGCTCGCCGCCGTTAAGACAACACTTTACTATTGTAACCCTTGTTCTATCCTAGGCAGTTTACCATTGGGAGTGGGGTCATCTAGACCCACTAGACAGAGCTCTGAACCTTTTTTCTTCAATGATTTGTGATCTTCACTGGTGTCCATGGATTACATGAAATCCTCTCCACCTTTATCCACCTTTGTCATGGTAGGGAGAACACCTCAATGGAAGGGGGGGGGGTGTCATAGGGTAGAACAAGGGTTAGGTTCAAAAGAGAAACTCTGAAGAGCCGTGTGCAACCTGGAGCCCCTGGGAACTTGGTAAAACCATCTCATTAGGCCTGGTTAAAGGATGGTCTGCTAATAAACAATTATTTATAACAAATTATTGCCTAATGCATCAAATTAACAACATGCAGCAAGTGAGATTTATTCGCAGCGCCGACCACGTTTATTACTTTTACTTAAGGTATTCAGCGGTGCACATTTGGTGTAAAACACTCTTTCTTTATAGATGGTGCTTCGCAGCAGAATATGTCAGATTAACAGTTTGAAGTGCGCTTTTCTTTGCTTGATTTATGGACACCATAAAGTCATATTTATTAGGCTGGTGCAAATAATCAAACGGTGGAGTTTTAAGTGCTGAATTTACCTAATGTACAAAAAGACCGGATGGAAATATTATCTCATAAAGCTGGGAGTTATCTCTAAAGTCAAGGAGTCAAAATATTTACATGGATAAATCTGTCCTTAACTGCGGGCTGCAAGCGGAGCTTTTGTTGCAGCAGGAGGGAGATGAATGTTGGTGCGGGACACCCGCCGCTGTCTTTCACATCTCTAATTATCGTTTTACCCTCCAGTGTGGAGAGTTCAGGACAAAGAGGGAGAAAGTTTCCCAAATACGTAAACACGTAAAAACAAAAAACATTCACCCAAGTGGGTCAAACTCAGCAAAAGGCTGAACTCAGTCAGACTGATTCCCTTAGATATTCATAGTAATCTTAAAACTCCTGCTTGTTGGATAATAAGACACTTTATCATCACCAGCTCTGACAAGGTACATTAGTCTTGACCTGCTGCAGGGGGGAAAAAGATACGGATGCAGTTTGATCACCATAACAACCGCTTTATTGATTATAGGTGCTGTTGCAGGTGAAGACGGAGGGACGGGAGGAGAGGACGGTTGTGTGTTTGGATGCTTGCAGCCTTTGTGCGTCTGTGTGTGTCAGGGGTCCTCTCTCTCCGGTCCGACAGGGGCGCTCAGAAGAAGATAAATGTCTGCTTTCCAGAAATCCAATAGACTTTTAACTCCTGCATGTCCGAGCACACAAACTTTTTAGAGAAACTTTAGAAATTACATGTTTTTTTCCCCCCTTTTAACAAATGAATACACATAAAACTTTGATACGAACTGGACCACGTTGCCTCAATCCTTTACAACAAAAAACCCTTTAATTTTTTAGAGGGTTTTTAAAATGGGAAAAAAAAATTAATTAAGATAGAAGAAAATGACAATTAAAAGATCTGTTTAAACAGAAGAAAGACTTCTTTATTCACAAAATGAATTTATTTCAAACATTAATTCTTCTAAAGGTCTTAACATGGTGTGAGTTGGCATTTTGGCGAGATTAGGATCAGATTTTGGGATAATGAGCATTACTGAGCCCATTTAGCAAAACAATAAACAACCAAGAAAAGTCTTTGGGATTTCTGCTAAAGTATGGAAGTTCCTTTGACCTATAATTCAAAGTTATAAGAAATTCTCAACTGACAATTCCATTTGGAATTTGCATGGCTGGATTGCATAATGAATTCTAAATTGCAAAATGCATTTTCATTTGAATTATTGCATCAAAAAACCCATGACAATATACAGTGCAATTGATTTTGTTCTGAATGAAGATTAAAATAAAAAAAATGTCAGGTTGAATTGTAATTTTTTAAGTTGAATTCTAAATTGCAAAATGCATTTTTGAATTGCATGATTACTGACAAACCACAGAATGGAGAGGACTCAGATGCAGAGTTCAGGGACGTATTTAATCCTGAGTTCAAGAGAATGGCGTAACTTGGCCAGTGATAACACATGACAAACAGGCACAGGACAGAGGGAAACGCAGACAATAAATACATATGAGGAGGGAATGCACAGGTGGGAACGATCAGGGATGATTAGGTAGACACGGCTGTGGGAGGAAAACAGACATGGGCAGGAAAAGGTGGATGGAACTTTCAAAAGAAAACAGGAAGCGACACACGAGGACACAAATGACAGACAGGAACTTGACGAAACATGACAATTACATCGCAATTTGAATTGTCAATTGACAAACGCTAATTACTTTGAATTATGATTAAAAAAGAAACAACTTTACATAATCCTGAAGGTCAATCCACGTTGGCTCGCGTCCACATTCCATAAAAAGTCCACGTAAACGCATGGAAACCCGCATTTCCGGCTTCCGCGTTCAGAGCTCTCGCGGTCTTTAAGTCTGGTCTCTACATACAAAACCGTTGTTCATTGATCGTGCGCTGGAACGTTTTGACAGATAAATCACGAAAATGCTGAACTTTGACCAATCAGGGACTCTGGTTGGTTAGTGATGTGTGGGTAGCTTTCTTTTATTAAAACATGAAAGTGTCAACCATTGTGAACACGATCACAAAGTAGAAAATAATAATTGTAGTTTGTGTCGAAATTCTATGACATCATTTATGAGATTAGCAGTTTATTGTCATATGCACAGCTTTTACACTGTTAGAATAGATCTGTGAAAGAAAAAGCCTGGAGCGACATTTGTGGGATTTGCACCGCTTTGACTTTTCACACCGAGCTTCTACCGATCGTAGGCGGCAGACAGACACCAGTAAACAGTAAAAAAATCAAAGAAGAAGAAGCTCCTCCCTGCCGCTCCCCGCTTGTTTGGTGTGTGAACATCACCGCCTGAATGAATAGAGCTGTGAACTTTAGCTAAATGTGCGAGTATCTGGTAGCGACAGTCCAGTGTGAACACCATATGGTAAAAGCGCAATGTCCATTTAATGTTCTTGAACGCGCATCACACGGCCAGTGTGTTTGTAGCATCAGACATGGCTTTTACAGTTCACCATCACAGCCCTGATAAAATTTCAATTTAAAATTAGGTTAGTTTTCTAGATTTTAATGTAAAAAAGTTGTCTTTCACTCTAAAAAGAGTATTTGGACTGTAGTTGGAAAGATGAACCTGTTTACATTGATCTAAATTAATGATTCAGTTTGGTGAAAATAAATGTATTTTTTTTAGTTCATTCAACTTAAGAATAACACGTAGTTGTCTGACATAGTTATTTTACTTTTAATCAACTTGATTGATAAACTATGGGATACCATTTTCTTTGCCTGTCTGGGCAGATTGGGGTTCAAGCGGGAGTTTTTGTCCATGGGTTTTGTTGTCTAGCGGAGAGGATGTGGGAGAGGGTGATGACCAACCCCCTTGTGCAGAGAGACGCAGAATTTCCCTTTATCAAAGACAGAGCTGATGACATTTGAGCTCCTGCCCTGTAGTGCCAAACATTGCTGGTTCATTCACTTTAACGTATGTAAAATCATAGTGAAAAAAAAAACAAAAACAAAAAAAAACGGATGCCAGAAATACATTGTATTGAATTGGCTAAATGTATGATATTAAGTGAGATAAATGTGTTCATTTGAGTTGTATAAACAGAATTTATTTAAGTTAGATCAACATATTGAATTGAGTTGGATAGACACAGAAAATTAAGTTGAATTAACATATTCAATTGAAGTGATTTATTTGAGTTGGATCATCTTTTTTCTTTTTAGAGTGTATGTGATTTAAAAGTCATTTATTTTCCATTCCATTTCAGTTGAAAAGATAACAACTTTTTAGGACTTTTGTTGGGTTAATATCTTCACACTGAGCCGAAATCCTCCTAAATCACACTGAATTTATTGATTGTATATTTCTATGACTTTTTCAAGAGTCAAACAGACCAGAAAAAAATCCTGAAAACCAGGAGATCATCAGGTGGTGGATCAGAACAAAACAAAGAAGATTTAAATCTGCAAACGGAAAAGACAGAAGTTAGAATCTCTCAGTAAACACCAGGAAACTCTAGAGTAAATGGGAAGAAGCAGCCGTGGTGATTCACAGAGTAAATCTGAATATAGGGTCATTTTTAACCAAAAGAATCTAAAGTTTAAGGTTGGAAAGAAACAAGTAATTTTCCAGCATTCCTTTAAAAAATCTGAGCTCTGTGGCAACATAAACGATTGGAGGTACAGCGTGGACTCCAACCAGCAATCAATGCAAGAACTAAATGTAAGTTGTATTATTTACTATGCACAAAAGTAACTGCCTCCGCGTCAGCAGCTACAGGCGGTTTGTGCATTTCTTTGTGCGGCTTGGTGGCGGCGCCTTTCTGAAGCTCGCCCAAACACCCCAGCCGGGGCCACGGCCTAATAGGATAATGAATTCAGTGTCTCGCACCAGGACGGATAGTGTGTGTTTGTGTGTCCGGGGCAGCAGTGGGGGTTAATACAACATGATAAATATTTGATTTCTGCTGGGGCCAGTCCCCACCTACAGAATGGGAAATGGCTGTAATGCGATTCAGAGCAGATTGTCCTTTGGGAGAGCCTTCGTATGTTTTACTTGTTACGTTTCTGTACGTGTGTGTGTGTGTGTGTGTGTGTAAGTGTGTGTTGAAGGACCCTGAGACTGCAAGTATATGGCCTGGGGAAATAAAAGAACAAATCAGCTTACAAATCACCGCAGTACCACAGCGAGCAATGGCCCCTGTCCGGCTATCACCACCACCAATGACCCCCCCCAGCAGAACAATCAAGTTGACGGGGGCTCTGGCGTGACTTTGTGTCCGGGTTACCGGAACAGAGCTCCATGTAGCTGTACAGGATGGACAGGCAGCGGACAACTTTCTTTGTTTCCATTCATCTTGAATTCCACGATAAACTATTTAATAAAATCAAAAATAGACACATGTTTGCTCTTACAAAAAAAAAAAAAAATCATGGGCACAAAAGTGAGAAAAAAAAATTGGTGTAAACAGTGGAAAAAGTGAGCAACAACATTTATAGCTTTGAAAAATGATCGTATCTTTGAGTATTTGCAGATCATTTTATTATATTCAAGTTTCTTGCTCTTTTTGTTTGACGCCTTGAGATAGCACCACTTGTAAACAAGTGTTTTTGTCAACAGAGTTTATGAAGTTGAATTCTTTTTGGTATGATTTAGTCACAAATGTGATATGGGCTGTCGAAATGTGGTGTACAAAGGTGGGTTACACAAAATATCAAGGTCATAGAGCGCTCGTTGTACTGGAGGGGGGGGGGGGGGAGGGTCATGTAATTGCCACAGGGTTAGGGTTAGGGTTAAGGTAGGGCGTGCTGCCAGCGACAGGTAAGGGTGAGTAAGGGAAAAGTAGGTAAAATGCAGGTAGGTCGTATGAAATTTTCCCTGTTATCCAACCCCCCACAAATCTTAATTGATAACTAGAGTGTGGCGTAAGGGCCCTGTACAAACAAAAACTTGATGATACACTTACCACATGCGTATAATAAATAATAATAATAATAATAATAATAATTAAAGGATGAATATTCATGACGTCCCTTGAGTTGTCGATATGAACTTGAAGGGAGTAGAAGACACACCTGCTCCCCTTAACACCAGAGCTTTAACGCCAGTGTCCTTGAAGTACTCATCAACCGTTAACGCAATTAACATAATTCCAACGTAACATTTTTCGGATTTGGAAGCTGAGAGAAGGAGTTTATGCAGCGATATGCAACACTTTATAGCTATAGCAGTGAAGTGTTTACACAACCATCGTAAGTTGCTTTCTCTGTGTCCGAAATCTGTTGCAACTAGAAATAGCAAAAACAGTCAAAGCATTCTGGTAAACGTTGAATGTTGTATACTTTTATAGTGCTTTTGTTCCTTCCTTAAAGGCCCAAAACGCTATACAATCAACCACAAACATACATGCACACACTGAGAATGTCTCCGGTGTCGAACACTGGCACCAACCGGTAGCCACCAGGAGCAACGTGGGATTAAGGGTCTTGCCCAAGGACACTTGTGAACGGAACCTCTTTAAATGGGAGACTGCTCTACCTGAACACCATCGTTGCCTACACATAGTAACTCAAAGAGTGTGCTTTGTTTTGCTGTTGCTGGTGACAGTTTAGATACAGCCTGACATCCCAAAACCCCCTAGAACTTGTACGGATCGCCAGTGACTACTAGACTACTAGACCTTTATGCTTCTGCAGACCTGAAATGCAGAGGGTCATAGCATCCAGCATAGGGAGTCGTGCAGGGCTCACTGCTGCCATTATTGACCTCTTTTGGTTTCTCCTGTATATTCCAAAGTTGTAGCAATCCATCCCTCTCTGTATTTGCTTTTTTGGCGACATTCAATATGTGATCAGAAAAGTAAAAAAAAAAACATGCTTTAGTACTTTCCTGTAATGTCACTAAAATGTTTATTTCAAGGGGAATCTTGTGATTTAGGAGCTAAAAAAACAACGTTTTTTTCTTCTATAATGTTCTTTGATGCATCAGGAAAGTCTTACCACAGTGTTCTCAACTCGTTGATCTCTCTTCAGAAAGGCGTAAAGAAATGATTTCACACAAAAACGCCCAAAACCCACAAACACACAATCGTGTTGTGAAAGGAGGAAAAAAAAAAAGCTAAACTCAATCCTACAGAGAAGGAGCAGTCTGTCTGATATATTTATAGACAAGTGTGCTGCACAGCCGAGGCGCATTTCTTCCTCAAGTGGGGGAAATATGGTTTTGGTGATATTGGGTGGCACTGGAGTGAGAGTAATGATTGATTATAGCCAGACAGAACTACTGTTGCTAATTTAATCATGGCTGAAAAATGACAAGAACAGCTCAGCAACAAACACACCAACATGCACAAACTCAAACTCGGGGCCCACATGGTTTTCTTTTCTTCGGTGCTGTGCAATTGTCAGAGCAAATTAATGAAATTAACATGGCCCTGGGCAGAAAGTGAAGAGTTTGTCAGCAAGCAATTCTGTTATCTAGACATGAAAAAAAAAAACTCCACGAAATCCCATTTCTTCAGCTTGGACTATTTTTTATTTGGGCTTTCATTGAAGTGACCCCTCTCTCATGTGAGTGTTGTCATGGTGTCTGTCCTGGTTTGGGCTTAGACAGAGACGTTGGCGTCAGCCTCCATGAAAACACTCCTAATGTGTCCTAATGAGTCAGACATGCTGACGTACAGGCACGGTCGTTCGGTTTCATGTCTAGACGCGCCGGAAGAGGAGGTGAAAACTTTGCATCACAGACATGAATGCATGTGCAGTCCACGGTTTGAAGCTCAATTGTCTCCAGAATGACACCTTACATGACAGTAAAACACTATATAGCCCTTTTAATCTTCTTAATGGTAGGATAACAGCTTTGCACATTATTTAACCCTTTAACACCTGAGCTTAAGCTCCTATGTTGGTGTGTTTTTAAACAGATTTTCAACTTATTATCCAATAAACATAAATCCAATGAATTCTTAGGCAGAGAAATAGATATCAGATATCCAACATTTTACAGTATAGAGCTCGCAGAATCAAAGTAAACCAGCTAAATCTTTTTTTTTTTGCTCTTTCTTGCGTATTGGTGCTAAGCTGCTATTTTCCGTGTCACATTTTGAGGAAATTACATAAATTGCGTAAATGGTAAAAGAGTTAGGGTACTTCAAAGAGTGTGTTATCATGCTGTTACTGGTGACCAAGTGTTATTGGGTTGAATTCCCATGGCTGCCATGTAAAGAGCTAGCCGGAATCAGTGGTGGTGTGAAGGATCATTGTCTTGCCCAAGGACACAGTGACACCTTTGGCGTGGAAAGGCGATGGGTCATTTTTAATAAGGCTTGAAGCCTCCCTGCCCTCAAATAACGTGACATAAATCAAGGATTCCTGTGGCTATGCATCCCCCAAATCATCATCTTTCCACCACTGAGCTTTTCTGCTGAAGTTTGTAAAGCAGGAGAAAGTTAAAAGGCCTTGAAGTTGTTTTCTGATCCTGTTTTAGCTGCAATTTCGGTGCAGTTCAATCCATCCATCCATCCTTACATCCATCCATCCATTCATCCATCCACCCATCCATCCATCCACCCATCCATCCACCCATCCAGCCAGCCAGCACAGCCAGCCAGCCAGCCAGCCAGCCACCCAGCACCCAGCCACCCACCCAGCCACCAGCCAGCAGCCACCCAGCCAGCCACCAGCCAGCCAGCCAGCCACCAGCCAGCAGCCAGCAGCCAGCCAGCCACCCAGCCAGCCACCAGCACCCAGCCAGCCACCCAGCCACCAGCCAGCCAGCCAGCCACCCAGCACACCAGCACAGCCACCAGCCACCCAGCCAGCCACCCAGCCACCCAGCCAGCCCCACCCAGCCCCAGCAGCAAGCCACCAGCCACAGCCCACCCAGCCATCCAGCCAGCCATCCAGCCCCCAGCCACCCAGGACCCACCCAGCCAGCCATCAGCCACCCATCCACCATCCCCACCCATCCACCCATCCATCCATCCATCCACCCATCCACCATCCATCATCAGCATCCACCACCCATCCACCCATCCATCCATCCATCCATCCATCCATCCACCCATCCACCCATCCATCCATCCACACCATCCACCCATCCATCCATCCATCCACCCATCCACCCATCCATCCATCCATCCATCCATCCACCCATCCACCCATCCATCCATCCATCCATCCATCCATCCATCCATCCACCCATCCACCCATCCATCCATCCATCCACCCATCCATCCACTGAACCTGATGTTTCCCTTGTGGGGTAACAGGGTTGCTGGAGCCTATCCCATCCATCCAAAACCCCAGTATTTACAAAGTGTACTCAATAGTATTTTTTCCATATTTTATAGTAAAGCAAACACAAGCTCCCATGATTTTATTTTTTTTTGTTTAAGCAACAATTTTTACACAAATAGATAAACAATAGTTGTATGAAACTAAATCTCTTTGAACACCCTCATCGGTCACAGTCCTCACAGGCGTGTATTCAGCGGTACTCTCAGTCTTGACCCCACAGTGTAACTGCAGTGCAACACTAGTACCAAATATTTGCTTCTACTGTCATAACTGTCCTTGTAAATGTCAAATACCAACATTTACAAGGTGACTCCCAGTAAATCGGTTCCTCCACTCCTCAGTGTCCAGGTGAAATATGATGCGTTTGGGGGCTAAACCTCCGCTCTGACGACTTGAGCCGTCCTTCCCTCCCGCCTGCTGTCTGTGATGTTGGCAGTGACCCAGACATGCAGAACTGACCCTATTAGCCTTCCTCAAGACGTGTTTAAGACTGCTAAACATGGCAGTAAACACTCCATTAGGCTTCAGATAAAAAAATAAAAAAAAAACTTCCATACCTCTGCAGCTCTTCCTGCCTTATTAACCAGCCTGGTGTGAGTGTTACTATATATTCCCTGGAGCTGGCTGTTTGTGCTGCACTGAAATCATCAGACTATTTCATCCTGGCGGTGCGGCCCATCCTGGTCAGACCAATTTGTCTTTGCAGCAAACTGTGATTTACTATAAGCAATAACGTCCTCAGATGGACCGTGTTGCTGCTTTTCAGCCGGTCAGTGGAGAAATGTGAAATATGCATTTGATTTGAAGGTGTAGCGAGAGTGGGGATGAGGTCACAGGTGTGCAGGTCGCAGACCCCGGCTTTTATGTGGTAGACTGGCTGACAGTCCCTGAGTGAATGTCCCAATAAGCCTTTATGATGGGGTGCTGCTGTGATTTCCTGCAGGTGATGTCAATGGTGATGTCAAAATCTACTAATAGAAATGCTTAAGCAGAACCAGGAGAAGCTTCTACATCACCTACAGTCCTCACTGCTGATCAGTTACATGTAGAAGTGAATTAAAAAAAAAAAGGTCAAATGGGAATCGGAAACAAAATCAGCCAAACTCTGATCTACTTGTGCGGTTTCACTAATCCAGCGGGTCTGAAATCAGCTGCTGGAACCGAGTCGGAACCAAACGGGGTGAGAATACTTTTAGCTGCACACAGCTCCCTGATGAACTCTGATGCGTCTTATTGTCAATCTAGATTGACATCACATATTTGCTTTGGATTTGAACCTTAATTTTCTTCCTGATTTTTCATTAGGTCCTGTTTTCAAATATTCAGTTATTTCTTTTATATTGTTCAATCACTTTATTCTGCAGCTCATTAATGACAGGCATTTGCTGATGGTTTGCATTAGAAAAACACATTTTTTTAAACATGAAATGTTTTTTCTTGCTTTTTTACGGATTGCTAAATTGAGGAATGTGTTGATTGATTTAGCTTAAATCTGACAAAGCATGATTAGTTTGGGATCCTTCAACTCACCGTGTGGCAGATTTTGTTTTAAGAGAATAGACTCTACAGATATGCAAATAAGGCAGATCTGAATGTCAGCCAGGTAATAATACAGACAAATTAGCCTGAACCGAGACCGTGTGGAGATCCGGTTTTCCTGCTAATTAGAGCCGGGCTATTGCTGACTGGAACAGGCAGAGGAGAGATGAGACCAGAGAGCTCCTTTCAAGGCTTTACTGTAATAATAATCACTAATTTGTGATCAGGAAGGCAGATGACTCAGAAAGGCCATCCGGGGTCTTTATTTAATTGAGGAGTGGTAAAAATGTGACTTTATTTACCACGGAAGAAGACGACGTCTGATGAAGAGCTGGATGTTTTCTGAGAGGAAGGTGGATGGAAATCTGGCAGAACATGAAGGATGCAGAATTATGCAGATAGAAGAAAATTCTAACCGCTTTTTCTGAACATTGTCTGAATTCACGATGAATCAAATCCAACTTTATTCATTAAAGACTCTGATTTAGACTTTGTACCTTCATTTGGATCAGAGCTGCTTTTGGTTGACGATCCTCCCAGAGCTCTCAGGTCGTCAGGTGAAAGTCTGCCGGTGACCCCAAAGGTCAGACCAAAAACCCACAGCCAGGCCACATTCCAGCACAGTGGGCATCGCCTGTGGGAGGATGGGAGAGCAAAAAGTTCAAACTCTTCAGTCATTTTTACATTTCCGCATGTTTTCATCTGATTTTATGTTTTTACAATGTGGATGTATGGTGGCAGGGGGGTTGAGGGAGTACCCAGATGCAGAGAGGAGGAGGCAGGAGTTCCAGCTGAGACAGAGCTTTAATAAACAAGAACGAGAAACACTGAAACCAAAACCACTGCATGAGCAGGCGAGCTAAAAACTCCAAATCCTTGAAAAACCACAGGACCTGGGGAGACCTAAGACTATGACCAGCACAGGAGGAAGGGAGAGACACAGGTGGAAACGCTCAGGACAGATGGGAAACCTTTCAGAATAAAACAGGAAACTGAACTCAAAACATGACAGAAACAAAAACAAAAAAAAATCAGAACACGAAAGCAAGGAAACTAAAACCGTGACATATTATTCATATGACTATGATCAATTAATTCATGATTATTGGATTGATTAATTAATTAAGTACCTTAAAGTGTTCATATTAGGAAATGAGCTCTACAAATAAAGCTCAATTTGAAAATACAAACACAACGCCCCCCCCCCCCCCCCACACACACACACACAAACAACAGAATGAAACAAAAAACAACATATGAATCAGATGCAAAATATTGATACTGAAGGTGAAACAAGATTTTAGGGATCCGTTTACATTTGCAACCCCCTCATTTATTATGCACAGAGAACGCTACCACGCCCCCCCCGATCAAAACAAGGAGCCAGACCTGGGAGACCCTACTGCAAAAAAAATTACTTTCCAGTGTTTTTACCACGATGCGTTCCGCGTCGCAACAGGGCAAAAAATGGGAACAAGTTAGTACAAAGTGTTTCTCTGTTTGAAGAAAAACATTCTTTTTGGAAAGTATTTTATCTTTAAACATTAGAATGGATCAAGTGAGGAGCTTTTTCTCAGGAACAGACGCAAACACAAAAAGGCAAAGTGACATTTGTACGGCGGCCCTCAAGCGCAATTCACATCAACGCAAAAACATATTAAAGTTCACAAAAACAAATAAAAAAGCAAAACAAACAATGAAAAAAACAACAATACATTTTAGAAATCAAAACAAAAACCAGAAACCAAAACCTTTTGGAAAACAAAAGGAATTTCCAGAAATCAAAATGGAAAGAAACAAAAGAGGAAAGTGGGTTTTGTGGGAACAAGTAAAAGGGAAGAAGATGTTTTACCTGAAATGTGCAAAGAGTTGATTGATCAATCTCTGAACTTTTGCAGCAAATGGGGCCAAAAGAAATTAAAGAAATATGAAATTTTGAAAATTTGGTCAACCTGAAAATCAGGTTGAAAATGTAAACAAATATCATCATCCAATCCATGACATCCCATAATACCTATTTTGACCAATTTCAATTTATGTTTTATTTTTGGAACTGCGTTTAGTTTGTTTGGAATCATGATTTTTAATTTCTGGAATTTTTGTTTTGATTTCTGGAATTTTGTTTTAAAATTTAGATTTTTTTAATTTCTGGAATGTGATTTTGATTTGTGAAATTTTGTTTTGATTTGTGAAATTTTGTTTTTAAATGTGGATTTTTTTTATTTCTGGAATTTGATTTAGATTTTTGAAATTTTGTTCTGATTTCTGGATTTTTTAAAAAATTTTTGGAATTTGATTTAGATTTCCAAAATGATGTTTTTTTTTATTTTTTACTTTATTAACTGTGATCTTTAATATATTTTGGGTAAATGTGATTTGTACCTCAGGGCCACCGTACATTTTAAATGAAGGAATAAGTAAAGTGCAGTCGACACTTCATTCATGATGTCCAGACCTGTGGTCCAGGTCTGGCTCTGCTGTGGACCAACATCTGAAGATCAAACTGCACCACACCCTCCCTCTAAGATTATTGTCTCGCTGACACTGAGAGGAAACCTGTGAGCAGAACCCACCGCCGTGAAGGCTGAGAAAACCTCACTTCACAGGTCTACAGGTCAGAAACGCATGTTCACGTGAAACCTGCCCGTTTCTGCAGCTTTTCCTGAAAAACTAAAACGCACAGATACACTCGATCTTTGTCCTGTGGTGACAAAAGAGGAGGAGAAGTGAGATCAAACCTGAAAAAATATATATGCATGAAGAGGATCACATTGAATTCCTTTTGAAGAAGTTTATAAACTTCATTTGCTGATTTTTTTTTTGTGCTGTTTTTTCCTTGTAAAAAAGTTACAGTTTTTACAAAAAGTCTTGTGAACAAACTGTATTGTCATTAAAAAAATACAATGAAAATGAGCAAAACACAAAGAGAACACCTTTATCAATAAACATGTATGAATGAGATCATTATCAGGAGAATCAGTGCAATCGTTTGCAGATCAATAAACAGTCATTTTGTTTGTTGCTTTGTCATGGTTTTAAAAGTGAAATACAGCATTTTTATATTAAATCAGTACAAAAACTCTTCAGTCCTGATTCACTTTTAAAATGTGTTTCTTTTTCTTCAAATTTAGGAAAAAAACTCATCTTCAATCCGACCCAATGGAAACCTTTGTGTTTCTTTTTTTCCGTTGGCTTTAACATCTGATAGACAAACAAACCAATAACTGATCAATACTTTGATTCCTGGAGACCTCACACTCCTGAAAGATCGTCATGGAGACACGATGCTGGGACTCTGCCCCACTTACGCTCTCCACAGAAGACATGTTGGCCTACATTCTGGACAAACACATAAACACGTCTTCACATGCGTGCATACTTGTCATTAAACTCTGCGAGTCTGTGCGATTGCAGAGTTTGTCACACAGTGTGTGCATGTGTGTGTGTGTGGTTGTGAAGGAGGCTGTCTCCTCAGCAGCCTGGGGCTACAGCTCTAAAGTGTGTGAAATGAGGGAATAGCCAACAGTAGGCCCTCGGCTATGAGGCGCAACTTAAAGTGTGTGTGTGTGTGTGTGTGTGTGTGTGTGTGTGTGTGTGTGTAATGCACATATCAGACATCTGTCAGACTCGGTGACGCGCCGGCTGATGTGAGTGACAGCGAGCCTGCAGGCCCTGTGCATCAGCGCTGCATCCCCACCCCGGATTCGACACACAGAGCTCCTCCCTCTGCTCCTGGGGGGGGTAAGGAGACATGCCTGGGGGGGCAGCTTTCAGTCAGGTGTCATACAAAAACGGAGCCCTTAACAATTGGTCATTTTTTCATTTGAAATCTGAAAACAAAAGTCATGTTTTCCCTCAATATTTAGAATTGTGTTATGCAATTTGTTATTTATTGTTTTATTAGAAATATTTGTATGTGTTTATAATAAATGCAAATTAAAAATGTCCTTACTGAGAGGGAGGGTCTAAGGGCAGGATTACTGAATCCTGTGACTTCATGTTCTTTATTATTTCATGTTTATTAACACTATAAAAGGGTTATACATATATTTATATAGTATTTTCAATATAAATATAAAAATTTGCTATTTCTTTTTTTGTCTTTGTTGTCAGCTTTCCTTCTTTTGTCTCCTAAATGCTTTTTCATTTGAAATTGTGTTGTTTTGTCTCTAACTCTGTTTTTCATCTAATTCATTTTCTTTCATCTTTAGCGTTTCTTTTAATCAATTCAACCTTTTTTCTGCTTTTCTTTTTCATGTTTTCATTCATATTGACCTGGAAATTGTTTCTTCTTTTAGCTTTTTGTCTTTGTTTTTCTCATTTTATTTTGCAATTCTTCCTTTTCAATAATTGATTTTTAAGCTTGAAACTCTAAACCAAAGAAAAAGTGCTCTTTGTATTTTAAGGTGGACTGTTTTTAATATAAAAATATGAATTTGTTTTATTAATGTTGCATGTTTACAAATAAAAGGGCTTTACTTTTTTTATATTTCCTCCTTTGTTATTTTTTTATTTTAGTTTTTTCATTCTGAATTTTTTTTTTTAATTTAGATGCAAATTTTCCTTTTCCTCCCTTTTTCTAGATTCCCCGCTTTATTTCTGGCTCTCTTTCCTCCTTTGTCATCATGATGACTTTAACTACAATTTTCTTTCATTTTTTGTTTTTTTGTCTTCTGTTCATTCCTCACACGTCCCTCCTCTCTTCCACACCTGCTTCTATTCAGTCTTCAACAATCAGGAAAAGGTTAATTCATGTTTATTTTCTCCTGACATCCTATAGATGGCGCTGCTCCCCGTGACTGAACGCCTCTCCTCTTCTTTTATCAAACCTCTGATTGGGCCTCAAACAAGGACTGAGCTGATGATCTAACACTGCTGATGCTTTCCTTTATCATCTAGATCATATTTTCACTCTGTCAGCGTGAGGAAGAGGAGATTCAGCCGATAGAGGAATGAAGATTTCTCATATTACAGATGACATGTGTTTCTTTGTGCACAAATCAGCATTTGATCATAATTACTGTCAGATAAAAGCACAAAGTGTTGTTGTTTGTTTCCAATAATATCAGAGTATATCTACTTTTTTTTATCTTTTTTTTTAAAATTTGTTTATTATTTTTTTGCATTTTGACAAACATATTTGAAAAGTAAAGCTGCATTAAAGATTTCCTCTTTTGGTTTGTTTTTATTCTAACAAGGAAGGATATGGTTTTTTAAATGTAGAACATTAAATTATATTATACTTACGAAACATTATATTATACTTAAGAGAAAAAAAACCTCAAAAATGTTCAAATTATCAATTAAAACAAACTAGTAATTGCTGACATTTTTTTAACACAAAAACTAAGTCAAAGATGCTTAAATGTTAGTTTCTGTAGATTCTCAATCATCCCAATGTTTTTTTGTTGTTTTTTTTAAGGTGAAAAAACACTAAAATGGACTTGGTTTTATTTTGAAAGGCTTTCTCAATTCTGAAATAGTTAGCTTTAATTATAAAAACCAAAATCGTAGTTTTCCAATTCTCTAAAGTTACAGCTTTCAATCTTTAAATTATTTTTACCTTTTTTTTAAAATTAAAAAATGTGTTTTTTTCTTTTTATGTAAACAATAAAAAGTTTTTTTTAACGTGATCAATGTATGCAGGTCATGAAAATTTCCACCTCTCCGAAATTGAAACTCACTGGAACATTTCTTTCCATCACTGATGGGACACTTGAATGTGTTTATAAGGAGACCTTTGAATTTCAGAAGTAAAGCTTCACTTCTTTTCTGTCTTTGTGAACCTAAGCGAAGCGTTTTCCAGTCTGAACCCCAAACCCGGTCATCTCCATGCAGCACAGGGAGCCTCTGTGAGCGCTCTACCTGGTGCTCGTTGCATGGATAAGAGCTTCCTGCATATTCATGGAAACAGATAAGAGCTACCCATCCAGCTCCTTTTAATTGAGAATGATGGAGAGGGATAGAGGGATGGAGGAGGGTGTGGGGGGGGGGTAACCCGGCGCCTGCCTTGATGCATTCATTGAGGGTATTAGAGGGATGGACCAGGAGGTGGTGGAGGGTGGTGCTGGGGTACCACGGAAATGCCAGCAGGGCCCATAAATCACCGGGCAGCAGCGAGCGACTCTGCAGGTGAGGTCTGTTAGATGTTTGCGGAAAAGGCGGGAATCAATCCGAGCTTTTTACCAAAACCTGTGAGATCGTTCACCTGTGATGCAGACTGGAGAATGAAGGTCACTGACAGATGTGGGCGGGGCATCACCTTTTACACAAGCTGAATCAAAGGAGACTTTGTTCAAACGTGATGACAAGTTAGGTTAATAAGTAAAAGGTTTGGATATGTTGGAGCGATAACTTCCTGAATAAAATAAAAGCTGTGGGGTCAATAAGTTAAAAACGATCATATTTGTACCGACCAGTTTCCGTCAAAACTGTAATATTTTTCTTGACTCAACACATTTCTTTTCTCAACACTTTTGCCGTTTTTTGAGATCTGTGGACACCAAATATTCTTTTAAATTTTAGACATTGGCCTCACAAAAACCGTTTTCAAGATCATCTGAAGTTTCGGGATGCAGGAGATGCCACCAGAAGGTCGAAACGCTGCAGTGGTGATGCAATTATGGGATGGTGGGTTGCTCTGTTTGACCCGCTTTAGGCCTTCCTGTCTGTGAGTCACTGCTGTTCTGCCCTGATTCACCCACAGAGGGTGTGCTTGTGTCTTCATGAATACACAACGTTTCCACACACAAACACACACACACTCAGCATCTGCTTTTCTGAGCGTGCCTGCCGGTGACTGTGTGTCTGAGATGCCATTGTTTGGCCCCTGGAGGTTTCATTAAGGCTCAGTGTCCAGAGGTAAAAAGTCATTCATCTCCCCTGTTGTGAAGTGGCAGCTCCTCCACTTCTCCTCCTACAACTCTCCCTGTTTTCTCTCCTCCCATCTGTGTTTGCTCTCCTCCTTTCATATTTCTTCTCTCCGTGCTGACTCTGCCTCCATTTCTCTCTTTTAAAGGTCCTCCATCACTTGTAAAAAAAAAAAAAAATCAAGGATAAAGGAGGAATGAAAACTGGTTGTAGAAAGGAGGAGAGCGTTTCATGTCTTTCAGAGGAACCGGCCTGTCTAATGACTCCTTCACCAGTCTGCTATGAGACCAGCTCATCTTCTCCCAACTTCCTTTTTTTGCCTTCACATTAATTAGAGCTGTCAAAACTTAAGCCTCTGCCTTTTTCTCTTTCTTCCCCTTTTTATTTTGTTCCTTCAAGTGGCTGAATAGGATACCGTTAATTAAAAAGATATCAGATCATGGAGGCCCCTTGAGCGCTGGAACGTCTGGGCCCTCGCTCCCTGACAAGTCCAGACGTCATGTTTTTCTGCCTTTTTGTCTCCCCCTTTTTGACCGTCTACACTCTGAAGAAAATTCTGGTCCCTTTTGTCCACAAGTCGGAGCGATGGATTGAAGTTCACAGAGGAGGAGACTGGAGGGTGTGAAAGTGTGCATGCGTGGAAGTGCTGTGTTGATAAAAGGGTCTTTTTCTGCGTTTAATTGCATCTCTGCTTTATGAAAGTGTGGCCGTCTCCTCTGATGAGAACTTCAGAAGGTTCCAAGTGGCATATCTGTACTCGCAGAGCACAGAGTTGAAAGACAGGGAACGGGCCTCCAAACGTCCCTCGCTGTGGACAAAAAGGTTTGCTTAGCACAGCAACATCTTTGGACTAAAAATAAATAGGGAGCACCCAAGGTTTGATCCATTCGCTTGGACTTAGGAAAAAAAATCCTCTCCGTGTCCAGGAAAAATCTCCTCAAATACAGACTGAACACTCCTTTGTTCTGTTTGGATCAATAAAATAATCCTACTTAAATTAAAGAGACACAAAGAAATAGTCATGGCTGCTCATTTTCTATTATAAATGATTTACCTGATACCTCTAAAGTACTAATGTATGCAGATGACACTGTTGTATTTGTGTCCACAATTACCCCTGAAATGGCAAAAGGAATCCTGTCACAACCCTTCAGAGATCATAATTATAATTGATTTGAAGCATTTATTCTTCCAAGGTGTCACAAGAACAGCCAGACGGCTAGATCCAAGTCCAGCAGGTTTATTAGCTCAACTAAAAGTCCACATGCTAAATCAGAGTCAGGCAGGCAGAGATCGATATTAGGCATAAGATCATCAGAGGAGAGATGGGGTGGTCAAGATCCGGTGATGGTCAGTGGCGAACTGGCAGCCACGCCTCTGTCAGTCTGCCCCAGGGAAGCTGTGGCTACATCCGTACTTACCATCACCAAGAATGAATGAGGAGTGAATGAATAATGGACACATTGTAAGCGCTTAATAAATCTAATCTAGCATTATTATTATTCATACATTACAATGATTTTTTTTCCTTTTTGGTGGAGCAACTCTGCCCCACAAGAATTACAACAGAAAAGATGATTTAGGAAAATTAGCACACATTTACTAAAAAGACTAGAAATTCGGTGAATTCTTAAGTCACCATTATTCATGTTCTCATTTGGTGTTTTAACCCCTCGATGCCCTAAATTTATCAAGGTATGAAGCTTATGCCATTGTGTTTTTACTTTAGTGAACTAACAGTCAATGAACAATAGTCGCAGTGAACAATTGCAGTTGTGCAGAGATTAGAGGAGAAATGACCTTTGGATTACGGTTTAGACTTTCTTTCTAAAGTTTTCTTGTTGAAACTTTGTACCACCCTGCATGTGTTCTACAAACAGTCAACCAAAAGTGGCAGCAGCTTTCACTTGCCTTTTGGAGCTTCTTCAAATTGCAGGATTCTTCAAAAATGAGGTTCTTTACCAAAGATAAACTTTGCTGCGAACTCAGTATTCTGAAAGGTTAACTCTGGTCATTTTAAGTGGAATATTTCCACTGAAGAACAACTTCCTTCTGGTTGTTAGGGTTTGAGAAACTGCAGCTTTGTCAAAGATGCGGACATCTGCTCATGCGATGGACTGGCGAACTATCCGAGGTCTACCCCGCCTTTGCATCATAGTAGCTAGGGAAAAAAATTGAACAATTGAAGAGGCATGAAAGTTGAGTATTTTTTCTTTCATGTAGAGCATTTAAAATGATACTTTTTCACCTGACATAGAGGTGTGATGTGAGGCCAGAGACATCATGACAGATGAAGTGTGGCTATGAGTGGGCTGAGTGGATTCTTCTCCCTTCAACTGCAAGGAAGCTGCCGCAGAAACATGACATAAATTCTGTCTAAGCAAACACAGTCACATTCTGGCTTTTCACGCTTTTATTCCCTTTTTTATACGTTTATACTTTCTGAAATCTAAATGTTGCTGAAAGGAGATTTGAAGTATTGTCAGTACTTCCAGATTTATGTGTTTTCTGACTAAATATGTCAGATTTGGAAAGAAAAATTGACTTGTGAAGTGTCTCACCTTCGCCCTTTTGTATCTGGGTAAGCTCTTGAATCCCTGTGACCCTGAACGGGAAGGAAGTGGGTTTGGAAATTGAATGAAATGTATTTTTACTGCATATGCAGTATACGTATATATACAACACACCCTGGCTTGCTAATCCTGAATGTAAAATGTTCTGTGTACCATTTTCAAAACTCTTAATAGACAGAACAAAGTACAAGAAGAATGTTTGTGACTCAACGCACCAGTTTGCAGTGGTCTTAATAGAGATGTTTACTCTTTATATGTACAGAAGGCATCAACAAATGGTCCTCGTTTTAAAAGCCGTGTCACTTTAAGAAAAACTGTTCGCCCACAGAAATGAAGCAAATTAAGGAATCTGATTATGGCTTTGTCTAATATGCATCACAATTTCCTGTTTTTAATCACTGCAGCAAGAGTGCGCTGCCTAAGGGCACCATTTTAATTCTTTCATGTTACCAGCAAATGCAGAAAAAAAATTATAAGACTAATAATTGTTTTTCCAGGATCTAATAACAAGCAATAAAAAGCAGCCAACCAGACTGCTGCCAACACTCTATCTGCTATTATTAGAAACCACCTCCTTTTCATTTTTCTTCCCTTTTAGAAAGTCTTCTTGGTCCACTAATGATATTGAATGTCTTTCTGCAGCTGATAAATATTTGAGGTTGCTTATAAAAGTGGTTAATGTTGTCACATGAATAGAGAATGATCCCGTCTTCATGCTTCATTATGACTTCTCGCTTCTGGCCAATGCTTGTGGAATATTTACAGGCTCTGGAGGAGACGTTTAGCGGGAACACATCACGGCTGACGTGCACCTGCTCTCCAGGACCTTCTGGGTGAGCGTGCAGACATGGTTGGCGCTGTGGGCATGCGTGTGGAGGGGCCTGACAGGCCTGTGTTTGAGTGTCATGATGTGACAGCGAATTGGAGCTGACGCTCCATCAGAAACACGCTCATAAATGGTCCCAATAGGACTTACTCGTGCTCTCTGAAGCATCGTCACCAATCCTGTACACTGAAGCTGGAGATGAGGATGCAGTCTTTTCCGAAAACTGCTTCATCTGCAGAAAACCCCAAAACAGTGTTGCTCATTCAGTGGTTTGTACTAGCCTGGTGGTTGTTTTTAATATTTATTGTGACAATCTTTCCTTTGACAGCTGCATTTAGCATATTTTAATTTTTTTTGCAGAAAGTAAACAGATTGCACTTCTCCAGTCCTGGAATGTTCCATTCTTGTCTACATCCTCCACAAACATCTCAGTGTCAGCCAAAAACAGCATGACCCGTCTGAACCTGTGTCTTGCACTTCCCTTGAGGATTGTACAGCCAAATCAAGGAATGTCATGAAAATGGAACGTTTGTTAATTGCAGAGATTGACTGTATAAGAGAGCTGGACTGACTGAGTGTGACGTCACCCATAGCAAATTGTTTACTTCCGGATCCAACCAAAGGAAGTCAATTCAGTCACAGTTTTTCCACAATACAGACCATTTGGAGCCAGAGGAAGTTTCTAAGCAAGTAAGTAATGGTCCAAAATGGTTTTCTATGGAAACTACTGTCACGAATCAGGAGTGACCTTGCTGGAAGGCCACACCTCTTCCACTGAATCTGTCAATCAAACATTTAAGGTGTGCTTGCTTTTATTGAGGCATCTGATTGGTCAGTTTATAAATTGTGCCCTTCCATCGGCTTCATAAACAGATTTCGTGCACTGTGAGGAGGGGCATCGTTTGTGTTGATAACAACAGAATAATAGATTGAAGCCTGAAACATTTTGACTTCATCTTGTTTTCAAGAGCTGAAGATCATCTCCATCTGGAAATGCTCAAAAGCCCCTGACTCATAGCTGCTGCCATCACTTCTCACAAAATTCTCTGATTTAAGGTCACAACCAGCTTCGAAGCGCTGCGTTTCCCTTCTGGGCTTTTCCGCAAGCATCCAGCATTTTATTTACAACCTCCGAGGCGGCGTTTTCCCCACCATGGGAGGTGGCTGTATTGTGAATGTGAGATGATTTAGACACAGTGGTTCAGAGATCTCAAGAAAGATGGAAAAGCAGACATTTTAGGCCAGCAGATTTACTGGCAGCACTGGACACGTCCGATGTCCTGTGGTCATAAAACTTCTGGAAGACAACACATTTGTTGGTGAGGAAGAACACCCGAATGAGAAAGAAATGAATGTCCTGCAGATTTAGATTCGTTTCTTTTGATTCCGATTTTAAAATAAAATGCAATAAAAATGTGTCAGATTCTACACGCCACCACATAAATGAATAAAAAGCAGAAAGAAGAGTAAATCTGAAGACATCCAGCCTGTTTTTGACCACTGACTGTATCTGAGAACTGGATTGAGTGAGTGTGACATAACCCATAGAAAATGGTTTACTTCTAGTCCAAGCAAGGAAGTCAAGTCAGTCACCATTTTTGGGGTCAGATGACAGGAGTAAGCAGTGATTGGTCAGTCAGTCTGAGTCAGCGTTTCCATGGCAACCATTGTGTCCATTTAGGAGTGACCTTGTTGGAAGGCCACACCCCTACTACTTGATAGTGGGCTACACAAAATCTGTCAAATGTCTTGAACATTGGACGTGGGGGTAGCAGGCTCCACCAACCTTTACTGTAGCATCTGATTGGTCAATTTATATGTTGAATAACTTGCACTATAGAAAAACTATCAAGTAAAAAAAAGAGAGGATTATCTAGAAGATGTTAAAAAAGGTATCAGACCAAAAATGGTTATTTTGAACAACAGAATAATTGAGTAATTATTTCTCTACAGAAGTCTATGGGATTTTGGCTTCTTAGAGCCAGCGGATACTTCCTGTTTGGAATGCCAGTCCATTATTCAAAAAATGTCAGAAATTGGAACACTTTCATTCTGAAAGTTATTTAAATCTGAATTAGTCAACTCACAACCATTACAATTAAACAGTCTTTCACAACTCAAAACAAAAATGACAAAAACTGTAACACATCATTATTTTAATCATTTTTTCATAGATTTTTCATAGATAAAACGTAGATCTTATTCTTGACTTTTTTTTTAAATCTAGTTATCTAGATTGTCTTATAAATCAATTTAATGCCAGGTGGATGAACCTTACAAGTTTTTTTTTAATTACAGTTGTTAGAATTCTTGAGTTGAATTGTTACTCCTCATCCAGAGGAGCCCATTCAGGAGGTTTGAGCGTCTGGTAAAAATGTTACCAGCTGGCTTTCCTAGTGAAGCATTGCAGTCTGGTAAAGGAAGGGTGAGCTGGGTCATGAGCCTGCATCAACTGTGACTCGAACATAAACACTGAAAATGGATGGATGGTTTGCAACACTAGGCTTGAAGTTTTTTTTGTTGTTTTTTTTATCCACGAGCCTTTTCTGTAACTGGAACCTGGCCTGGGTTTATTCAGAGTTGTCACTTTCACAGAGGGACAATCTCAACAGAAATTCTTACTTTTTACGTACAGCCCTGCACCAGGCTGCTGACCTGTCCAGGGTGTATTATGGCTTCACCAAACAGTACCCAGGACAGACTCTAACAGCGCTGTGACCCAGAGAGGGAAACAGCAAGTCAGAAAGATGGATGGATGGAACGTTTTGTACTTGTAAAGGTTGCAATTACACCCCCTGCCAATAGGGGTCACAACGGTCCATTTCTCTCCAGTTCCAGGTCGCCGAATCTCTCAGATGTTCAAAACCAAAAATTGTCGTCTGACTGTATATGCATAAACGTCCAAGCGAAAATGTTTACATGTACATATGGATGTAAAGTCGTGTATATATAAACTGATGTTTCAGTCACCAGCACTTCAGTGTGTGTGTGTGTGTGCATGTGTGTGTGTTACATGCCATCAGCCCCACTCCCACAGCTGACAGGCCCCTGTCTGATTATAAAGGCACTTTAGAGGTATTAATATTAATACCACTGCATTTTATTCAGGATGTCTGCCTGCCACTCCGATGAGACTGCACTTTACCACTTTAATCGGCGTGTGTGTCTGACAGGAGACGCGTGTTTGCCGCCTGCTGCATGTGTGAGCGCACGCATGCGGCATTTTCCTGTGTGGCAGGCCAAAATGCAGCTGTCACAAAAAAGAATTCATTCCACTCCATTAACGAACAGGCAGGTTTTAGAATTTTTCTTTTTGCACAGATTTGCCAAAATAGGTTACCGGCATGAAAACTGTGTGGAGATTTAATGGAGGCAGAGAGTGGAAGTTGGTGGAAGTGGAGCAACAATAAGAGAAAACAGATGTTTAGATCATCATGTATTGAATTTTAAATAGTCTCTTGTAATCTTTCATTTTACCCAGAAATGACATTGTATAAACTGATCTTCAGCCATTTACTCGGGGCGTTCCACAAGGATCTATTTTACACCCACTATTGTTTACGATTTATGTAAATGTTGTGGGGCTGAAAATAAAAATGCAAGCAGTCATTTTTATGCTGATGACATGACTGTGTATTCTGTAACAACTACAACCATTGTAGAAATACTGACAGTTTCTGATGTTTAACCTGTATTATCAAAGTTTTTAGTGGATAGAATTGTTAGACACTAGCTTGTCTATGTTATTCTTTTTTATTATTTGATAACCAAATGTGTAGACATTCATCTGCATCTAGTTGCAAAGACTCCAAAACAAACTCTGACACTCTGACTTCATCTCCTGAGAACCCAACGCTGCAGCTATGCAGTTGTGTGTGTCCAAAACAGTATAACTGACTGTGTCTTTCAAAAGCACCATAAGTGTGCAGATTGAATGTAACCATCTTCTGTTCACTTCTTGCTGCAAGCTAAATCCTAAAAGTTTTTTTACTCTTGAATTTTTGTACGTCTGGAAAACGGGGTACGAGTTAAAGACATTTCTTTATAGTCAGAAAAAGTTTCCTAACATTGCTCCACAAGGAATTGAAGCCCCATCATGGTTTTTTAGGTTTTAAATAATTTAAGTATACATTTATGCAAGTAAAAATGTGCACATTTATTATAAATCCACTATTGATGAAATTCCATCAAACCAGGTGGTGTCTCTTGCTCAATCCAAATTCCTTCCCTACCCCTACAGCTTCTCCCTAGCCCGACATCTATTCTTCAAGCAGAGAAATAAGGAAAATATGGTGTCTTTTAAATTCACACGTTACTACCGCTGGATGATGCTATCTAGCGCGTAGCTGACAGTGCTCGGAAAATACACAACATCGGTTTTATAACTTTAAAAAGTCATGCTAGAAGAAAAACTCAGTATTTAAATTTAAATGTAAACTTCTGTGCTTCAGAGCACACTCATGCGAAGAAATGTTTTTTCCCTCCACGCACGAGGGGGTGAGGATCACCCTACTGGTGCAGGATAGCCAGTTAGCCCTTAAAAAAAACACTTTTGGGACACCACTACAGTCTCCAATTCCCCCTATAATTGGAACAATAGGGAGGAGCTGTAGCGGTAGGGAAGCAATTTGGCTCGGTTTGACAATCTGACAGCCTTTGCGTGTCCATGATCACTACTATTATGAAACGTCTGTTCTGCATCTTGTATTTCTTATACTGTATACATGTTGTGTGGCGACCTTGAGTGCCCAGAAAGGCACCTTATAAATAAAATGTATTATTACCATTATTTATCTTTGAACATGGTTAGATTCACAGGTGCCCAACAGCAAATTTTGGACATTAGGGATTCCCTGCTTCCAAATAAATGTGCTTTTAGAACCCACTAGAAACCAACCCTTACCAGGTTAACCTCCTTTGGCAGTGAACGGGTCTTTGAGATGATCTTTCTTTGCTTGGCTTCGGTAAAGCCAATCATTTTTGCTGTGTGTTTTTCACGTTTGGCTGTGACCCTGAGGTTGTAACCCTGGACACAAAACAAGGTTTACCCTATTTTCACAATCCCAGCAGAGATGGATGATATGAACCCCCACAATCTTTAGAGGAGCTGAAATCCTGGTAAACGTGAAAAACAGCCTGTTCTTGTGTTTTCCTTCCATTGTAATGTGTCAGCCTCCTTTCCTTGTGAACATGACCCCCCCCCCACGCCCCGTCTTCATTGGGTTTCTATCCTATCAGTGTTGAGGCAGAGAAACAAACGGTGAGAGGCGATGCAAGGATGATGACGACAGCAGGCTGGAGCTCAGCGCTCAGCTCTGGGTTATCAAACTCATTAATCTACATGCCATAGTCCCCGGATGAATAATTGTGCGTTGAATTTATCTGCCACTTTGATAGCTACCGCTCAGCTCCCCCCGCACCACAACCAACTGCACATTGTGTCTCAGCCATGTAATTATTACATGGTTTGTCTTTGCTTTGGGTGGAGGTGATGTAACTAGGGTAACAGACTCCCTCTCCTCTGTTCTTTTTCATTGTTCAGATTTTACACCGTAAACTGGAGTAGAACTGACATCCAACACAACCACAAAGAGCACTTAAGTTAAAGAGCCACATCACACATTTTTAGTTTACTGTCTACTTGAATCAAAGGAGGTGGTGGTGGTGGTGGGGTTCTCGACAGGTTGGGAAACGTGAATTCCAATGATGGAACCACCTGAATTGTAGCTTTGAAGTTGTTTCAAAATAAAGACAACATTCACCTCTGATGCTACACACCAGCCTCGACAACGCACGTTCGAGGACCCACTTCCAATGAAAAGTCTTCGTAAACCTGTGTAAATGCGCAATTCAGGATGTTTGTCCAGGATGTCCTCTGCCTTTTCCCACAAGTGGCCGGGATAGGCTCTGGCAGCCCAGTGACACCTCAAAAGGAATAAAAAAGCTTAGAAGATGAAGGTATGGATGGATGGATGGATGGATGGATGGATGGATGGATGGATGGATGGATGGATGGATGGCATCCATTTTCATTCACAAAATTGCCAACCATTTGAAAAGTTATCGTGGAGGAGAAATTAATAATTGAAGTTTGTGTCCGGCTGGAATTCTAACACTAAGTCTTTCATACATCGGTATAGAGCTGGGAAAGATGGGATTTTGCACCAAGACTCTTCCAACTGTGAGTACATGCGCCAGTATCGGTAGTGACAGTCCAGTGTGAACACCATATGCTAAAAACACGTTCAAAAATCCCAAGTTGAGCGCATTTTTAAACGTGTGTCAAATTTTCCGGTGTGTACATAGCATGAAAGCGTTTGGGTGTCAGACCACTTCTTCTCCGTAAAATAGTTATATTTTCAATTCAATTCAATTCAATTTTATTTGTATAGCCCAAAATCACAACAACAGTCGTCTCGATGGGCTTTGAAGTAAAACATGAACTGAAAAGGATCATGAATACAAAGAGTCAATAGGAAAATACTAAAATAAACTAACAAACTGACTAAGCTATACTGGCATCCCTGCCCTTAGACCCCCCTTCGCGGTAAGGAAAAACTCCTAAAAAACCGGATTCCGGAAAAAAATGAAGAAACCTCAGGGGTGCCCACATGAAGGAGGGATCCTCCCCCAGGACGGACAGGCGATTTACCAGAACTCATAGAGAAGAATTAACTTATCTAACTCTACATCTACATATCTAAAGTCCAGCAGACGAGCTTCATCCAGCCGGGGTTGGGGACAGTCAGGGGCGCGAGTCGAGCCGGAGACAGGAACCACAGCCAGGTGTAGGAGCAGGAGGGGAGAGGGAAAAAGGGACAATACATGAATCGTACTGCACCAAACAGAGGCATGGAGAACTAAATGATAAATGATGATTAAAAATGGAGAAGAGAGGAAGTGTAGAGGTAGATGAGAAAAGAAAAGTATTGGAAAAGAACAGAAAAGAGGACAGAGCCCCAGTGCACCATAGTTACCCCAGCTTCAACTTCTAGCAGCCTTTTAAAACAAATAGTTATTGTTATTAAGTTTAATTTAAACAATTAACATTAAGTTAAATAATCTCTGAATACTAACTAGTCTGACAATAAGCCTGTCCAAAGAGGAATGTTTTCAGTCTAACTTTGAATGTAGAAACTGAATCTGCCTCTCTTCCATGAGCTGGGAGTTTATTCCATAAAACAGGGGCTTGGTGGCTAAACGCTCTACCTCCAACCGTACTTTTACTAATTCTAGGAACCACAAGCAGTCCTGCATTTTGCGAGCGAAGTGTTTCAGGTAAAACCACACAGCAAAAGAATAATTTTAACAGTAGAAATTGTTATGCATTCAGAATACATTAAAAAGTCTGTTTAGAAAATGTTTAGCAGAAATTCAGAGAACTGACTGTGTGGATTCAAGATCCTGTGTGTCGGTGTGTGTGTTGTGTGTGTTGTGTGTGCGAACCTGCTCGTCCTTGAGACAACCTCTGCAGATCGGACTTAAATACAGCATTGTGCGTTGTAATTTGTTTTTACCTGCTGGAAGGTCATCAAGCCTTCAACAAGTTTAGAGAAAGGTGTGTGTGGCGGTGGTGGTGGGGTGTTGGGGGGACATTTCCTCTGATTGTTCAAGTTTAAACAGAGTCTCTCTCCCAATGTCACATTTATCATTTTCAAAAACCTAATATCTTTGGATGAAGCAGAAAAGCATCGTCTGTAGCTGCTCCGGTGGTGGACAGAGGGGGTGGGGGGGGGAATTGGGGGAGGCGGTCAAGGAAAGGCACGGGCCAACCTTCAGATGCCCCCACCACTGCTGGAGGTGGGGGTGCAGGGTGTGGAAGGGTTGATGTTTTTTAAAGAGCTCTCCTGACCTGTAGGCGCTCAGCTGAGCGCGGCTTTAAGTGGGCGCCCAGCGGCTTTGCAATGTGCTTTGTGTAGCAGATTTTCAAATGCGCCGTTTTATTTCAGAGGACGCACATGTTCATCACGTACCTTCTATGTGGCCCCTCCTCAAAGACTTTTCGGGGCTTTGGTGTCAACCTCAAGGTTTCTGGCAAGGTCTTCTGGGTAATTCTCATTCACCTTGTCCAGCAGGTTGTGAGGAAGGGGCAGTGTGTGGACGGATTATGAATGCCGCTTCTTTGTGTGATCAGACTCCGTTTTATGATAAAAGGAAACAAGAAGTTTGGAGGTCGCAAACAAATTACCGCCCCGGCCTGTGTGCTGTGACTGCATCTGTGTTTGATTGGAACTGCTTTCTGCTCAACGTGGCTGTAAATGAGCAAAGCATTGTGGGTAGCTCGTCAGAAATGGTGGCTGGTGGATCCGAATGGAAGAGACTGGGCTTTTGGCAGGAACCTTAACAACTCAAACGACAAGACAGTGAGATGTGGGGTAGACGAGAAGCGTGACCATAATGACACTGCAGCGATTGAGGCCTTGGTCACATGTGCCTGAATGGGTACATGTGAGGGAAAGTTCCCTTGAGGCTCATAAGTCCACCTCAAAGAATGTCATGAAATGGAACGTACCATTGTAGTGTGTGTGTGTGTGTCAAGTGTGTCGAAAAGTATTTGTAAGGCTAATGGAAGTTATATGCACTTATGATGTACAGGTGATGGCGTATGGTAAATGGTAAATGCTGTATACTTATATAGCACTTTTCTACCTACAAGGCCCAAAGCGCTTTATAGTCACACACACACATTCACACACTGGTGGCGGCTCCGCTGCCAAACACAGGCGCCCGCCTACCATCAGAAGCAAGGTGGGGTTCAGTGTCTTGCCCAAGGACGCATCGACTCATGGGCGTGTAAGGTGGGATTCGAATCTGCAATCTCATGATCATGGGTCGACCGCCCTACCGCTGGACCACAGCCGCCCCTATGTCTGAGAAATTTTAATGTCCGAACTGTTGGTAGCCATTTTTTTGTGTGTTTTTTCTGTGATGTCGTTACACCACGTTACAGTGGTTAGTAAGGTAAATGGTAAATGGCGTATACTTGAATAGCACTTTTCTACCTTTCTGGAAGGCCCAAAGCGCTGTACAGTCCCTGTCCCATTCACACACTTACGGTGTCTCCACTGCCGGACACTGGCGACAACCTTCCACCCGAGGCAAGGTGGGGTTCAGTGTCTTCCCCAAGGACACTTCGATATGTGGGTGGGCAAGGCTGCAATCGAACCTGCAATCTTTCGATAAAAGGCCAACTACGGATCGCTCGGGAATGAGCATAAACGGGGAGTGCACGTGATATGTAAGTGCCCGTGGGATGTCCACACAAACGTTACTTCGACTGTCTAAGTTCCTCATTTCTAACCTATTTCACCCTTACGTGTTGTGTTCACGTCTACGACTGATATTTTGTGTGGGCCACCTGTGTGCCCTGTACAGGTCTACCCATTTTCCGTCTGCAGACAGCCAATATCCATCTAAATGGGCAGTTGGGACAAAGGCTTTACTTAAAACCAACCTCTTTAAAGCTCTTCTGATGATCAACTAACAGAGATCGCCTGTGGATAAAACACCAGCTGAGCCTGATGAAGAAAAACCAAAACCAAATATCGAAAATAACTTGAACCGATAGCAAAAAGAAGGAAATTCTCAGACACCAATCCTCACGCAGCTGTTGCAACTTTACATGCAAAAGCAAAAAGAAGGGTCTGAACACCACGCAGAGCCCTGAAATTGACCACATATGTAAACCCTACAACTTACAGCCCCTCACACCCATGACCTAACATTACTGGTGCAACAAAAATAGTGAGCAATATTGAAGCTGTCCAACCTCACAATTTGGAGCCAGATTCCAGCTCAGGCGAGAAAAGCAAAGACATTCATGGATGTATTTGTCTGCGAGTGGATGTATCAGAATGGAGCAGGGAGCCTGTGGCCTCCTAGCCTATTTTCTGCATCACAAATACAATCTTTTTCCAGTGGCGTTGGACTGAAAAATAATGATTCTGGCTGAGATGAGATCCTGCAACAGTTGAGGTCATCAGGTTGATCAGATTTTAGAAAAAAGACATTGAAGGAGGTCTTTAGTGAGTCTCACCAGCAGTCTGCTGTTTTCCCCGCAGTTCAGCTGCAGCTCCTCAAACATGCTGACCAAGTCTGCAGAACAGGTGAGGAAACCTCCAGATAAAGTTGACCTAATTACAACGGAGAGACCCACCAGCATTAGTGTAAGACCTGTACCCCCCCCCCCCCCCCCCCCAGCTGTGTACCCAGTCCAACACCCTTCCTCACCTCAGCTCCCATCCTGGGAACATCTGTGACCTGGAATTTATTTCAACAATCGGAGGCTAACGCGCTGGCCTGACACGCCATGAAGGGGTTGGAAAGGTTGGACTGGGATTGTCTGGGGAACTCGGTCAAGATTCTTTTCGGTTTTATGACCAACCTCTGGGGGAAATAGTAACTAAATGTTCATTTAGCTGCTTTGTCATCCTCCAGGAAAAGTTAACGGCTGCAAGTGAACATTTTTAATGAAACAATCTAGAATGGCTCCAGTTTGGTTGAAGATGAGGGATGTGGAAAACATGACTGATTTAGAACCAGAAAGAGGTTAAAAGTTGGACAAAACAGCTAGAAGATGAAAGGTAAATATCCAGGTTGAAGCAGACTTACTGAAAAATATTTGGAGAAAAAAAAAGAAGGTTCCAAAAACATTTGAAAAATATGTAATAAATACTGGAATATACCAATACAGGAATAGGTGAGTGCTTGATTCTAAGTTATTTATTTAAGCAGTAAAGGTTTTCTGACTTGTTAAGAGTTTGGATCATCACTGTAGATTAAAGTTTGAGGTTTTAGATCTGGAAGATTTTCCCTTTTTTATTTTAAAACAAATTTTTATTTTTTAAAGATCATATCCGTGAGAAAAGCCGAAAGCTGAAATCTCCTGAAGAAGCTGAACATTTTGCTACCAGAACAGATCAAAAGCTGTTGGTAGAAGGACGCTATCCACACGTCAGTACCAGATGTGAGTCCCTAATGGGTCACAGTTCAGTATTTTTGCAAATTCTTAGCCAAGAAGTTCAACCGGTTGAACTTCCAGCGTGTTTTCAATGAATGCCTGTTTGATACGTAGAGTCCACGACTGGCCTTAAAACCTTTGTGTAGCATGAACTAGAGAGTTCTAGACGCGGATGCCTGAATTTGGGTTGAGCGGGTTTGCATCGACTTTTCATTGAAAGTGGCCGCTTGAACGTGTGAGTGAACGCACCATCAGATGCAACGAGGGAAGCAGTGGCTGGTGGAATGTGAAAATTAAGCACAAACCAACAAAATCGGCAATGAGAGAAGGAATCACAGCTCCAGAAAACACGTCAAGCTGGAAAAAGGAAAGCAGGGAGTAAAACAAGCTAACGGAGAGCAAATATTCAGAATCGACCAAAATCAATGAGTAAAATAATCCAAGAGTGATGTTGACCTTCTACAAGTGATGTTGGTACCGTTTCCTCCACAAGTTTAATGTTTTCTAATTTTACATTTACTCACCAAATTTAGCATTAGTGCTTTTTTAAATTAGTTATTGGAATTTTAATCATTGCCCAGTTTTTCCCACTGACATATTTACATTTTTGGCTTATTAACCTTTTCAAAATGCACCTTTAAATGCAGTTTTTAAAAATTTGAAAGAGCTTTTTGCCATAAAAATGTTTCTTTAATCTGGTTTATGCTTCGCTTTAATTGTTTAGCATCAGGCACGTGATTTAAAAGTTTATTTAGCTCTAAAATTGTCTTTTGACATCCTTCAGCGGTGAGCACTCACTCATGCTTTTCTGCAGGAGCTGCCGTTGTTCTGGTTTCTCTTTATTCTTTTCATCCTTTACAGACATTAAGTAAGATTCATCGTCATTCTGAGATTTCTTTATCTTTTACTTTACTCATGGGAAATTTGTTTGGATCACCCGAGCATGTCTAATCATCCATAATTAGCCGTTAATGGGACAAATGCTGAGGTTGTGCATATATCAGTTTTATGAATGTAAACAGTGATTATTGGGATCGGATCAGCCGGCATTAGGGATATCAGACGAAAGTCCTGAATGTTACAGATTAGACGGCTGACAGAGGAGCATCTGGTTTGGTTAAGGCCTCCTCCAGATGTGGACCCATCTGGATGAATGGCTGACAGGGCTGCTCTGGAGCGCAGCCTTTGTTCTCCTGGTGCAGGTTAAACACTCCTGTCTGTTCTCTTTGGACACAGTCGGATTTCAAACGGCCATAAATAACTGCTCTGCCTGACATCCTGCAGCTTGTAAACTTTGGAGTGATGTCTGATGAACATGGAAAACTGGACAATACAATGGGATGTTGTGGTAATCATGTCATGGTTCAACCATTAATCATTTTGGCCGCATATTTTCTTGAAGCTTCCTAAATTTTTTGGGGGGACAAAACAAAACTTTATACTTTGACAATTAGCTTAGCTGGAAAGGTTTTATTGTAAGAAATGTTTTATAAAGTGACCAAAGTTTAAACTGCAGGATGGCTGCTTTTTGCTGTACTCGGAATGCACTCATACTCTGTGTTTTTATACATTTACTTGATGCAAGTTTGATTTTTATTGTAATTTTTTACTTTTATTTTTGCATATTTATTCCTGTCTTATTTTTAATAATGCTGTCTATGATTTTCTCCTTGCACTGCATCTTTTATGATGTTGCATTTGTGTGAGTTTGTATGATTGACCGGGAGTTTTGAAGAAATCTGTCCGTCTGTCCGTCCACACTTAATCATGTTCAAATGAACTGTATTTCATATTTTCCTGTGGAGTTCTACAACAGCCCTCAAAACTTGCAAAATAAACTTAAGGTCTGTTAAAATGTTAGAAGTATGAGATAGCAAAGAAGCATAATAAGATTCACTGCAATATGAAAACCAACACTGTCATTTTTACAGTGGTAGAATTATAGCAACTTCAGTTGGCAATTTCTTTTACCAAAAGAATTCCAATTTATTTTACAGTGTAAAAAGTGACTTTCACTATTCACGAGGCTGCAATGTGTCCACATTTCCTGGTGTCACCTGCTGCATTTCTCGCATTTTGCATGTTCTGCACCCGCCAATCGCTGCTCCTCCTGAAGCCCGCTTCGGAAACAAGCTCATCATGGGTGTGGAGGAGCAGTGAAGGGAGCAGGGGGTGGCAGGAGGGCAGCGACCGGAGAAAGGGGAAACATCCCTAAGTGTTAGTGATGGAGCAGACAATGGGAAGTGATGTCGGGCCTAAATCAACCCTTTCCTCTTTAAGGGCTGATGGCTGAGAAAATGGCTTTGTGATGGCATCTTCTGCTGGCATCGCCTGTCTCTGAGTTCACAAAACTCCTGGCTTGTCTTCTCTGACCAGTCTGCCTTTTGTGCACGATGGGAAACTATAACAGTGAGCGTGTAAAACAGAGGTTTAGATGAAAGAGCTTTCCTTCACATTTCTCTTTGTAATGTTCTTCCTCACAGATGGAAACATTTTCTGCCGATGGATCTCCCTAAATGAGAAAGGTAATGGCAAACATCCACTAATATCTTTCCTTTTTTCCCTTTCCTTCAGTCGACATAAAGCAGTTGTGTCTTCTGTGAAATCATTTTCATGTCCCACTGCTTTTGCTAAATGGTCTCTCCTCCTCCATCTGTTGTGAAGTACCGGTAGTCTCAGTCTCTAAATATTTGCTCTGTACTGGACACTGATTAAAAAAATACAGTTCATTAAAAGGAGTCAGCACCATTTAATTTAGTAGAACCAATGTCCATTAAAAAAGCACATTTGTGTTGATTGTATGGTCCGTAATCTCCAGAGAGAACTGTCTGGATAATTTGCATCTGCTGCTGGTGATCTGACACATTTACAATTGTCTTTAATGACGTAAATAACGCCATATGATATGAAAGTTGTTTTTAGTAAATTATTTTGGATTATTTAGATACGGTACCAAGCGGCCCTCTGACCGCCGACCAGTACTAGCTTGCAGCTCGGGCTTTGGGCACCCCTGATTTTACGGGAGCGGGCAGCACGTCAAAGAGTGACACAGAGGGGTTAAGTACGTCCATACATGACGAGTTGGGAGTGAGAATGTGTTGGTTGGAACAACAACAACAAGAGCTGCACCCTTTAAAATAGAGGTGCTCATTGTATTCGTTTTGCATCAAGTTTGGCTCCGGGTCAGGGTCCGCATGACCCAGCATCGGGTCCGGACCGCGGTCTGCTAGTTAGTGACTCCTGCTCTTTAAGGTTAGACGTTAAGCTAAATTTGAAGGCAAGTAAACTATTTTGGTGGCATATCTTAGGCATAATTAGGGTTCAAAGGGGAGGTTGATGAGTAGATTTCTGACGTGCATCAGTATCAGCCGCACTACTCCATCACTGACCTTTTCACTTGTTAAGTTATTACAGAGGAAATGAAAGCATGAATGTGCTGGTCAGGTGAAAATGCCCCCGCTATGATGCAAGCTGTCAATCCAGAAGAAAGGGACACAACTCTGGCCAGTTTACATCTACAGTATGTGCTGGACGTCTTGGAAATAATCCTCAAGGGCCAATAAGCAAAGCGAGATATGAGGAATATATTTAGCTAATTTCCATTCCTAAAAATTCTGCTGCAACAATGAGTGCTGACCAATATGTATGTGGAAGGAGGGGGTATGATATATTACTTAGCCAGTTGTAATATCTCCAGGCCAGAGGGAGCTGCATGGCATTAAGTACTGTCATATGTGCTCATTAATGTAAGCTGCAACAGGAGCCAGAATGCAGTTAAGCATGTGGAATCATCAGTAAACAGAAAGAACTGCCATGGAAACGGCTGACCTTTTCACCATATTTAAACCGAGGAAAGAGTTCTGGGTCTAAAAAATCAAACAGTAAACAAGAACCTGATTAGTTTTATAGCTAAAAAAACAGCTCTTCTCTTCATATTTTTAGTTATTTTGATATTTTACAAGTAAGTTGGAAAATTGGAAATGAGCAGCAACAAGACTTGAAGAGCTCCTGCTACGTGAAGGCATCAGTGACAAATCCAGAGCTTTCCCATTCAGCCTAAAGAAACAGTTACGTCATTTCCTGCAGACAGACGTTCAATTGCAAATGCTGTTTCGGGCAAAGCTGAAATGCTCTACGTACAAAACGCGCTGTCATTCTGTAGAACGCACATTTAAAGTTTAGCCAGTTGAACTTCAAGGACACAGATTTGGTATATGGATGGTGTCCCTCTTCATTCACGGAATGGCCAAATGTTTGAAAATTGATCATTAAGAAGAAATTTTAAAAAATCACGGTTTGCTGTCTTTTATTTATCGGAATAGAGCTGTGAAAGAAAAAGCCTGGAGCGAGATTCACCAGATTTGCACCACTTTAACATTTTACACCAGGCCTTTTTCAGCTGTAAGTGGTGGACAGTAGAACAAGAAGAAAGCCCTCCAGTGTCACCAGTGTGAACGTGAGTTCGTGTTTGGCACATTCCTGAACGTGTGTCACATGTGTCCACAGCTTCTGGATGAAGTGAATGCTAATATCAGCAACATTAGCTGACTTTTCTGGAACTTTTAAACCACTTGAGTTTGCTCAATTGACAATTTTAATATTGTAATTTTTTAATAGCTTGCCACCAAGCATAACAGTCAACCTTCTTAATCTTCAGATCTGTGTGATCTAAACAAAATGCTTCCTGCTAACTAAAAAGATGGCTTCACATTTTAAGCCAATAACTGGACCTGATACAGACTTTGTTGCATTTTTCTGAACTAATTATGATTTTAATGATTTTTAAAGCATTTTGCTTTAAAAAAAAAAGTTAAAATCAACAATAGATTTTAATGATGAATATTCTTTAGAAAGCCCGAAGAATCTCTTTAGCTCTGCTCACAGCCAAATCTGTTTGCCTTTTAAAAGCTGTTTATGAATGGAAAGCTTGAAGAATGAAGCATTAATTTCTCAAAGCCATGGAGGAAATATTTAATGCTGTAATTTACCCTCAGTCAATGCACAGCTGTAAACACTGTGAGCACATGAGGCTGAGGCTGAGGCTGAGGCTCCCCCTCCAGAAAACGTCTTTCTTCAAGTCTCAGAGACGTGACACACGTGGTTCAGAACTTTTCTGACACACATGCATGAAGCAGCTTAAGCACAGCTCCGTGTGTGTGTGTGCGGGTGTGTGTGTGGGCATGTGTGTTGTGACAGCTGAATCCCAGGAGAGGCTGTGCAGATCAGGATGAGCCGAGAACCAGAGCCTCACTGCATCAGAGGCACAGCAGCCCTACAAGAGAGACTTATCTCTGCACGCTGCCTCTCCTACAGCCCCTCCCAAACCTATAGACCAAAGGGGAGGGAGGGGGGGGGGTCTGACTGATGCCAACTGTTGTTATGACTCAAATGTGTACTTTGTGTTTGCTTGATTCCCCTCAGAGAGCCCAAATGACCTACAACTCGCAAATTGGCTTCATTTTTCATTTGTACTTAATCTTTTTTTATTTAAGTTTTTTTTACATGAAGCAGTAATTTGACTTTAAAAGGACTATTCATGAAATGTTTAAGCTGATTTTAGTTTGTATTCCAGCATGATCTCCTTTTTAAAACAGTAAATAGATATAGAACAGAAATGTTCAAAACGTGTCAAAAGACTAACAAATAATTAAATCTAATAAACAAAACTGAACCTGTAACACAAGCCTAATACTGACATTTTTGTGTAAATTTAAACCAAGTTATTTATATATATATATAGCATTCAATGTGTACGTGAAGAGGGCTCTGAGCTGACTAATACCATGAGACCATAGAATATTTTTGACAGGTTAGAAAAATGGTTTAGATCATCAGGTACAGTTCAATACTTGATGACCACTCGAGATAAGTCCCTAATTATACTATGGTGAATATGCGATTCTGATTGGCTGCACGGTGTCCATTAAAGACTGAGAATGGACTTCTATAAAAAGAAGTCCATTCTCATTCTGAATGTTCTTTATTGTTGTTCTGGTCTAAACGCCAGTTAGTAACTGAAAAAAAACCCCCAATAAACTCAGAACAAAGTTGGACAGACGTTATTTCACAGTTCATCTCAACAGCAAGACAGTAGAAAATATCTCTGTCCTTCAGATGTCTCTATGATATACATGACAGTATCTCTATCAAAGCGATCTAGGTAAAGAGTTTGTTTTCTTTGAAACAAACTTTAGTTTCATTATCTGGAAAAAACAAGCAACAAGAGGTGAACCTTCCCCCTGACATGATGCTTTGTATCACCCAACATGACATTTTTACCACTTTTCTCCGCTGGTTGGTCCTCATACCAGCTGCAGCAGAAAATATTCAGCCGTAACCATGACAACGTGTCACATAGCGTCTCAAAACACTGAGTTTTGTGAAACGTTAAACTTAAAATGTTAACACAGTGTTAATACAGTCCCAATAATTGATTTCATAGTAAGATTATATATTATTTCTTTAGTCAGCGGCTATGGTATGAGTGGGATAATGCCCTTCGAGGGGCACATTATCAGAAAGTAATTGAGTTTTAGGGGGCGTGGTTTGAGCAACGACATGTGAAGACGTTTAGCCTTGTGGCTCCGCAGAAATACCCGATTTTTGGTTAAATACTAAACATCTAACGTCCTGAACCGATCCACCATCTCCAGAAACGCTCTCTCAGACCGAACCGAAGACGTTCATTTGTGATGTCTGGATCAAGAAGTACCAAAAAGTCAGAGACTGCCAAAGCTACCGAGAGCAGCCCCGGGTCATCGGATATGGCTAAGCTAATGGATGCTATCACGAACTCGGAGAAAACAGTACTGGCTAAGATTGCTTCGCTGGACACGAAAATTGAATCTAAATGCCAAATCCTGAACGAAAATATGGAGTCGCTCCGACGGGATTTCAAAGATCAACTTGAAGGTCTGAGAAGCGAATTTAGTGCTAAGCTAAGTCCACTGGAGGCTAGCATTGCTGACAATCGGGCCCAGATAGCTAGCTTGGAGAGTGCTACAAACAACTACTCCGACAGAGTGGTGAACATGGAAGAAGAAATGTGCCGCTTAAAAGCTACTGTGACAACCCTGACGGAGAAGACAGAGGACCTGGAGGGAAGACAACGCCGCTGCAATATTCGTATTCTCGGGGTAAAGGAGCAGTTTGAAGTTGGCACGCGGCCTGTTGACTCGGTGGCTAAGCTACTTCAGGATGTTCTGGGCATGGATTCGGCCCCCACGCTGGATAGAGCGCACCGCGGCCTGCAGTCTACCCCGGCCAAAGGAAAGCAACCCCGGCCACTGATGGTGAAGTTTCACTACTATCAAGAAAAGCTGGATGTGCTTCGCAGAGCAGCTAGGAAAGAGTCTTTGGAGTATGATAGCAACAAGATCCTTATTTTTCCCGATCTTCCAGCCACAGTGGCAAAGAGAAGAGGAGCCTTTAAAGAGGTTAAAGAGCTGCTGCGAGGATGCCAGGGCGTGAAATATGGGATGCTGTACCCGGCGAGGCTGAGAATTTCTTCAAGCTTGGGTGAGAAAATATTCCTGGACCCCGCTGCAGCCAAAGACTACACCCAGAAACATCTGGTGCACAACAACCAGCAGGAAGACTGAGACAAATGAAGGAGAGTGTTCTGGAGAGGGAGGTTTGTTACATTTTAGTTTAGATTCTGTTAGATGGGAATATTTTGTATCCTAGGTATTTTCTGTTATGAGCATTGTGGTTGGTGAGTATAGTGGCTGGACAGGTTTACATGGTACACCAGCTCATTGGGGGGGAGGGGGGAGACTCGGGTTTAATGTGTTTACTTTGTGTGTTATTTCTTTTTTTTTGGTTTGTAGGTTGTTGTTGTTGTGTTTTTTTGTTTTTGTTTTTCTTGTTGCAGCTCCAAATATATATACCTCATCCTTGTGTGGGTGTGCACCCTTATGAGAAGATGAAACCTAAGTAGACATGGCTGCCCGTACCAATCTAAGACAAACAGTGGGGCCCAACTCAGTGACATTTCTTACATGGAACGTTAAGGGGCTTAATAATCTGGTCAAACGGAGGAGAGTCTTTACACATTTACTGAATTTCCAACCAGATATAGTCTTTCTCCAGGAAACGCATCTGCGTTCCGCTGATGCTCATAAGTTATCTCACAGCTCTTTTTCACAGACATACCACTCTGCTTTTGACACAAAGGCAAGAGGGGTTGCCATACTTATTAGAAAAAACCTTTCCTTTGTCTGTACAAATGTGATTCAGGATGCTAATGGTCGTTTTGTTATTGTTGCTGGTAAATTGTATAACACCCCAGTTCTCTTGGTTAATGTCTATGCCCCTAATTGGGATAACCCACAATTTTTCACAAGCCTTATTGCTAAGTTAACGGGTTTAGACACTCATCACCTCATCATGGGTGGGGATCTAAACTTAGTTCTTGATCCGATTCTTGACAGATCAAGCACACGTCAGTCAGCAGCGACACCTAAATCAGTTTCTGTTCTCAACACATTCATTCAAAACTATGGTGTCTCTGACCCGCTGCGTATTACTGAGCCATCAGCAAAACATTACTCTTTCTTTTCTCCGTTACATCATTCATACTCAAGGATCGATTACTTTTTGGTGGATAACATTTTTACTCCTCGGATCATCAATTGTAAATACCATGCTATTGTTATTTCGGACCATGCTCCTGTGCAATTGGACCTTTCATTTCCCACGGCTCATGCCCCGCAACAACGGGTGTGGAGATTGGACTCAACCTTGTTACCAGATGAAGAATTTTGTAAAAATATTTCCTCACATATTGATCTTTTTTTGGAAATAAACGACACACCTGATGTTTCTAAAACTCTAATATGGGAGTCTCTTAAAGCATATTTACGCGGGCAAATAATCTCTTTCACAGCTCAGAAGAACAAAAAGTGTGGTGTGAGACTTAAGGAATTAACCGAGCTCATAGCAAATCTAGACGTGCAATACGCCAGCAACCCAACACCTGATTTATATAAACAAAAGCTTTTGCTACAATCTGAATTTGAAACATTATCAATTAAAGCAACAGAGAAGTTACTGCTCAGAACAAGGCAAAGGGTATACGAGCATGGGGAAAAAGCAAGCAGATTGCTCTCCCACCAGCTGCGACAATCAATTTCTAATCATTCAATAACAGAGATTAAAACAGACTCAACTCAAGTAGTGACAGACCCCAAACAAATTAATACAGCTTTCAAGAACTATTATCAAAATCTCTATGCCAGTCAAAGTACATGTAATTCCGATGAAACTGAAGCTTTTTTGGAAAAACTAAATATTCCTTCGATGGAACTGGATCAACAACAGACACTTGAGAGACATATTTCTGTGGCTGAAATATTGATGGCAATTGGTTCATTACAGAATGGCAAAGCTCCAGGTCCTGATGGATTTCCATCAGACTTTTACAAGGTCTTTGCTAACAAACTTGCCCCTCTACTCTGCATGGTGTTTGCAGAAATTCATGCAACTTCTAAACTGCCTCAAACATTATCCCAAGCCACGATTTCAGTAATCTTAAAAAAAGGCAGAGACCCCCAGAAGTGTGAATCATATCGACCAATTAGTCTACTTAATGTGGACTACAAGATTTTGACTAAAGTCCTGGCGCTTCGCCTGGAGAAAATAGCCCCCAGTGTCATTCATGAAGACCAGACAGGCTTTATTGCTGGCCGCCAGTCATATTTTAACACCAGGCGTTTGTTTAATATTTTATATTCCGATCACTCAGTTGATTCTCCAGAGCTAATTGTCTCACTCGATGCTGAGAAGGCCTTCGATTGTGTGGAGTGGGGATATCTGCTGGCTGTACTGCGTAAGTTTGGCTTTGGCTCAGGGTTCATATCCTGGATTAAAACTTTGTATTCAATGCCCCTCTCATCTGTTCGCACCAATAGTACCGTCTCTGAATATTTCGCCTTGCATAGAGGCACCCGTCAGGGATGCCCGTTGAGCCCACTACTTTTTGATTTTGCAATAGAGCCGCTGGCAATAGCCCTACGAACAGACAAGGGAATTACTGGGATCAGTCGGGGTGGAGAGGTACATAAAACTTCATTGTATGCTGACGATTTACTTTTATACATCGCGAACCCAGAGGAGTCCATTCCGAGGATGTTAGAATTACTTAGCTCCTTTTGGATCTTTATCAGGGTACAAACTGAATTTAGGAAAAAGTATCCTTTTTCCCATTAACCAATTGGCAAGAGACTGGGATTATTCAAAATCTCCACTTACAGTTGAAAAAAAATCATTTGCTTATCTTGGAATTAAAATTACAAATAATTATAATACTCTTCTTAGATACAATTTTTCCTCACTTTTGGAGAAAACAAAGGCGGATTTGGCCAGATGGTCAGCTTTACCAGTTTCTTTAGCGGGGCGAATTAACACGATCAAAATGGCAGTTCTGCCTAAATTTATGTATTTTTTCCAGATGATTCCCCTTTTTCTCCCGAAGGTATTTTTTACAAAGTTAGATGGACTCATATCTTCATTTATATGGAATAAAAAATGCCCAAGAATACGTAGGTCCAAATTGCAACGTTCTAAATCTGAAGGTGGTTTTGGATTGCCAAATTTTAAATATTATTACTGGTCAGCAAATATTATAAAACTTTCAATTTGGCTCCGCACTTTTAAAGAAAACAGAGGACCCCTTTGGTCCACCATGGAACTCACTTCTGATCTCCCCGCATCACCAGTGTCATTTATGTGTGCCTCGTTGCCAATTACTGAAAAAATTAGCTTCAGAAACCCAGTGATTATAAACACCCTTAAGATCTGGTTCCAATGCCGTCGCCACTTTGGGTTTCAGCGGACTCTCATTTATTCACCAATCTCCTCCAATCCATTTTTCCAACCTGCTCTAAATGATTTTGGTTTTAAAACATGGCAGAGAAAAGGAATAGTTCTTTTTACTGATTTATTTGTTGATGGTTCATTTATGTCTTTTGAAAGCATCTGTAAAAACTTCGATATTCCCAAGTCTCATTTTTTTAGATACCTACAGGCCCGTAGTTTTGCAGGGAAACACTTTACCACTTATCCAATACAACCACTCCCCGGTACTCTCGAAAATTGCCTGCAGTCTCAACCCACCACCAGAGGTCAGATCTCGCAAATATATAATCAACTACATCACATTGACCCTACATCACTAAGTCAGTTGAAATACTCCTGGGAGCAAGACCTGAATTCTGAGATTCCAGAGGAAATCTGGAACACAAGTATTACTCTCATACATTCAACATCTATTTGCATTAGACACAGTTTGACACAATTCAAAGTTTTTCATCGCTCATACTTAACGAAGGCTAAGCTGGCAAGGATATACAACAGCAGTGACGATCGATGCCCAAGATGTAACCATTCTCCTGCTACGATGAGTCACATGTTCTGGTCATGCACTGCCTTAGACAAGCTATGGGACTCTGTTTTTAAAACATTTTCACATTTGTGTGGGAGGAAAATAGATCCCAATCCATTCACAACAGTGTTTGGTGCCCTCCCGAACACAGAGCGACTAAACTCATATCAAACGAACGCAATAGCTTTTCTATCTCTCCTGGCACGTAGACTAATTCTAGTGAAGTGGAAGGATGAACGGCCCCCTTCCTTTGTCCAATGGGTGAGAGAAGCCATGATGTGTTTACAAATGGAATACCTCAGGTATAACATACAGGGCTCAACAGGCAAATATTATAAAATGTGGGCACCTTTCATAACATATATTGAGGGTCTGCCATTTACATGAGGTAAGGGGTTTTAAAGAATATATCAGCGGTTTTAAGAGGGAGCTGCAGTGTATGTGTATTTAAATGTGTTTTTGTTTTTGTTCTGTTTTGTTTATTTTCCCTATAAGAGTATGTTTGGTCTATTTTAGTTGGCTTTTATTTGGGAATTTGTTGGTGTTGTCTGTTTTTAAAAAAATTTGACTAAGGGAATTTATAAGTAAGCTGTGTTTCACATGCCACTGGTTGGCAGGTTTTACGTTATTCTCATTTGTATAGGCCTGTATATGTACGTATATATGTATATACTTGGTTCTTATTTAATCTTCTACGACTGTACAGTTATAAAGCTGTTTTTTATATGTATGTGTGTTTCTATAAAAAATTGAAAATCTTTAAATAAAGTGTTCAAAAAAAAAAAGAAAGTAATTGAGTTTTAGGAGGAAGGTTAATTATTTTATGATAATGTACACCTTGTCAGGTGTTTTTACATAACCAACTGAGAAGCTTCATCCAAGATTATGCCCAGTCAGGACCTTTGTTGTCTTCATGGGTGATGCCAAATGTTTAAGTCAGATGGTCATGGGGAGTTCCTCAGGGTTCAGTTTGTGATCCCCTGGTGTTGTCTTGTGCTTGCTCCCGGTCAGATCATGCACCTTAACAATGTTTTGAGCTTTTACGTAGCTTTGCCTCCAAACAATCATGATCAAACGTCTGGCTGCTGTAAAACTTTCATCAGATAAACAATGACAAACAGAAGTTTTTGTTTATAGTAGCAAAAAGGAAAGAATGAAGGGACCCAAGGACCTCATTTCCAAAGACTGGGGACTGTTACGGTGTTTCATCTGCTTTTTGGAAGAAAAAGAAAAGCTGCAACTCTTTAGTTACTTCTGCGGTTTGGTGGGTCACAAGGGCCCACTCTGCTGCTGAACCACACAAGAGTTCACTTGCAAGTGAAGACCCTGGCTTTGAGGAGGACCAGAGTTTGCTGATTTGGTTGTGATTTCAGGTGAGCTAAAATCCTGAAGAATGAAATTCTGGTGTGGAAAACATTCAAAGCCAAAGCAAGATACTCTAATCTTAGACTCTTTTGGGTTTAGTTTGATTAAAAACATGTTATAAACACCTAAATTAAGCTCAGACTGATGGAAAAGCTCTGGTTAGCTGGAGAAAACCCTGATCATACTCGACCGAAGACGTACACTGACTCTTGAGTCAAAGTCCACTGGGGAATAAATGACTTGTCTCACAAAGATATGCTGCAACTCCATTAGTATTTAGCCAATATTTAAAAAAAAAAACATGTACAAAATCCAGCTGGTGTAATCTTTGGAATCCTCTCTGGTAAAGATTTACCATATGTCTCTATTTCCCAGGCAGAGGACGACGCTGAACATTATTCAATAGGTCCCTTCGATATCAACCGCATTGTCTGCTGCTCAGGGTCAGGGATGATATGAGCCATCTCTGACATGATAAATGTGTTTTTCTCTCCCTGCTCACAACATCTCAAAGAGAAACATAATAACAAAAGTTTTCTCCCAAACTGTGGAAAACTTTGATTTTTTGCGCCCATGTTCTTTGTTTCTCCAGCTTCTCTTCAGTTTCTCTGCACACACAGTCAAGAAAGACAGGGTGTTCCAAGGGTGGGAGGGTGTCTGATTGCTATGCATTGTTTAGTTTCTTTCATTAATGCTAGATGCCAGTTGAGGTCTACAGATGAACAATAGCAGGGGCCCCAGGCACGGATCAATAGCAGATTGCTGATAGTGCCCCGTCCATTCTCCCCTCCAGATTACATGATAAATGGGTTGGTCCATACACAGTGACAGGCCCAGGGTTGGTATAGGCCCAGGTAAGGCCCTGTGATTTCTGGAAACTGCAGCCTGTGTTGGTGTAGAGAGGTTGTGTGTAACTGAATGGCTGTGTGGGTCAGGTATGGTTTTGATTTACAGTATATGTGTTCATGCAACAATAGGTCTGTGTGTGCGGCTGATTTTATGGTGTGTTGACTTCAAGTGGCCTATCTGTGTCAGACAGTACCTAAGGGTATGAATACGAATTCTGTTTTTTAGTACTTGGTGATGAATAAAAGTGTGAACCATCCTTATATATGCAGATAGATCTTCATCTCATTACGTTTCCAACTGGGTACATCAGTTTCATGTGGATCTAGGATTGTTTTTCTGTAACTTTTTGAACATGAACATGCAACAATGCGGCATGCGGGGATGTTTCACCAGACAAAGACCCAAAAGATTCTGGGACCACCTTGGGTTTCCCCAACAGAACTAGAGGAGGTTTCTGTGGAGACGGAAGTCTGGGGATTTCTGTTTCGGTGGTCGACCCCGCAACCCTATTCAGGATAAAGGAAGACAGATGGATGCATTCATTGAAATTAGAGGTTTCAATTAATCACGATTAATTAATTATAGACAAATGAGTGTTTTTTTTTATTGCTTTAATCCCATTTTTAATATACAAATCATACCGTGTTCTCAAATATAAAACACAAATGAGCAACTGTTTACTTGTATGAACGTTTTATTTGAATCAACCCAAAACAAGCCCACAACGCCACAGCTATCATCGAATATGTAGGGGGTAAAGTAAGCTGTTCCTTTATCATAAATGAACGTGGTATGTTGAGGGCTGATGGCATGGGATGGTAAACTGTGGAATAAAGTATGTTAACATGTATAATATGTATTTAATTTTGTAGTTTGTGGTCAATGTTCTTTGGATTGAAAGTCTCTAAAAGAACCTCAAAAAGCCACTATTTGAGCTGTATTTTGATCTTTTACTGCACTGCAATGTCACGGCAAGGGTTAGGGTAGATTAAAAAAAATTTGTTTTAATATTTAATTACAGGTTATGATTAATTAAATAATCCCACAAAAAATTGGGTGACAGCACTACTTTTCTGTGGAAAACAAGTTAAAAAACAAAGCCAAAACTGGAAGAAATGCAAAAAAGAAGCTGTTCAGAGAACACCATGAGCATCTTTTAGAGAAGATGAACATCTGGAATTTTTGCACAAGAGTTAGAAACTGAGACAAAAACGGAAATTCAAACATCTTGACAATATTGGATCAGGCAAAAGAATTAATCCTTAAATGTCATTATCTCCTGGTTGTAAGGCGCACCTTTGACAGCATGTTTGTGCGACAATTTCTATAGAATCTGTGAGATTGAAAGAAAGTGAAAGTTGCTCAAATTCAAGGTCTTTTAGTGAAAGCCTGGGAACACCAGTGGCTAGTTAATCTACTCATTGACACGTCGTCCTCTGGTGCAGCTGAAGGACGCTCTTTAGACTAATGAGCACACATATGGCACGTCGCCCATTTAAAAGAGAAACAAACAGCTCCTGGCAAACATGAATGACTACATCTCTCTATGTCTGCTGGAAATATAAATTAGACTCGTATACAAACCCACATCTGTCTGCATCTGCTCACTACAGAAGACTAAAAAAGGGACTTTTACGGATGTGTGATTGTGAGGTTGAACAAAATCACATCACACATCGATGTACAAGTGATAATGGACTTGAAGCAATAAGACAAACTTTAATTGGTGTTAATCATTCCAAAGTTTTTATTAATGTGAAGCAAACCACAACGTTTTTTTGATCAAATACCAAGTCAATAAGCAGCAGTGACTGATGATGCTTAGAGTGCAGTGAAAGTGTAAAATGTACTTTACTGCTACTTTAGGAGCAATCAGTGTCACTGATTAAAAAGAGGGAAATAATTTTGATCAAAGATCAATATGCACTGAAAAAAAAAAGTCTGCGATTTGACCCCTGACCAGCTTTAAAAGATTCATTTTTAATGAGTTTGTAGTTCAAACACTTCTCAACATTAGCATGAAAGAAACTGTTGTTACCATTGCAACCTCCAATTATAGTAAAGAACAACAATAATAGTACCAATAAATGTAAATCCCTCCTGAGCAGTGAGCCAATGAGAAGTCAGCAAAAAAGGAGACATTCAGTTGAATTTTAATTACATACTAGAAAAGACCTGACCTCAGTGCAGGGGTGGTGGGGGTGGTGTTTATCCTCTACTCACAGCTCTGTAAAGCTAGGTTCCCACCAAATGTAATTCAGTGACTTGCGGCGGTCCGGCGACAGTGCCTTTTGGGCGTCACAGCGCAATGTTTCAAGATTTCAAACATCTGAACTTTGGCTAATATTTGACGTTGCGTTAACCAAACATGGACTCAGATTTGGCCCACGACGTGTTGATGATGTGATCAGCCGGTGGAGTTCAAAACCGACCTGTAATCCTGAACTTCAAGAAATGTTTCTATTCCATATCGAGACATGGGTAAAAAGATCCTCCAGTTCTATTCTTATTTTTTCCCTCCTTGGACTAATGCGGTCATGACAGCGAGTCATCAAACTGGGTCACAGAGTGTACAGATGTACTTTATATGAGATGTCCAGGTATACAGTCATAGCTTCCATGTAGCGATGAGGCTAGAAACCGTAGGTGGTAGCTCCTCCCCCATGCATCTGGAAGTTTGTGACCACATTTTGGCACAACTGTCGAGTGTAACAGAATAAATGTGAATCCACTTGCCACAGGAATTGTCATTATTTATTTATTATTTTAATGGGCTCTTGGGCGCCCCCTATCGGTTCATGTCTGTTTCTAAGTGTAGCAACAAAAACTTTATTAGTTGTGACACAGACATGTCCGAGGTAGGTCGCATTTCGCAGCACTCCGCATTATTATTTATTTCAATGTATAATCATTGTCTCATTGTGATATTTTTATAGTATATCATTTTAGTGTGTCTTTGTTTGTTTAATGTATTTTAAGTTAGCTAATCTGTGTATGTTCAATGGACTTTATACTTTTTGTAGCGTGCTGCGTGTCCATGTGCGAGAGCCCTCCATGTTTGATCATCACCCCTCTATGTTGTGCAGAATAAAACGCAAACTAAAGACAAGCTGGCTGTCCTGTAGTTGCACAACAAAAACACAACGCAGAAAATCATCCTGAACCAACCGTCGTCAAGACTGGGCTGGTTACACGAGCAGGAAAATTGATGCGCGTCAGAAGAGAGCCAGGGGTTGCATAGTTGGCCTGAACATCGATGTAGATCACGTTCGATGTAAATGCAGAATTAGAAATTAGAAGCTAGAACTTAATGCTGATGAAGCATAAAGATGTCAACTGTAGACTCTGTAGCCCCAACCAGCAGGGTACAACATTTTTTAATCTCTGATACTTTGTTACTTGGATCAAAACTCCCAGTATGAATTACAAGGAACGAAAAAATAACATCTCTGTTCTCATCCAGTAGAAGGAACTTGTTCTTAGTAAAGATGAGTTGGAATTGAAACCCAGAGGCAGTGGAAGCCCGTGCATGGCTCAGCGCCGCAGTGGCCGTCACTGCATCACCTATGAAGTGGTAATCCCAGGGGAGTTTAGCTGGAGTGTGTCCACTCCCCGCCGTGGGGGCTGTTTGGATCACTGTCGCGCCGCTGACACAATCTGTACTTAGCTTTTCTGCACCTTCAACACAATTAAATAAACTCCTGTACATCTGTGAAACAGCTGCTGTCTCCGTATGAGTTCAGAGACGAGGCTACGCACAAATTTGTGTTTTTCTGCAGATTCTCTACAACATGGAATAGAGGAGCTCACTGATTTATGTCCCAGTCCAAGTCGTTTGGTCAGACAGTTTGTTTTTGTACTTAGTAAATTCAGTTTTTGAAATGTAGATAAACTTTGTAATACTCTTCTTCTGAACATCCCAACTTACACTAAAGAGATGTCTTTAAAAATAATAAGAACTGACATTTATTGCTCTGGGATTTTATTTCCTGAAGATCTTAGTTAAAAAAAAACTGTTAAATTTCTACTAGTATTTTATGTAAAACATTTTAAATTAAATAAAAATGCTCAAACAGCTTGTTTGTTCAAAAAGTAAACACATCTTTAACCACAAGGAGGCATAAAAGAAACTATTGAACATTTTTTACTTGAAAGAGGATTTTTTTTGTTTTTTTTAGGTTTTCTCTTAATGAACTAAAGTAGTTAAACAAAAATTGTCTTCAACCAGATGGACGCTTTATTTTAGAATACTAGTTCTCAAGTAGATGTTCAATAGTAGTCATTCAGAAAACTACAAAAACAGCACAACTTATTATAGACTAAAATGATCATGAACTGTTATATTAGTATAAATCCCAATAAAAATGATTCAGATTCAAAACCCTGTTTTACAAACTTATTTTAACAAAATAAAGGTGGTAACGCTTTCTTTTACAGTACAGTACTTACAGTGTACTTAAGTGGTATTTACATGGTACTTATTGTGTAACTACTGGGTACTTTCAGGGTACCTACATGGTACTTTCTTGGGACTTTACTGGGTACTTACATGGTACTTTTTATGGAATTTACTGGGTACTTACATGGTACTTTTTTGTGTCTAGTCTGTACTTACATGGTACTTACCATGTATTTATGTGGTACTATTTGGTTCATACCTATGTGGTACATACTGGGTATTTATAATATACTTACTGGGTATTTGCATGTTGTGCAAAGGTGTCTTTTGTGGTACTTACCACATGTATGAACAAGGTAAGTACAAATAAAGTACCTTGACCTTTAGGTCTGCACTCGCTGCATGTTTCATGGTATTTACTATGAATTTACCACAGAAACTACCCCTTAAGTACACTGAAACTGTACTGTAAAAGAAAGTCAGTCCTATTTCCACTCAACTACATGGTACTTTCATTACTAAATACTGGGTATGTTCACTTGAATATTACTTGGTACTTACCCCTTAAGTACAATGGAACTGTACTGTAAAAGAAAGTCAGCCCTATTTCCACTCTATAACATGGTACTTTCAGTAGTAAATACTGGGTATGTTCACATATTACCTTCCTATACAGTGTACATACACACTTGGTCTTCTGACCTTACCAAATGAGACAATGCTAACTTGTTGGTAAAAAGGTCAAATAACTGCATTGTAAAAACATATTCCTACTTCTTATAACATGAGGCAAATGTAAAGAGAAACAATACAGCAGTGAAAACAACAATCTTTAATATGAAACACTTCTGCAGCATACAAAGTGTCATCACAATGAAATTTGTTTTAAGTACAAAACAGTAAAAAGGAGCATTCCAAAAAACACATTATTGGCCTGAGGGTCGTGCTTTTTGTCCGTCAAATTCCATCAGCAGAGTTTGGTAACGGTGCAGGACTTCTTCAGGGTTTGTAACTGCAAGAAAATTCACAATAAATGAACATAAAAAGCACAACAACTTTGATGAAGTACAAAATATATTTTACTTATTTAATCATTTCTGTAAAGAGTTTGATAAATCTCTGTGAATTCTTTATTGCTTTGACTGCAATGCTTGAAATTAATAAATTATCCTCATTTATAAACATGATAGATTATTCACAACTTTATATTTCAGTTACATAAACAAAAACAACAAAAAAGAAATCAAAGAAAAAAAAATCAAAATTGCCATAAAAAAATCTAATTTGTTTAGACAAAGAATGTCAAAGTAATGTTTTAATTGGCAATTGCTGTGTGTATATCTTGTTTATAAATATTATTCGCACCTACAATTTGCATTAGCATCAAACACATGGCAGTGTAAACGAAAAGGAAAAAAAGAAATGAATAGGCAGTTTCAAAGTCAACACAGTTACTCAAAAATATGTTTTAAATATTCAAACAGTTACCTTTACTGTTGGGTGGTATTGTTTTCTCTATCATATTTGATAAAATAAATAAAAATAAAATAAAAACGGAGAAAGAAAAGAAAACGGGGAAAATGCAGTTAAACTCTACATTCATGTAAATAATATGTCCACTTGGTGGATTTAACTTACTTTAGCTTACTCTCATGTGGCTTCACGGATTCTTCTGGGATGTCTTCTTCACCATTGATCTAAAGCGGTAAAAAGACGGAAGTACGTCATCATTATTTTCAAAATAAACGCCTTTCTTTGATTTTCCCAGAGAGACATGTGCTCAAACGAGCACTGAACAACAGACTCCATCATTTAGGCTACGGGCTAGTTTTACAGGTGCTCCTCTGCTGGTAAGTAACAACAATGTTTGTAGATTTTCATTACAAACTTTGAAAAGTTATACATTTTGAAATAACTGAAATTATTGCAGTAAAGTAGCAGACATGCTCTGACGTCACGTTTCAAACACTGAAAGAGCGGCTTGAAATCACGAGGTTAGCTTCTCTATAAAGTTTGATCAGTTTAAATATTTACATATAATTTATCCAATATTTACAAAAACACTGGCTTACCTGCCAAATGAAGAGAAATTCAAACTGTTGCACGCGCCTCGAGGCTCTCCGGATTAATGCACGTTCACGTTGTCATGCTGCATTCAAGTGCGCTGGGAATTTGCAACTTTGCTCGCCCCGACCTACTCAACAAAAGCCCACACTCTGGGTGTTTTTAGTATTAAAAGTAAATATTTACCTTGTTGTTTTACATATTTTCCTGACATTATATAATAAAACAAGTTAATGTTTAGAACAATATTTAAAAAAAGTCAAGTTTTGAATAATAATCTATCATGTTTATAAATGAGGATAATTGATTAATTTCAAGCATTGCAGTCAAAGCAATAAGGAATTCACAGAGATTTATCAAACTCCTTACAGAAATGATTAAATAAGTAAAATATATTTTGTACTTCATCAAAGTTGTTGTGCTTTTTATGTTCATTTATTGTGAATTTTCTTGCAGTTACAAACCCTGAAGAAGTCCTGCACCGTTACCAAACTCTGCTGATGGAATTTGACGGACAAAAAGCACGACCCTCAGGCCAATAATGTGTTTTTTGGAATGCTCCTTTTTACTGTTTTGTACTTAAAACAAATTTCATTGTGATGACACTTTGTATGCTGCAGAAGTGTTTCATATTAAAGATTGTTGTTTTCACTGCTGTATTGTTTCTCTTTACATTTGCCTCATGTTACAAGAAGTAGGAATATGTTTTTACAATGCAGTTATTTGACCTTTACCAACAAGTTAGCATTGTCTCATTTGGTAAGGTCAGAAGACCAAGTGTGTATGTACACTGTATAGGAAGGTAATATGTGAACATACCCAGTATTTACTACTGAAAGTACCATGTAATAGAGTGGAAATAGGGCTGACTTTCTTTTACAGTACAGTTCCATTGTACTTAAGGGGTAAGTACCAAGTAATATTCAAGTGAACATACCCGGTATTTAGTAATGAAAGTACCATGTAGTTGAGTGGAAATAGGGCTGACTTTCTTTTACAGTACAGTTTCAGTGTACTTAAGGGGTAGTTTCTGTGGTAAATTCATAGTAAATACCATGAAACATGCAGTGAGTGAAGACCTAAAGGTCAAGGTACTTTATTTGTACTTACCTTGTTCATACATGTGGTAAGTACCACAAAAGACCCCTTTGCACAACATGTAAATACCCAGTAAGTATATTATAAATACCCAGTATGTACCACATAGGTATGAACCAAATAGTACCATATAAATACACAGTAAGTACAGATAAGACACAAAAAAGTACCATGTAAGTACCCAGTGAATTCCATAGAAAGTACCATGTAAGTACCCAGTAAATTCCATAAAAAGTACCATGTAAGTACCCTGAAAGTACCCAGTAGTTACACAATAAGTACCGTGTAAATACCACTTAAGTACACTGTAAGTACTGTACTGTAAAAGAAAGCGTTACCATAAAGGTAATTTCACTGAAGTGTAAAACAGAAATTGGTGTAATTTCTGAATATCTCACCTCCACAGTAATTTTTAGTATCTAAACTTTTGTTTTTTCGTTTGTTATACATCAAACATAAATGCTGCACTTCTGCTGCGTTTCAATAAAACAAATCTAGAGTCAGTGGCGTGGACTGACACTGTGCTCATGCATTTAAAGCTTAACTTTATTCAGTAGGTTTGAAATGTTGATGCAGCATTTGCCAGTGCTGATCACCTTTTAACTCAATAATCTGTCAAAACTGATGTTTGTCAAACAAGCTTCCATCTTCAAAATATTTGCACACATTTTAAAAGCAAAAAAGTAACGAGGAAGGAACTTGAACTTAGTTAAACCATTTCTTTATTATTATTGTTTATTTATTAAAGTGAAAAGTACATCTAGGTCACTTTTGGTAATATGTACTCTAAGTAACTGTAACCAACCACCTCTGACGCTGAATTATGAGTGTAGAGACGTGCAGACTTCTCAGAATCTCAGCTGGAATTGCCGACTGAACCATATCCAGCAGCAGAGTTGGTCTGTGTCAATGCTGTGACGCCTGGAGCTTCCATCAAGCCCGCATCAGCTGCTAATCAGCCTGACAGGAATTGAGTAAACCTAAATGCCCTTCCAGACCCTGCTTTCAGCCTCCAACGTGCCGTCCTCTCCCTGAGAGCAGATGCAAACTAAAAAAAAACAGCTGAAAAACGCAGGTTTGTCAAAGTTACTGGTAGTTTAAGGACTAATCTTTAATTACTTAGTATAAAGTGTGCACAATCAAAACCTTCACCTTTTTCTAAATACAGTACGGATCTGTGTAATATGGTTTTCCCTCAGGAGCAGCATTATCCACCACATTGTTTGCAAGTACTTTAATACAAATCGTTTTAAAGAACCTTTTAGGCGTTGTCGCCACACATACCCCCCCCCCCCCCCCCACGGTCATTCTCGTTTTCTTTCTTCTTTTTTTTTCTGTGCAGAGAACCACTTTAGAACCAGCAGTGACTTTAATACACTGAGTAAATGTACACCAGCAGCATAACTTAAGGCAACAGCAGGAGCTGAAGGAGCGGGGGGGGGGGGGGGGGGGGCAATGTCGGAGTCAGAGCTAAAAGCACAAAGTAGTTTCGGAGTTGGAGGAACGGCTGAGAAACAAAGCTCATATCCCACAGGAAAATTTATTAGAAGGTCTTGCTTCTTGTTCATTTTGTAAAGGCGTTTCCAGAGGCGAGCATTACTTTCATTCCTGACACTGGAAGCTGGCGTTGGCGTGTGCGGGGGGGTGGGGGTTGAAGAGATAGAAGTAGAAGGAGGTGAACGGGGAGGAGTGAGGATGCTCACACACTCAATATTCAGCCTGCAGATGAGTCCTGTTTTGCTCTTAGATTAAACATGGGGGTGTCTCAGGTCAGTTACTTATGACACTCCATGTTCCATTCTTCAAAATGTACACACACACACACACACACACACTGAACAATCTCCAATCCTCGATGCAACTATTCATAAATATCAAAACAGGGAGAGCCGTGCTATCAAAGCCGTGATAACATGCAGGGTAATATGTTTTCAAATGACACATGAGAAATGCTCTTATGACAATGATGGAGCCAGATAGCGGAGGTGATGGAACAGCCACATCCCGCCGGGGTTTGTTTTTCGGAGAACCGTAATCACACTTTGCCTAAAGCGGGTGTTGATATCAGAAGTTGTGCGATTCTATCGGATCTGCACTCCCCAACTTTACAACCGATGACAAAAAGGAAATCAGAGACAGATCAGGGATCTCTGGAGTCAAGCAGTCCTGCTGTTAAACCGTTGGGTTCTTGGATTCTCATTTTGATCGTGTTTTTTTTATTTTTTATAATAGTGTGTAAAGATAATCCAAGTAAATTCCGTTTTGTTCATTCGTAGTAGGAAAAAGTTGTCTGGGTCTAAAATGAAAAACCAGGGAAGGAGGAGCAAATTCCAATCACCCGCTCCGTGCAGCTTCTGGGGCAGGCACACCTGATCCAGGTAATCAGAAGGGAGAAGATGAAAAAAATAGGACAGCCTCCCTTCATGCCTGGAGTTCACCCCCATCTCCACCATTAAACCTATGTCGGGAAAAGAGAGAGTTCTGAAAAACGGCCAATTGTTGAAATTCTACTTTAGGATCCCCGAAACTCTAAATGCTCAGCCGTCCCACTCCGAGTTTTTAACCCTTTCAAACTGGAGATGCTGCCGTTGACGCCTTAATAACACGCTCTTTGACACTCTGTAGCGCGTTGACTGTTCAGAGGGCTGGTCCTCAAGCGTTGGCCTGCTCTACCTGGACTGCTTGATGCTGACTACCTAAACCAGGTGTGTTCAGTCAATCGGCCCGCCGATAAATCCAGCTTTGTTCTTAGATTAAACACGGGGGCATATCAGGTCAGTCTCAGGATGTGGAATCACTTGAGTTAGCCAATCAACAGAAAGCTGGTCAGGGAGAACCAGGCAGGATTGTGGCTTTTGGCCACACCCGGTTTATGCAATCAGCTGATTCTGACTTCCAGTATATTTTGTGAATATTGCTAAGAGGAAAATTGGTCACATAGGTGGAAAAAGTGAGAAAAGTCGTGGTCTTTACATGACATTTTCACAGGTGTATCACAAATGAACCACTTTAAAACCATGGTAGAAGTATGAATAAACCCTGCAAAGAACACGTATTATTGCACTTTTTATATGTCATTCATTAGTGATTTGGGCTTCAATGAGGTAATTTTGCAGTGATCTTGTAGCGGCAAGAAATAGTAGACACTCTCTGAACAACCTCAACTTTTGGACCATTTAAGGAATGAATGTAACCTTCACTACTGTAAAGTGTTGCACGTCAGCACAAAACACAAAGCTTTTCTCCACTTCACAATCCTTTGGAGTTACATTATCAATTAAAAGTGACGGTTGTTGAGGAACCTCAACTCAGGAGCTACAGCTCTGGTGTTAAAGGGTTATGTAACTCATTTGTTATTTTCTTCTGGATTGAGTTTTTTCTTTTTACATTTTTTATTTTAAAATATTAGCTTTTGTTTTTTTTTTTAAATTCTACCTGACCTGTAAAGATGCGTTCAAAACAAACACGATTCAATGTTAAGTCGATGACCAGATGCGATCTAAGGTCCTTTATTTGCGTCAGGCGTGGCGGTCAGGCAGCAGTGCGCTTTTGGCGAGTTCTGGGTGGCGAGGTGTGACGCAATATTTTTAGAGTTCAAATAGAGACGACGCATAGTGCCAATCAATCATGGACTCAGGTTTAGCCCGTGACATGTGACATAATCAGTGGGTGGAGCACACATGTTCTCCCCCTGAACTTTTTGATTTGATCCGTTTTCCATTGGGACAACATTAAAAAGATCCTCTAATTTTATTCGTATTTTTTATTTTGTCCTTCCTTGGACTCATGCGAGGAAGGAGAATGGCGCAGCAAGACATCCGACTGGGTCACAGAGAGACGGAAGTACCGCTCAAAGAGCCGTCAATCAGACATACTGGGAGAGTCTCTGAATGAGGTCATGAACCCAGACATGGAGACGTGATTACCGACACTTTTGTAGAGCTCCTCAAAATAAATAAACCATCCGTGTCAACGAGCATCGAGGCAGTAGCTCCTCCCACATGCGGCAGGGGTTTATGTACACGATTGCATTAGGTGTGTAGGTAGCATACATCGCACTGGATAAAAGCATCACCAAGAGGAATGTGAACTTAAGGCCTGATGCACCAACAAGGTGAAACCGTCAGCGTAGCTCCTCATCCAAGTTTTTGTTCTGAGCTTTTGAAATCTCCAGAACTGTCATGTTCATTAGAGCTTATTTACCTAATGAAGAAGAAAACCTCCAAGCACATGTGAGTGCTAAAGATCACATCAGCTACAACGCCCCGAAGAGTCCCCACTTTGACTTCACATCTGTTAATCCATCCATGCAGCCATTACGTCGCCATCATCGCCGCCGTTTCCATCGTTTCCTCCTGTAACACTTTGCAGGGAGACTGTTTCCCTCCTGAATCTTTCTCCAGCGCTTTTGCATGACAGATGACACTTAGTCGCAGGAAAAAAAAGAACCTATGTGACAGCTGGCAGTTCTCTGCCGGTGTGTTTTCTGACAAATGCTGTGTATTTCCAGCCAGTTGGGTCACGCAGAGGATTACACGTGGCCTGCAGGGGCAGCAGGCAGAGAAAATGAAGGGATATTAGCCAGAGAAAGGCAGAGAGAGAAAAAGACTGACAGGGCAGATGGACGGAGAGACAGACAGCGACATTTAAGCTGGAGGCTATGTGACAGTGGAAATTGTCCAATAATGATGATGTGCGCCTATCAATCTTACAGCGGCGGCAGCACGGCTCCCAGAATGGCCCTGCAGGACTCAGTGTGATATTAAATATAGTGCTGCACCCAAAGCAAATAACAGTGGTGTTGATGGTAAAGGGGGAGTTTACGTTTACAGATAAAGAGTTGAATCGAGAGGTAACGAGTAATCTTTCTTTGTAATGATGCAAAAATAGTTCCCCCCAGAGAAGGAGGGGAGCGGGAGCGCCGTTTCTGTGCAGCCACATTTGCATGATGAGAAATCGCTGCTCATATTCATCTTAGTAAAGTCACAGTAAATGACTCCAACAGCATTATCATCTGTTTTACGCAGGTGTGCGGCAGGGAAGAATCACTCACTTCAATCAAGAAGCTGCAGCTCGCTGCGTAAGGAGCTTCATTTTTTACCGTCGTACTGGACGACTCGAGGATTAGAGGAGGGAGTCATGAAGACGGAACGCTTTCTCTTAGCTTTTTCTGTCATTTACACGAAGGATTTACACACAAAGCTTAAGATTATTTGTTTCTGAGAGCGTGCGAAGAACGAAAAGGATCATCTGACATAGAGAACATAAAAAAGCCTCGGAGTGGCCGCCGTCTGCTGGTCCTCAGAGCAGATTTTACACGAGGAAAAAGTCGTGACACACCCGTTTACATCCCACAGACATGACTTTACTGAACAAGAAGAAATCGCAAAAGAGGCGCTTGCTCAGGCTGGAAAAGCACAAGAACTACACCAGAACTGGGAATAAATGAGAGAGCATCTAACTGAAACACAGTAAAACTCACAAAGTATGTTTGTGAGTTTTAAGTGCCAGCAGTCAAACAAGGCGGCGTGTATTTAAAACTCAAAACATTACAAAAAAAAGGTTTAAACAATTAAACAGTGAAATATAAACTAACTGACATAGTAAAGTAAGAGCAGATCAGACCAGCAGAGCTGAGTTTCATGCTGTGTCAAAAACCTGGCTATAAATACAAGTTTAAAGATGTTTTATTTTTTAATAGATTGATTTCTGCTAATAGCTCAGTGGCAACACATCCACAGCTTCAGTGCACAGATTGAAAATGCATGGTCCTCCCCGGGCTTCCTCCGGGATCTCAATATCAGCTGACCTGAGGCATCAGGTTGGGGTGTTGGGGGAGAAGCTCAGGGAGATACGGCGGTGCAAACATTATTGACAGATTTAAAAACAAATACAAGAATTTTAAGCAAGGTTGGGCAAACTTTTTGACTCATGGGTTACAGAGGGTTTAAAAATTCCTTTATTCCTTTAATTTCGATTGAATATATATATATACATATTCAAGCATAACATTTTGGAGTTATTAATTTCAAATTATGGCTTTTGTTGTCATTTTAGCCAATTGCACCAATGGGTTGATGTTCCTCAGGGAATAACACAAACTTAGAGAAATGCATGTAGAACTTATGCAGGAGGTTCAGTACAAAGCTAAATCAGGGTCAGGCAGACTGGGGTCGATAACAGCCATGAGGTCATCAGAGGACATAGGGTGGTCAGGATCCAGGCGAGAGTCGGGGCAGGTGGCAGGGAAGCAGAGACAGAAACAGAAGATCAGGTCCAAACATAACACTAAGCAATGAAGGCAGAGTGCCACAAACAAGACTTTGCCCTGAGTGAGGCTCAGTGCAGTGCTTAAGGATGCCGTGATTGATTGAGTGAATGATAGTCAGGTGTGTGTGGCATCCAGCACTGGGGTTGCTGGGAGATGAAGTTATTCAGTACTCTGGAGATGGTTCCTGCTGGTGACCAGAGGGGGAGACAGAGCTGTGACTTCTGACAGTGTGGTGTTGGAATGAGGTGAAGAACGACTGTTCGACTCCGAAAACACACACGAACATCAGAAAATCAACAAACTCCACATGAACCATATAAACAAAAGTCAACATATCTATGGAAAGACACCAGAATTACAGGGAAAATGGAACGATATTAAGGATTATCAATATAATTCATCCCAGTTTGACAGTCCAGACTAAAATGTTTGGTGGTCCGCCCATGTTTGCCACCCTGCCGTAAACTATACAGGCAGCCAGCTAAGGAAAGCTAGAGTGGGGGTGATGCAGTCTCACTTTCATGCTCCAAACAGACCATGAACAAACATGTGGGGGACGACTGGATGACTCCAAAATAATTAAAATACATGGGGAATCCTTGGTGCAGAAGCTCGCTGGTTCGATACCCGGCTCTGGCATTTTTCACAAAAATATCTTTTTATGGCCCGCAGCAGCATCACTGACTGCAACGACCATTATGTTTTCGCAGGTTGGCCTTTCAGCGCAAATGTGACCCCCCGCCGCATACTCGAAAAGTCAACAAAATGTGCACACACCTGGGATAAATTGAAAATGAATTTTCCGAAAAGTCAACGTCACCCTCCCCGAAGACGATGACATCACGGCGAGCGTTCCTGTAAAAAAAAAATGATTGGACCCAAAATCGCGTATGGGGCCGGAAAAAAAAAAAGTCAAAGTACAGTTATGAAACTAAAACACACATGTTGGGGATATCCCAAGAAAGTTTTGAAATCATTATGGGACGCCCACATGACCTACGGCTTGGTGGCCATTTTGTGCCGAACTCTGAGAATTGGCGATTTTTGTGTTTCTCCACAATATAGGAAAACCACACTTTTGTTTGAGCGATGGTCACGAAATTGCACAATTACACTTGCTGCCAGCTCCAGTCTAAAAACATAGATTTTGAACAGCGTGTCCGTGGCAAAATCGGAACCATTGTGATCTCAGCTCGTATATTTTTCATCGGAATGTCGTTAAAATGAAATATGCAGTCCCCTGGCCTGCGCTGAACAAAACGAGATAACATACGACAAGATCGATAAAAGAATGTGGGCGTGGTAAACAAAAAAACGTTGCAAAAAAATGTGCTGACTTGGCAAAAGCGAAAAAATTCGGATTTTTTTTTTAGAATTGACTAACGAAACCAATATATCCTTGTCGGCGATATCCAGAGGAAGTTTTGAAATCATTATAGAATGGCGACACGACCTACGGTTTGGCGGCCATTTTGTGCTAAAATCTGCGACTTCGCGTTTTTCTACGACATAGGAAAAAGACTTTTTTTTTCAGGCACTTTTCATTTGAGAAACGTGCTGCTAGCCCAAATCTACAACTACCTCTGGAGTTGCTTTGACCTTTGACCTTGAATTTGACCTTGAATTAAAAGAAAAAAAAGAAAAGCACCTTTAGCAACAGATACGAAGAAAAACTCGTCTTTGGAATTTTCATCAATCGTCTCGTAACTTACCAGGCATGAACGGCAAGATACTCTGGAGGAAATGTTGCAATGGTAGATTTTGAACTGATTGGCGACTGTTGCAGTTTTAGCTAGCTGGCACATTGCTTCTCCAGAGGAGGTGGGCAGCGATAATGGAAGGGGTCAGAGAGGCGCGTGGCGGGGGCGAGTTGCGCCGCTTGTGGCTTTAATTTGTTATTGTGCTGTTTTCACTTTATTTATGGTCAACTTTCTTTCTTTCTTTCTTTTTTTGCCAATTATTACCCTTTAAGTTTCATTTTCATTCAGCAATATAGAATTAAACCCTGCCTTTTCTTCTGGAAATGCAGATCCTTCTAGTTTTTTTAATGCTTTTTTTGTGCAAACCATCATTGCTGAATCTTAATATGTAAATTTTTTTAAGTTCTTCTTTCTGGTTTTGTCAGATATTTAGACTCTCCTTGTTGTCTGTTATTTTATTTATTCTTTTTTTCTTTTTGGTGCTTTCAGGCCAATTTTCGCTTTCCTTTGTTAAACCAAAACAAAACATGACTAAAATAGAAAACATGAAACAATTAAACACTGAAGAATATTTTTTTTATATAATTAGAAATAAATTCAGGCATGAAGGAGTTTAAGTCCCACATCCTTACAGATCTCAGACAATAGTTGCGGAGGACACAGAGACAAGGATGCACCCAGGATCTGCAGGAGCGTCTGAAACTGTTGTCTTTACGCATATATGCTGAGGAAGTAACCAAAAACTAGCTGGAGTCAATAGCTCTGAAAGAACAGAAGACTTAAAGTAAACCTAAAAGACGAGAACATTCAAACAAAAGATTAAGAGACAACACACGTCTGATTACCACAAACTCAAAGAATCCACGTCAGAGTATTTATTCAAAGTATGAGTCCGCTCGACTCTTCTCACATGAGCAGATTTGGAAAAGAAAGGAATTCAGGCTGAGCTGCCATGTTTTAGCTCCGTTTGAACGTCAGTCGGACTCATGAGGTCAAAGCTTCTGGTCAAAAGTGAAGCAGGTTTCATTGAGCTCAGTCTGCTCTGAAGCAGGTTCCTCTGAAAGGGGAGAAAATTCCTAAAAACTCAAACAGTCTTCATGTTTCTGAGAACATCCTCTTTGATCAACACTCAGATCAACTGCGTCATGATCACACTAAATGAACGATTGCTTATTAATGTCCTTTAATATTTCAGCCTGATTAGGTCTTCATGAAGAAATGATCACATGAGCGTTCTCATGAAGGAACTTTTGAGCCTTCTCAATCTTCTTTCAGATCTTGCAACAAGACTATAAAACCAAATAAGGCTTTGAAAAGGCTTTCAATGCCATTAATTATATACTAAGAGGGAGTTGATTGGCTTCTTAGTGAGGAGAATTTAGAAAATATTTATCAATCTCGTATGATGAGCTTCAGAGATGATAAGATGTACAAAAATGTTCAAGTGATTCACATCCAAATGACTATTTTATGTGTTAAATATCAAACTGAAGGACTCTGAATGAGCAGAGTTTAGTTTTAAATAAAGGATTTAAATAATTGTACATGTTTATCTGTCTGTTTGAAAAGAAAGAACTTAAAAAAGTCTCATGTTTAACTACTATGTTTGTTCATTTTGTGGTTAATGTTTGTTTGCAGCCAACAAATGAGCAGCTGTTAGAGATGCACTCCAATGAAAAAGGTGTTTTTAACATGTTCGAGTGGCATATTTCTGATGATGGAGGGCATTTATTTAAAAATATTAAGCTACATTTCTGAGAATTTTTTCTTCAAGTCCTTGTGAACCAGGAGCAGACGTAAAAGGGCCTGTGGCATAATTAAAAGACGCTTTTACAATAGATCAAAAGACAATTGAAGTGAGACCTCACAGTTAATGCCGAGTAGGTTTTAGAGAGGATAGGATGACAGCAACCCCCATATAACCCGCCTAAAGGAACCAGGTTAACCAGACTGTTCTCGGCTCAAGAGTCCAATCTCTTTTTTAACACGGATTCTGCTTTCCGTCATTTAAACACCAACAACTGTAAAGTTAGGACTTCCAGGACTGTAAGAGCTGTAAATTGCACAGTTTGTTCCCTCTGATGATCCTTTTATTTTGAAAAGTTGAGTACAAAAGTCTCAGTTTTCTTACAAATGACCTCCGGTGCAGTTCGCTTCAGTGTGAACGCAAATGGAGCAAAGAAAGGAGGAGAACTAAAGATGTATGTATGAGAGAGACGTATTGAAAATGGAATGTACCATTGTCGTGCGCGCGGTAAATGCATCTTTAAGTATTCGTAGGATGGAAGTTACACGCACTTATGATGTACGGAAGATGCCGTCATACACACACTGTGCTAGTTAATAAAGTGTGAGTACTGGCACCTTACTGACCGCATGCACGAGGAGTGCTGGGCATTTGTATCTGTTTTAGGTAACCTCTTTTGCCACCAGAAGACGCCCATAGGATGTCCACACAGGCTACACTGATTGTCTAATTTCCTCACTTCTAACAGTCTAGTCGCACACAAGGAGCGCGCACGCAGCACGTGAACAGCCCTAATGGGGTTATGGTACAGTCTGCAGGATTTGGAGGGGTTGGAAAATGAAAAATGTATGCCTGTGTTTAACCTACTTTACACTTACCTACCCTTAAGTGTTGTATTAGTGTTTACTATACTGTGTTTACTATAGTGTTTTAGTGTTTGTTTAGTGTATTAGTGTTTACTATAGCCTGTCGCCCCCAGCATGCCCATAGAAAAATGTGCATGAACATTTTCTCTCTACGATCTACGATTAGCGCTCCACGATCATCGTAAACCTGAATAGGCTCAGTGAACTCTAAATTTATGAGGAAACTGATAACATAATATTTAAGTTATAAGTTGGTCAGGGCTTAGAATGTTGGAGTTAACACGTAACTAAATTTGAACTACAAGGTTTTACTCCTAAACACTCCTGTCGGGGCAGTGGGGCTGCCAGACCTATGGTGGGACAAAGCCGGACTCCCAGCACATAAAGACACACAGAGAGGTGTTCTGTTATGTCCGCCGGTCGGGACTTGAACCGGGGTTTGAGGCAGGAGCACTAACCGCTGCACCACAGCATCTTGAAGAATGTAGTCAGCATGTGGCTAAGTTCATGTCATAACGTTTATGGGCGCATGTTATGACGTAATCACGTCTCTTTACTTATAAGCTTGGACAACAATGTTTCATTTACTCAAAATGTTTTAGTCCAGTAGAAATACAACTACAGTCAAAGTTCAGTCGGCTTATAGGTTTTGAGCTGACATGACTTGGTTGCTACTTTGGAGTTCTATGTACTGTTGGGGTTTACAGCGTGTCCCGCACAGGTTTGACCACTTTTCCCTCACAGGACAGCTGGGACAAAGACTTTGTGTACGCAGTAGTAGGGTACAAGAAAAAGTTTGAAAACATCTTCTGGTTTGGTTTTCTGGACTGTGCCCCGGTTCCCGGTCATGCTCCCGTACGACTGATCCCTTTCTGAGACGTGGATCTTGTGGAACTGCAGAACAGGCAGAATTTTTTAGAGAGTCCCCGAAGAGAGAAGATGATCCTGAAAATGAGCTTGCTGAAGCAGGTAGATGATGCAAAAATGAAGCAACATTCTGAGGGAGACGTCTAAAATCCTTCTCAGCCTGGCTGTAGCAGAAAAAGCAGAAGAATAATGCACTTCATTAATATTTATATGTCTGATTTCACATTCATCTGCGGTGCGTGAGGCTGGCATAGCCTGCGAGCATGCATGGTGGAGCTGATGGTCTGGAGATTGGGGCGAGTGCCGGCACTTTTCAATCCCGGCAGCACACCGTTCCCATCTGCAGCCTTTCACATCCTGCCTCCACCACTCCTCACAGACAAAGTGCCGTCCTTCATGCCATAAACAAACATCAAACTTAATGGCTAATTCTGAAACCTGTTCCTTTCCTGCTCCGTTTCCCCCTTCTGGGAATAATTTACATGATCCCACTCAAACACGCCTGATCAAATCCAGATTAATTTTATAGATGGTTCAAGCTTAATTGCAAAAATTACAAGGAGCCTCCGCCACTTTTGTCAAACACAGAGACAGTGTTTAATCAGATTGGCTTGCAGCATCCACGCTGCAGCGTACTCTAACCACATTAAGATGATCGTTCTGTTTTAATCTCACTGTAAGACAAATCTGTGAAGACTCCCGGTAAAAGATGCTCCCATTGTTCCTGCTGACATCTCACAGACTCTGCTTTGTTCGGCCGATCAGCACCTTCCCATCCAAACTCAATGATCCTCGCCTGGCGTCGAATTAGAGACGGGAAACCGGATCCAGACGAGATCACTCAGGAGGAGCTGAAGTGAGCCGAGCGGCGTGACAGTTCCACCCGTGTGCCCGTCTTCTGCAAACGCAGAAAGATGCCGCACCAAAACAAAGCAGGAGCAGGAAAGCCTATTGTGAGCGTGGAGCAATCGCCTTGATGAAACGTAATTGTGTTTTAACGTGATAGAGCAATATCCCTGGCCATAACTCTGTTTAAGTCTCACTTCTGACATGGCACCAAAAACACATTACAGCCTGAGATGGGAGCTCTCTTTTTCTGCAATAAAAAAAGTTGGATTTCACCCTTTTTTCCCCCGATTCTTTCCCTGTGCTCTCCTCTTTTTTCTCTCCTCCTCCTCCTCTTTGCGGCAGGAGAAGGAAGGAAGAAGTGGTAACACACAGCATGTCTTCATTAAAGTGTCACTCCCCATTATTTTTGTCCTATCTCAATTAGCAGTAGGCTTAATAAAGGGCCTCTCCTCTCCCCCGCTTTCCTCCCTGCAACTCTCCACTTCTTCCTGTTAAGCTGCAATCGTACTGAATGATGGAGTTGTAGCTCGGGAAGTGATGAACAGAGTTGGAAAGAAAGAGGAAAAACAAAGAGTGCTGAGTGCACCGGAGAGGCGAGAAAGGAGGTGGATCTGCAGCGGTTTTCTTCAACGCATCTCTTTCTCCTCTGAGATCAATTAGACACAGCCGGCTGTGGCTGGTCCCCAGACTGAACCGCAGCCTCTGCTCTTGTACTGTGTGTGTGTCTGTGCGTGTGTGTGCATTTGTGTGTGTATGAAAGGAAAAAAAAAAAAAAAATCACAAGAGAGAAAATAGTGTCCGGTTTCTGCTGTTATCACCAAAGAATGTGGTGTGCCTGCAGGTCAGCTCAGGAAATCACCCAAATGATACAAACACACACACACACACACACACTTCAGTGATGGCTGCGTGACTGGTTCATTCAGAGGACTTTGGCTCAGAACATGCAGGACTGTGTCCAAAAGCAGCTTTCTGTTGAATATTTGAATCCTAAAGACCCACTGCATGTTCTTATGGCATTTTTCTCACGATGGAAGACATTTATAGAGAAAAATTAAGATGAAAATTACATTTCTGAGTATCTCTTCATTCAAATTGTTGTGAATCAGGAGCAGATGAAATAATGCTGTTTAAAAACGCTTGTAGCTGCAGGTCACATCCCTGCTTCGCTCCATTCCCATGCATCCACTTGCAGACAAACGTACGTCTTTGTTTTCGTAATCTGAGCTGGAATGTGGCTCTAAGCTGTACGGCTGAATAGCCTCAATGTTGCGCACCATTTTTGTTGCACTGATAATGTTAGGTTGGGGTTGTGAGGGGGCTGTAAGCTAGCGGGAAAGAGTGTAAATAAAGAGATGATGGGAAATGAGCACAGGCTTACTCCACAGCAACGGTCCTCCCCACAACTCAGACCTGAAATTCTGCCGCTCTGCACAAACTTTGTCTCAGAAAACAACAGTTTTTTTTGTTTTTTTTATTAGGGCAGCAAACAACATCATCTTTAAAGGGAATTTGAGTAAAAAAAAGATTTTATCAAGAAGGTTTTTCAGTAAAATAACTCGACTTTAACAAAACATGTGTTAGTGATGGTAATTTTTCCTTCAAATTAGAAAGACATTTGTCTGGCAGATTTTGTTCTGCTCATTAGAAGAAAACATTTCTAAATGTAGGATTTTTTATATTTTTATCATTTCCTTAATTTAACCAGAAGGTCTTCTTCTCTTCTCTTCAGTGGAATCTGTTTTACAGTGATTTTGCACATTTCTTCCTGCTTTGTCTGACAAACACAGATTTTGGAGAAATTCGCTGATTGCACATTTGCCAGTTCACCATCTGAAACGAGTAAATAGCAAAACGTGAGGCCCCCTCCCCATTCACAGAAACACCAGATGCTCAGACTCAAACTCTGGCTGCATTAGTGCCGCTGCATCTACGTTTTGATCTCGACCCTCTGCTATAAATAAGGAGTGCATGCGTCTTCACCTTCCAGTGGAGCTGCAGACTCCTCCCTCTACCGGACGGGCGCCGACAGGAGCTGATCTGGGTGTAATAAGGGGGATATTACAGCAGCGGTCTCACTTAGCCTCTGGGACAGTGATCCATATTCACTCTGCTGCATCTTCCTCACACACGTTTAAGCATTCTTCCACATGAATGTAGAGGCAAAAAGGGCGGGCGGTGTGGAAGGAAGCAGCCAGGTCTGCACCTCAACTACACCATGCAGCGCACCGCTCCCAGCTGCAGTGAGGTAGCCCAAAATGATCAATGCTGCATGTTGTTGGGCCCGGTTTTGTCCCGTAGAAGCCTGGTGTGGGTTTCAATAAAGAAGTAATCCACATGTTTCCTTTAACTGCATTTTAGTCTCAAACATGCGTTCCGTCTGGAATTCTAGTGAGAAAATACTAATATAGCGATGGTGTTTTGTCCACTCCACCGTCTGAAGAATGGAGCACGAGCAAAATATTGCATCTGTGGCTCTGGAAGGCGAGACCTCTGAGGTTAATGTTGGAGTCCCAGCTTAAAGAAGCAAACATTTTTATGGTGTAGTAACTCTCTTTACATTGTATTCTGCAGGCAGAGTATTTTTAAAATTGCAGCTCCGGATGAGGGCCAGCAAGTTTTTTCTTAATCTTTTTATAATCTTCTGGTGGTGCTCCTGAAGAAAAATAACATCCCTGCCGAATACCACATCGCTTTTTAAAGTGTTCCTTGGGAGTGAAAAGTATTTAGCAACTTTAAAAAAAAAAAAAAAAAAATCTGATTTTACTGGCTCTATAATTGCAATGCCTCTTAATCTAATCAGGACATCACTCTGTGCTTTTTCTTCCTCGGTGAAAGCGTCTGTTGGAGTCAAGAAAATGCATTCCCTGAACTTAAATCGCTGCTGTAACTTTACGAAGCTGCGTAAAATAGAAATGATCCAATAAAGAGCAGCTGTGCGGTAATTAGTTACTTCCTATCCAGAAGTACAAAGCACCTTTAAAGGGCAATAAAAAAAAGTATAAAATGTAACCTTCACTGTAGCGGACGGACGGATGGTCAGTTCATATTTCTGCGTTGCTTTCCTTTGAAGCGTTCAGATAGATTTTCCTCCAGTCTCTGTTATTTTTTTTTTTCTTTAGAGGTCATGAGAGCTTCTCTTTATGTTTAATGAGAACAACAGTGGAGAGCAAGGTGATCTCCTCCGTGCACCACAGAGCTCCGTGCTAATTTTTCCGCCGCGGTCCCATTAGCATGGGGAAGCTGACACCATCGCTTCAGGCGCGGCGTAATCCCCCAGTGACCATTTCTGCTGTTACTTTGAATCAAGGGTATTAGTTTTGTTTCTGATAAAAGACGTCCGTGATGGTGCAGCCTACTTCCACCGTTTCACACTTTTACTCTTTTTTTATCAGTGTTGTGCAAAAAAAAAAAAAAAAGATGATTTATCTTTTACACAAACCCAGAGTTTATATATCTCGGGCCTCTCCCCACCCATCTCTGCTCTTCTCATCTCATCTCTTTCTCTTCCTCTTAGTCCTTTATTAAAAACACATTTGCAACATAAATCAAAGGGATCCAGCTCTGGTTATGGAACAATTACAAAGACAAGGCTGCTTCTTTCTAGACGGAGCCTCTGACTTTATTAAAAGCTGCAACTTGAGACGTGTTTGTCAATATCCTCTTTGAACCAACAAAAATCAGTTTTTCCATTTTTATAAGAGAAAAAAAAAGTTCAAGTTGACTTTTTGTTTTGTTTTTAAAGCTTTGCACAAACCCCAAAACTTATCCTTACTTCTGCATTTTGGTTTAAAAAATATCAAATTTCTATAAATGACTATAAAATATTACACGCTAATATTAAAAATCAATTAAATCAACATGTCATAGCAAGCGTTGACTGTTCTAGAGCCACTCATGCACCGGTGTTTGGAAATTTCCTCCGAAATCAGACAAATAACGGACTGGAACGCTGAGGCTCAGATATTAATGGGGACATTGGGTAGCGCCATGAATTATTGAGTACTGGCTTGATTAATTTTTAATAGCTATTGTCAAAAAATCAGGGTATTTTAGTGCCGTTAATTCTCGTCAAACCTACTTCAGAGCAGCGTTTGCGGCTGGGCTCCGAGGCGCTGCTGCTCCTTATCCCCCAGCGAGGAAGAGGAGGAGGAGGAGAAGGAGGCTTTTCTTCTGCTGCTCGCTCGTCTCACCCACAGGTTGGCCTGCAAGCTCCCAAAAGGGATGAAAGACACTAAGATGGGCTTTTTTGTGTGTGTTTGCTTTTTAACTACAATTTTACTTCCTATATGCATCTGAGAAAAAACCAAGAAGACATCCTAAATGTGTCAGAAACTATAATTCATTTCTTTAATACATCTCCTCAACATTTTCCTTTCAACCGCTTTGCAGTAAATGCAGTTTAAACACAAGTTGTGGCAGAGTTTGTAAAAAATCATTTAAAAGTACATGTGATTAATAAGTAATGCCGCTCTTACTGAGCATGCAGCTAAATCGCTGCAATGTCTGCTCCCCGCTCAGCCCTCCAAAAAGAAACGCAGCATCTTATTTTGAATATTAATTTCAAAACATGTTTCCATGAATTATAGATAACACACATCAGTATGTTAATGAGTACACAACATATGGTTAGCTCCCAGGATTATGGATTTACACCAGCAGGGGGAAGAGTGAGCCAGGAAACAGAAAACCATCTATCTGTGCTCATGTAAGACAAGGAAAAGTTGCATGTTGCTGCTGCGCCGGCTGACATTTACCTGGAAAGGCTGCGTTGTGTCAGGAGGAGGCGGCGGCTGCTGAACCACAGACGCTTCCCGTCTGTGCAGAGGAGAAAACTTTTGGAGATTTGGGAACACTTTGATCTGAAATACCAGCCGTTTAGTTTGTGGGGAACACTATCCTCAAAAGGAGGAAGCGTGTGCGCCTTTCTACTGCTAAGTGTTTGCAGTCCAGAACCTCCAACAAAATCAAAATGTGCTTCCTGTGAAAAGACGACAGAACTCTGTAGCATCTTTGCATCCATCATATCCACATGCAAACAAGTCAACGTTTGCTTGTTTTTTCTTTATGATTGTAAATTGTAGACTCAAAATCTGCATTTTAACTTCCGTTTACCTCCAGAGGCTTCAGCCTTTTCACAACTTCATAAAGCAGCTCATCAAACATAGATGTCAACGTTATTTTTGTCTGGTTTCAGCTGTTAGTGTTTATTACACTCCATATAAAACAAGACTAACTTCAGTGAGATGCAGTGACTTTAAAAATAATTAATCTTGAATATTTTTGTTTATCTGAGCTCGAAAAGATCTTGCTTGGAGCACTGTCTCTTACCAAATTTCTTTTTATTTAACAAATTTGAAGTAGAAGTTTAATTTGTAAAGACTACACAGACTCTCTTGATTATGAGAAACTGGAAGATTTTATGACTTTTAGGATAAAATTATCTACAATATTTTATTTTTGTCCCCTTTTAGGATGAGTGTAAAGCCTCAAAAAATAGAGGAAATGTGGAAAAGTGTATAAAAATGTCTACTATAAAGTTTATTTTGTAGGAGTACACACTTTTTTAGTACAAAACCTTTCAGAGTAATTTAAATAAACACAAGTGTTTGTATGTATTTTGTCTTACAGTAAAAACAATTTGATTGTTCAAACATTTCTTTTTTAGACATTTGAGATGTTTTACCAGGTTTTCAATAGTTTTAACTTCTCTTTGTTCTGCATTTTTTTAAGCTTTTCTTTAAATCTACACAGTGGAAATTTGTTTGACTGTAAGAGCGAAAATCTAGAAATAAGTAAAATTATTATCCAGATGAGTCACAATAGTTTTGCTTCATACTCTTGAAAATAGAAAAACCGGAATTAAGACTCAAATTTCACTGTAAGTTTTGGTTCAAATTCATTTTAAAGTTCAATAAATGGTTGACAGGTTAGTCCGGCATTCACTGACACTATTTAGTTTAGTTAGTTTTTGATAATGTGAGGATTTATTAAGATGGCCGGCTTGTACTAAGATTCTCATTTTGTCCACGTTTTGTTCTAAATGAGTCATTTCCACCTATTACAGCAATCTTTTGTCTTTTTAATCAAAATCAACAACAAATAGACTCATAAAAACTTCAAAAATACAAACCATTTGCTTAGAGCTAATAAAAAAAATACTGGACCTTGTAAACATTGGATTTGAAGTAATTTTATTATTTTTAGCCCATTTTTCTCTTCTTGAATGCCTTGAATGTCTGGATTTGAATATTTTATTCTTGTGAGGTAAAAATGGCTTTCTGCATGGACAGATCATTTTGTAGTAAAATGAGATTCTTGATCTTATCCAAAAGAACATTAAAAGGGAAGGACATCTTATTTGAATTTATTTATTCTTTAAAGACTAATTCTAGTAGTTTCCTTGGCAGCCCCCCCCCCCCACACACACACACACACATATAAAGGGAAAAATTCTATATTTAGATTAGAGAAAATACATTCTTTTTCCGTGTATTTTGTTTGTTCAGGCCGTTTAGTGCGGAAATGTTCACCTGCTTCCTTTTGGAAGGCGACTGACTCCTGATTGGCCCATCTAACGCGCCTTTAACTGCTCCTGTGAATATCCAAACTTACTCGACTGCGCCATGATTGCTCGCCGAAACGCGTCTGCCACCTCCCTCGACCATTACTAGTCAGAACGCAGCCTCGGCGCCGCAGCACTGCCAGCCTGATCTGACTCCGTTCCTTTTTACGGGTTCAACAGCTCGCTTGTCGTACAGAAAAGTAATTAGGACTGCATGCTCATATTAATTAACAAAGAGCGTTATCACTTTATTAATCCATATTAGAGAGGTGGCAGAGGAGGGGGGAGGGGGCTGCGCTCTCTGTGGGAGTCTTCCTCAGCCCTGCGTTTGTAATCCCATTGTCCCTGATCCTCTGTGCCTCCCCAGCATCCATACAAGTGCAGCACGGTGTTCATTAAACCTTTAAATGCAAATAATGTCTGCGGCGTGCACAAACAAGGACGGCGGGATTGGGGGGGAAACAGGTGCCGTGGTGTGAAAGCACGCTAAGCGACGAGATAGACGGGGAATTAATTACCACCACCGCGCTAATTGGAAGCAATAATTTGTTTGATGAGCTGGGCCACTTAAGAAGTGAGGCGCGTCCACCGCCTGTGCGACTGCCGAGACGCAGGCGGGCGTCCTCACGGGTCCGTGGACCCGAACCCAAACGGCGCCCCCACGCAGGCCCACGGCCTCTCCGCGTGACCATCCACAGGCATTCATTAGAAAACGCTGATGTGGCATGGGGTTAATTAACAAAGTAGGCTCTGTGGGTGGTGGGGGAGGAGGTGCACCCCCTGCTTTGTTCCCGCTTTCCACTCCTCCTCCTTTTTTTTTTTTTTTTTTCCAACCACTAAATCTGTTACCATCAGAGAAAACGCGGACCTCAAAGGCTGCAGAAGATAAAAATGGACACTCCAATGAAAAGGCGTTAAAACGCCTCGTTATTTTTTCGCACACCTGATTGGACGGACTGTCAAAGAGCATGATTAAACTCCTGCCGATTCAAGATTCAACTTTTGTTTTAGCGCTGTGGCTCGACGAGGGCGCCCCAAACACCCGAGGCAGCACAGCGGAAATGGACTCCTCAGCAGAATCCGGTAAAACGCAGAAACACATGGAAACTGTTGGTTTTGGACGTCCTTTACTGATTGGTATAATCAAATCAAATCAAATCAGCTTTATTTATATAGCACTTTTACAACAACACATGTCACTCAAAGTGCTGTTCATAAAATACAATAACATTTAAAATCAAGATGACAAGACAAACAGTGCCGACAACCCCCCCCCCCACACCCCCACACACACACACACAGAGACACACGTACACACAGCATGATAAAGAAGTGATAAAATGATGGAATGTAGAGACCTGGCTTCCTCCTGAAGTGGGGAAACGAGGTTTTGGGGACATGTCCACATCAGTGACCCCCCACCCAAGTTCACGGAGTACACTACTACAGGACCCCCAGATCCGATCAAAAGAGTCAGACCCGGGAGATCCCATTGCAGCGACCCCGTTCCCTGAGAAGGGTCAGTCACCGATGTGGGGGATCCCTCAGAGGAAAACACTGGAGTTACAAATATTACTTTCATGTTTTCCACTGTCACTTTGGGTTTTTCTATTTAGCAGATCACAGGAGTTCCCCAAAAAAGGGACATGATGATGGAATGATGCACATTTGAATACTCATGTTGTCTCAACTAATAATGGAGAAAAACAAGACGAAGACCACCAGACCAAAGGCAAAAGAAAAAATGATCCTTTTACAACACCAGTAAATTGTGTTTTTAGTATCTGTAAAATGTTCTTGTGGTATTTTTCGGATGGTAGAGGACATATACAAGGAAAATGAAGTGTAAAATTTCTGAGTATGAAAAAACGTTTTGTGCCGTCGAAAATGAGGTGGGGGGGTGGGGCCACAAGATTAACTCTCTCACCTCACAGCGAAAAGGCCGTGGTTCAAATCCCAGGTGGGACATTTCTGTGTGGAGTTTGCACGTTCTCTCTGTGCATTCGTGGGTTTGCTCCCACAGTCCAAAAACAGGCTTCATGGGTTCATTGGTTACTCTAAAAATATATAGCGGGTCAAGAAAATGGCTGGAATGGCATAATCACAATGAAAAGTCTGCTGGGAATCAAAAGATGAACAGAGTGGGAGTTTAAGGACTGAACTTCATCATTACACAAAATAAATCCACACAAATAAAAAGGCATGTTCCTAAATTTCCTGGATAAGAAAGTAGCAGAGCTGCAATCATGGGCTTCATAAGACCGACAAAAGTCCCACGGAGGAACTTTAGCAATTAGGAGAGAAACATGATATGAAAACATGAGAAAAAAAGCCAGTCAGTGTCACCATGGACACGACAACACTAAAAATATACTGGGAGACACTTATGAAAGTCTAAGGAGTGGTTCAAAACCCCCAGATAAAAGTATAATATCTGAATTCACACACATACAGGCCTCCTATGGTCATTAGATCATCCTTTATACAAACTGTCAGTTTTTAGGATTCTGGATGGATGGACCAGCATCACAGACGAGTGTGAGGAGGAGGAATTGAACATGTACTGAAAACAGGATGTAAAGATGGGGAATGACAACCAAACAACAGGTGGGAAATAAGCAAACAAGAACCAGAGAACCAACAATCAAACACAGGAAAGTGGAAGAAAAAAGCTACAAAATATAATAACCATTCCATGTAGAAACAACACGGCATCCAAACAGTTTGGTTCACCCAAAACACAAAAGATAACCAATGGTACTTATACCATTGGTTATCTTTTGTGTTATGCCAATACAGTTAACTTGGTGGCCTTCCGAGAGAGTGTACACCCTGAGAATGGAAAGTTGTTGAGTTCAAATCCATGGGTGAGTCATACCAATTATTTTCCTTTTAGCTTTTCCCTTTACGGGTCACCACAGCTAATCAGTCTGATTCCCATGTTTGGTTGGTCGGACGGCCTTCCTGACACAACCCTCTGTCTCTATGCGGGTTTGGTACCGGCACCATAGGAGCTTGGCTTGCGCTCTCTCATGGCTCATTTAATAATAAAAAAAAATGAAACCTAAAAACAACGTCCTTCACAAACAGCTGATAAGGACAGGTTTTGATTGACAGGATCATCAAAGCGTATCTATATAAACTCCATCTTCTTTTAAAAACATCTGAGTTTAGCTTTAAACCAATGTTCGCAGATTTTGGTGCAAGTTATGTTTTCTAAACACGTTTCCCTGTAGTTCCACGCAGGTCATTGGTATCTGCTGTTTCCACAGCAGCTGTGGGAGCACATTCCTTAAGCTGTCACTCACATCTGTTTCTGACGATAACACTGCCGATCTTATGTTTCCATAAAGTGGTTAAGCTGCAGATGCAATGAAATCCCGCCGCATTTTCTCCAAGCTTTATTATTGTGCTGACTTTATTACTGCCCCGATGGACTGTGTCGCAGCAATAACAATCCATACTATCATGTCTGCGCGCTGCAGTGGCGCTGAATGTTTGCTCTGAAAGAACGTTTGACCCGACTTTCATTATTCTTTGCTTCTGCAGCCAAACTTCCACATTAGACTGGAAAGCTACAAAACAAACCGCATTTCAGTCCAAAAGCCCTTTAAAAACTAAAACACATAGTACTGCCACATGTGAAACCCGAACACGCCAATTAACCTTTCAGAGCCTGATCATCTTTTCAAACGTGAACGCGCATCTACATTGGATAAATCTCTGCATGGACAACCATAAGAACATCCTACTGGCTGAGTGGATTTTTCTGCATCTCATTAGTTTTGCAGAGATCTGAAAGATTTTGTAGTTTTATTTTATATTTTTTAAACATGTTCCCTGATGAAACTTTGAGCAAGCAGCAGATGTTCTAAAACACGGATATCACAAAGCTGTTATCGGATTCCTTCTGATGAATTAAAGCCTGGTCCCTCCAGCGCTCAAAGGGAGTCCACTCCGCATGAATTATTACCAAATATAATTTTGGCTATTAGTCGTTTTTTCCTCAACATCAGAAGGTGGAAACTGTGGAATTAGAAATTAATACTTCTGAATATGATGGCAGTGTTTTCAACCAAGGAGAGATTTATTTCCGTGTTCCCTGGATTTTCTTTTTTTGTATTCCTTCAGAGTTTCTGACACATTTATGAGTTCAGTTGGGCTCAAGCCGTTGTATTACCATACCGATTATCTATTGTGAGCTTTGGTGTGCTGCAGAAAAGAATAAGCATTCACTTGAGAGAAAGGAAACACAGAGGCAAAGGAAGATGAAATGAAAAGAAGATTATACTGGATGTATCAGGCTTCGTGTTCATGTCTCTAATACTAACCAGGGGGTCAATGCGTCTGTTAAATTGATTTCTGCAGGCTAAGTTCCTGATTTCTTGATAAGCAGAACTGTTTTGTTTTTTATTCATAGTTGAATATTTTTCCCAGTTATTTTGTGCAGTAGGGCTGGAAATCATCACAGATGAGATGGCACATACCAGCATGAAAACAGACAAAGTGGTTCCAGATTTAGGACAAAAGTACAGACTGGTGGAGATGTTCGGTGCTTTTCCATCAACACCAACCAAGTGCTGCTCGTAGCTTTAAGGCATTTGGTCTACTTGGACCTGTTCTGCTCTGGGACCTCAATTTGGGGCTCTTCAATGTGGTTCCGACCACGGTGGGTGGTTACGAAAGTCTGATTTAATGGACACGACAGGCTTAGGCTCCGCCTCTGTCAGAAAACAGCAGAACACATGGGTAGCTGTTGGTCAAACATGATGGAAAGACCAAAACAGCCAATAGAAATGCTCCTTCCCCCCTCACTGCTGTTGCCTCTGTTACTTAACTTAGATGTCTTTTTTTAATTACACCATGCTCAGTTTTGACTGGCAGCAGGGTGTCCTTTCAAAGGAGATAATGGACTTCTATAAAAGTAGTTCCACTCAATTAGCCTGAGTGTTCTGTATTATTGTGCTGGTCTAGATGCCAGTTGGTTACCGGAACAACAAGAACTGAGAACGTAGCTTTATGCCCGTCTTTCTGTTCCGTTTACCTTATTGCTTGATACAGAGTGAGTCTGTCTTTATGAATAATTTCATGACTATTTGATCAAAGAAATGGTTTGTGTGTTGATCCACGTATAATGATTAAAGTTAATGGTGGATATTCTGGCACTACTTGTTTCTTTGAAACAACGTTTTTCTTCATCGTCTGGACAAAAACAAGCGGTAAGAGGAGACCTTTTCCTCTGAAATGATGCTTCGGGTCTCTTAACATGACATATAAGCCACTTTCCTCCGTGTACTCCTTCTGCATGACATGACTACCCATCACAGCAAGTATCAAATAGTCAGCTTCTTTTGAAAAATCATTAAAACATTAAAAAAAAAACAAGATTAAAGTGCTACAAATTGATTTAATGTATGTTTTTTCTGTAAGTGACAGTGGCAGAAGCAGGGTAGTGTCTTCTGAGGTGTCCATTATTACAAACAAATTCCCAGTTCACGTCCTTGTGAAGTCCATTCATTTCTGATAATGGACACTTCGTTGGGCACTGTCCCCTACATATCAGACCCAAATTAAGGGACCAAACAGTATGCTATACTGTCTTTATATGTTAAAGTATGCTTTATGGATATTTTTGAGCGCACATCAATCCTAAAAATAATTTAAAAAGTGTCCTGAATTCTAACTTTAGAATTCCTTCTTTAATCTATGAATCATTTTAAAATCTAAATGATAAGATAAATAAACAGTAGCTTTTTTTTTCATCTTTAAACTCAGGAAAAAATGCACACTTGCAGATCATCTACCTCAGCTAGAATGAAAATCCTCTCTATATATAATATATATATAATCCTCTAATTATTCTACTGAAGATGTGCTCCATGGTCAGAATGCTACGGTTCAGTCTGTTTTCACAACAATCTGACATTCAGGAAGATTTTACAGGCTCAAACTTTGTTTTGTTTTTTTGAACATTTGGTTCAATTTTGCCAAATTTGTCATATTTGTCTTTTACAATATTTGGAAAATAGTCAACATTTCTCTGCAGAACAATACATTTACTCCTTTTATTGCTTCTTAGATGAAAAAAAGAAAAGAAAAGAAATTAGACTACCTGGTATGCATGCCAGAAGTCATCAGATTTTTGGAGGAAATAAAAGATGATCAGATTTCTCACATCAGATCACCATTAACAGGATTTCCAAGTGAAGCAACCCAATGATCATCAGATTCTTTGAGTAAAAAAAGCTTATTTTACATGTTAAATCCTGTTTGAACCGACTAATACAGACATGACCAAGAGTTCCCACATGCTGCATAAAAAGTGAGTTTACTGTTTGGAGGAAAACCACCTGTAATGGATGAAAAAGAGAAAACCTTCAGCGGAACCAACCCAGATGCTTCCAAAAATGTTACTGAATAAGAAGACAAGGTCTCCAAACGTTTTTTTCCCCTGCTCTGAACCTGCAGCAACATTTTTATTTCGGCTCAGAATAAATTTCTTTAATGGCGAATGGATTGGAAGTGTTTTTTTATGAAGTCAAATTGCAGTTTTTGATATTTAATTCATAAATGAAGTCATTAAAAGCTCACAGCAGAGTCTTTGACCTTTTTGGGTCTTTGCTGTCTTTTCAAAAATGGTACTGTGCTTTTAACAGAGACGTCCAAATCTAATTGTTAAGCTTTTTAAGGTTCTTATTGTGCATGTGACCAATTTGCACCCCCCCCCCCCCCATCCACTTTGACAGGGAAAAAAAGCCAGTTCCCACCACCTCTCCCAATGTCCATTTCTCTCTTTCTTTGATTTTTGGCCACCCTGTGTACTGCTCCTTCCCAGTGTCTCTCCCTCACTGGCTAACCCTGCAGAAAATAAGTCATGGGGGAGGATGCCATTTGAAAGTTCAGCCAAATGTTAGCTACAGAGGGAGGGATGCTCCTGAAGAGCAGCTCACTCATTGTGAAACACGTCTTTCTTCCCTTTGGCCTCCTTCTTTCCTCCTCCTTTTCAGTTTACCCTTTTTTTTAAAAAATTCCCACTAGATGCTTTCTGCCAGACTTCTTGAGTCCGGCGGCCAATAACAGCCGAGTAGTGTGATACCATCAGACACCGGAGGGAGTGAAGGCAGCCGAGCTGCTGTCTGGCAAACCCAAACACCTGTATTCTGTCATTGATTTGATGGTTACTCCTCAGCCCTTTCCATCTTCTTTCTGCCTCCCTTTCCATCACTCACCTCGCTCTGATCTTCCTGCCTGTCTGTCAGAAGGGGATCTGTCAAGCTCTCTGCAGCCTGGAGAAGTGTGTGCAAACTCTGCTCATGTGTGGGTGCACCGCGTGTGCACACTTTTTCAGACAGTGAACAGGGAGGGGATTTATTAGCAGAGAAAAAGTGTGCCTCTTCAAATTTTGGCAGGGGTTTGAAAGAAGCTGAGGTGTAGTCTGGAGAAGGGCTGTAACCGAGTCCTCTGTCACTTCCAATGCTTCTTACCTGAAGCTTTCAGAGGCAGAAAATTGGACAGCTGTACAAAAATATTACTTGACTGAGTTAATGTGCTCCATAGGACACAAAACAGGTAAACTGAACCTTTGAAGCAGTCCAATGCTGTTTGCATGAAACTGATGTTGAATTCTACTCTCCAGTCAATTTCTCCCATTGAAGCTCAATGGTTGTACAGTTGGAAACTGCTGAGCACAAATAGTAAAGGATTTTGGTATTTCCACTCAAGATGATAATAATTAGTTTATTAAACAAGTAAGAAAAAAGGTACACGATTTATACTTGTCTAGCACTTTTCTACCTTCCTTTAAGGCCCAGAGCGCTTTACAAGCCCATTCACCCATGCAAACACGCATTTACACGCTGATGGTGGCCCTGGGGCCGAACACTGCCACCATCCTTTGCAGATCTATATGATATCTATATGATATATCTATATGATTAGGACTTTAACAAGTATCCGAATACTCAGATAGGCGCAAACTGTTCCAGAAATTATAAATTGTGGTTTTGAAAGCCAACATTTCTAAACCCTCTCAAAATAGATTCTATTGATTAGATTCTATTGATCTGTATTGGGGAGAAGTTAGATTTCCATCCATGCATTTTCAGAACCCACTGAATCCCTTTCAGGGCCACGGGGTAGCAGGAGCCAACCCAGCTCCTGTTGGGCGAAGGCAGGGTACACCCTGAACAGGTCAAAGTCTGATTTCTTCCTTCTGCAACCACTGATCACCTCCTTGGTTGAAATTACCTGCCAAGTTATCTTATGTCAGAAGCACTAAGTAAATGTGACGGGTAAAAAGGAACATTTGACATAATTTTGAGTTTTTGCTGTTTGTGTTGTAGCAAATAGATCTGAAAAAAAAAAAAAAACCCTCAAAGATGTTGGAAATAATGCACCATGGACAGAAATGACAAAACAACTAAATATTTGATAACAGTCACCAGGTTTGCTTCCTCGAGAAGGAGCTCAAAAACAAAAAGCGGTTGAAGTTGATCATGGCTTATTCCTCAGTTGTGTCTCAGGCAATGGGACAGACTAAACGTATGAGCTAAAGTAACCCTTGTGCTATCTGGGGCACTTTAACATTGGGAGTGGGGTCATCTAGACCCACTAAACAGAGCTCTGAACCTTTTTTCTTCAATGATTTGTGATCTTCACTGGTGTCAATGGATTACATGAAATCCTCTCCACCTTTATCCACCTTTGTCATGGTAGGGAGAACACGTCAATGTAAGGGGGGGGGGGGGGGTCATAGGATAGCACAAGGGGTATAGAAGAGCTGAAGATGCAGTCAGACAGAAACCCAAAGCTGAAAAGCAGCATTCTGCTCGTATGATTGGGACATCCTTATCCCAGATAAGTGCGCCAGGCCCACACTGAGAAAGCTTTGTTCACTTCCATCTTGTCCCTTCATGAAAAGGACATCACACCTACAACTGCCAGGGAGGCTCTTTGGGCAAACACGCATGCAAGAGCAGACAGCAGACAAAAATGTGCCCATAACTCTTCCAGAGAAGCATTTTCAAAATAAAACAACTTTGACTTGAGAGCAGCCTTTTGACTGCAGCCTCTGCTGAGAACGCTGAAATCCTGAAGTGTAAATGAAGAAGATGAACGGCACTCTGCTCTGTCAGTGTCATGGTAGCCTTCCCACAAGCCTCCCAACCTCACACACTGTGTTTTATTACAATCAGTAACCATGTCTGCTTGCACCGGGGAAAATGTGCAAGAAATAATGATCTGGATGGTCTTGGGGGTCTGGATTGAAGTGTTCCTGTAAGAATTCTACCAGTGTAAGCAATTTATTTCTTAACACATAGTTCATATTGTTTAAGACACCTCATATATCTGCCAAGTGTGATACGAAATATGGCTTTAATACAGCCCCGTGCACACAAGGGGACAGGGAAATATTTCTCCCCACACACGCCACTTCAACCATTCTCAAAAAGTCAGGAGGTAAAAAGCATTAAGTGAGAAATGCTACAGACGACCACGTGTTTGTTCTCATTATTGAAACATATTATTATTCTTAATATGAACACACATCTTCAGTGTAGAATATCAAAAGGCCATATTTTAGGCCAATCTGTTGGACTCTTCTGCCAGGCGCTGTCAGCCAGGCATTTCTAAAGCTGAAATTCAGAACAAATAAGGAGCAATATGATTGAGAGAAGACTTAGTGTCAAAGTCATGGCTACGAACCATTAATCACTACACTGACTGATCACTGTTTGAATAATAAAGACGGAAATTATTTAAGTAACTCAACATTCTGTTGAAGAAAAGTATTTTGGATGCAAAACAACAACAGATCTCTTCTAATGGTGGGATAACTTTGTTCATTACTAAAGGAGACGTTTATGTTGAAGAGGTGGACCTCAGGTGATGCAGAACAGTAAAGACTTCATGAGAGTTTCCAAAAAGTCTTCAAAGATTCTCATTGATGTCAGTCACAGAGCCACGTCTAGCCTGGCTCTGACTAAACAACCAAGCTCTTGAAAGAGAGCTGTGAGGACAACCTTGTATCAGGAAAGGGAGGAATTGTCCAACACTGTTTGACACTGAGACAAAACGGGGACAAAAAATGAGAAAAGAAGAACTAAAAACACAAACAGACATATGTACCAAATTGAAGTGGCCTAAATTTAGAAAAAAGTAAAAGAAAGAAAGAAACGGCTGAAAGAAAATGGCCGGTGTGCGACATGTTTTCCAACTAACTTGTCATTGAAGCTCCTCATTGGCTCAACACACCTGATCCAGGCAGACGAGGCAGGATTTCTTACAGAAAACAGCAGGATGCCGATATTTGTGGCCTGGATTCTGAGACCCCTGGTAACTGTACAGAAAAGTTTCATGGCTGGGAGTTGAACTGCCAAGGCACCCGCCTTTGACTGACATCCAAATCAAGTTGCATCGGCCCCTTTAGAGCTCTCCTGCAGTGGTGAGCCAACAGGGGAGTTATCCCATTTCATCTCTGCAGGCTGGACCTGATTAGGGCCCATGGGAAGAGCCCTGGCAACCATACACCCCAGAAGGAGGCCCCATTGAAGCCAATCCTGCCAACGAAACTGGATCTTGTTGGATACTATTCATAAATGGGGTTCCTAACCGCTTTTTGTCTGGCTCTTCACCTTGGACCTACCTGCCATGGGAGACCCTATCAGACAGTTGAGCACCTTAAACCAGGTTAAGGTGGCGGTTCATGGAGGGTTCACATTGAGACAGCCAGTTAAGGGGGCTCTGGTCCAGATGCCCCCTGTACACCTCTTCTGGGAGGCGTTTCAGGCATGTCCTAGACCCCCGGAAGACCCAAAGACACGCTGCAAAGAGAATACATCTCCTGACTGACCTGGGAACACCTTGGAACCCCCCAAGAGGACATGGAGGAAGTGGCCAGAGAGAGGGAAGTCTGGATGTCTTTGCTTAGACTGCAACACCCAAGACAGGAATGAGCCAAAGCAAATGGATGGATGTTTGTAGAGCAGTTCAGGTTAGCACAGACAATACTCTCTAAGTAAAAAATATTTCTTCTGCAGTTGTGAGTGTATCTGATTACATCCTAATACATCTTTAAAAAAATGCACAAGATGACAAGAAGGCTGCAAAAACAAACGAAAACCCATGTAATTGTTATTATTTATATATTTTACCCACACTGCAACAATTGCACATGTTTTTATTGTGCAGGCTGATAATTGAGAGAAAGAAACTCCAGAGTTGTACAACAGAAAGTGACACCAGGAGTTCTCTTCCTGCTTTAAAACTCATTTTTGGAGCAGTAGCAAAACACCCACCTTAATTATTTATACGACTTTAAAATGGTCTAACTAAATAGTCTTATTTTAGGTGCATCTCATGGTTCCGGCTCTGGCTGACCATAAAACGGTGAAAACACACCCACACTGGATCCAGGTTTTTTTTTACAGTTTTGTTAAATTCCAACTTTTTTCACCTGCTCCTTTACAAGAGGCTGGAGGAAAAAACGTTCAGGGGGAGAAAGTCAAAAATAGGGATGAGGAAGGGTAGAGTGCGATTGCTGGTGGGGCCGGTTAAAAGCTGGGGGAAGGTTTAGTAAACAGGCAGTAATTAAGAGCAGAATATTCGCTCTCATTGCAGTTTTTCATCCCGCAGAGGACTGCTTCAAAGGTTTTTTTTTCCTGTTCACCCAAAGCTAATTTTCTCACACGTCAGCCACTCTGCCACTGGAAAACCCTGTTGAAACCTGTGTGTGTGGGTTTGGGACTCCACTTGCACGCCTGTTATGAGGGCCCTGGGCATCTTTAAGGCCAATTAAGAAAAGGGGCAGAGAAACCCACCTCGAGCTGAACTAGTAACCGCTGACAGGGAGGAACTGAGGGAGGATGGAGTGACAAATGTGTTCATCATATCTGGGTTACATTCTTATTATCGTCACCAGAAATGATAGGGAAGTGGTTTTCCTGTGAAACTGCAGAGTTAATTCTGTGGTTCCATCTTAAATCAATGACCGGCGTGTGGATTTTTAACGCCAATGTTTTCCCGCCAAGCATCAGCCTACTGGAGAGGAACATATAGATTCTAGTAAGCCTGAAAGGACTGAGGTGTCAGGATTTACTGCCTGCAGGCCTTTAACCCTTCATCACTCTCAGGAAAAACTGTAAGGCCCAATCTGAATTTTCCTGACCCCTCTGGCTCCTCCCTATTGCTCCAATAGAAGGGACATTTGAAGCTGTAGGGGTGTCCAAACATGTTTTTTTAAAGGGGAACCGCATCAACTTAGGGCTGGGTATCCCTCCGCCGGTAGGGTGATTTGCGTCAGGCTTGTGGCGCGGAAGAGAAACGCATTTCTTCACGTGGGTGTGCTCTGAAGCACAGACGTTTGCATTTAAGTGGAAGTAATGATTTTTGGGTTTTGCATGACTTTTTAAAGTTATAAAATCAATGTTATGTAATTTGAAGAAACAGTTTGTTTCCATATCGGTCCGCCTAGAGGGATAAATTTAGGGATAGGGAGAAGCCGTAGGCGCAGGAAAGCAATTCGATTTTGGAAAGTCAGTTCTCTCTGCATCAGAATCAGCTGATAGACATTGATTGACAGATCAGTGCAAAGCTGCTTTTCTCTGCTTCATCATCCATTTGAGTTAAGGTTAATGGCGTAATCGGTTCAAGAATTATGATAGTTGAAAAATACCAACATTGTAGCTAAAGCTCTGGTGTGAAAGGGTCAATGCGTGTCTGAGAAAAGTGTGTAGGTGAGGGTTTTTACAGCCTTAAAATATCTGTAAGTGGGATGTAAAACTTGTATATATAAAGTTACAGGGTATTTTTAGAGCGTAACTCTGTGCTATCAGCACGGTCATTACAGTAACGGTTGCAACAATCCAAAGATCGTTGGCACTGAAGCAACTCCGGTGTTAAAGGGAGAGTCTCACCTGGTTAGAACTAAGGCCCGGTTAAAAAACAAAGATTGCTTGATTTATATTTTATGAAACTTTATTTGGTAAATGAACTATTGATTGATTGAATCCATTCAGTAGTCTTTCAAACTGTTGCATTTAGGCTTGTAGCAGGCACAAAACTGCGTTCAGATGTTTCTTGGGTCAGAATTCCATCATTTTACATGCAATAGTTCCAGCGTTAGTCAGGCATGTTAGGGTAAGGTATTTAATTATGTATTTTTCCTTATTGGAATCAAACCGGGAAAGAGCAAAAGTTGCAGTTCCAGAAATGACCACAGGAGTCTGGTTTCAGCATCCTGTGGTCATTTTCAGAACACCGAAGGCTGGTTTCAGAGACTTCTGTGTAAAAAAAATCCATATTTACACATACAAAAAATTATATATATACAGTCTGGTTAGAAATAATCTTAATTGGATTCAAATTCATCTGCTGTGATGTCATTTGAGCTCAAATTGTGCTAAAGGGTTTCTTTTTTTAAATGGCAGGTGGGTGGACTCAACAAGACTCAGATTACTTTGTCCTGGGCTGCAGAAAAAAAAAAATTATCATACACATTTGAACTAATGCTTTTTTAACAGATTACTGCTTGATTTGCAGCCTGATATGGATTTTTATTCACAGACTTATGACACTTTGCTAAGAGAAGACCAGAGTTTTGGTGGAGCCACGGTTTCTACGGTGATGAACAGCAGTGATGATCGAAACGAAGAAGCGCTGACCTGAGGTGGAGGAAAGATATTTCCCTCAAGTTGATATCGACTGTTCTGCAAGACATGAAAAATGCAATAAAACCCTTTTAAATATGATGTCAGAGCCCTTATTTGATATTTAATGTTCTGCAAGACATAAAAAATGTATGTTTTCCTTGATAAATCACCTCCTTTTATGAAATTAATGCCTATTTTTAAATTTCTCTCTAATCAGTTAATTCTTTAAATTTACACATTTATCTTTGCTTCACTTTAAAAAGTGCCAGTAATAATGGGAAGTAGGCATGACCTGAACAGGTAGTTAAGTGATGGCTACACCGACATGCACACTCATCTTTACTACATAGGCTCATATTTGTATAAAAAATGTCATGATAAACAAATCGAAATAATTTCAATGTTGTAACAAAAATGAGCCTTGTTTGCAGAATTGTTCCTGTTGGTAGAAAATCTCATGAAGTCTGATGGTTTTTTATTTAAAAATAATTGGTATTAGAACAGTGTTAACAAATATGAGCTGCTTGCAGGTGAGATGTACGAAGTTGGCACCAGATTTTAGGGTTGTAGACCGCTCTGTGAACCTGAAGACCCACAATGTTCATGCGCATGTTTTTCTACAAGCATGCTGCAGGTGACAGTGAACATGTACACAATGTGTGAAGTAGGAAGTAGGTGAGACTCAGGCGTGTCCATATCCTAACCCCCCCAAATCCTGCAGACTGTTCATGGGATATGTGCATCCTGACCGTTAGAAATTAGGAAATTAGACGATCAGAGTGCAGTTTGCGTGGACATCCTGAGGGTGTTCTGTGGACACTTACTGTAGGTATTTAATACCTACCTACTGAGCACGCTCAGTAAAGAAGGCGTTACTCGTGCCATGACAGCATCACCCGTACATCATAAGTGCGCGGAGCTTTCATTAGCCTTAAACATATTCCACTATACACTTACCAAACCAACAACAATGGTACGTTCCACTTTCAGCGCTTGAGGCGGCCGTATAATCTTCTGCGAGACGCATCTGCGCTCATCTTTAGAAGCGGCCTCCCCTTTCTACGACCCTCCACGATCCTGGACGACCCAAAGAAAAACGCATCAACCGCCAGCATGTCATGCATGCAACACATGCATCACATGCAACATGGTAGAAACTGAAAGTTTCCCTTCATTATAAATCTCCTAAATTGTCTGATGTGGAATTTCCGAGATTAAGGAGGGAAGAAGCACAGTAACACATTTAAAGAGTGAGAATCACCTCCTTTTGCCCTGAGGAGCAGTGTTCCGTCTCTGAAAAGCAGCAACCTTGTAAGACAGAGATGGGAGTTCTTGTATGTTGGCATTCAATGCCAGGTTGTCTCTGTAATTTTTTGTGGCGCCTCGCATGGTTTTGAAAAGGTTAGCGCACCTACATTACATGTCAGTGTGTGTGCTTTGATCGCTTGGCTGCAGGATATAGTCTTTGCATGTCTTGCTCTTGTCCGTGTTGGAACAGCTGCTGGAGGCGAGCCCCCAGGCTGCCCTCAGGGCTTCATACATTCTGGAGATGTACACACCTGACACGCAAAAAAAATAAAATCCCTGCAAACACACACAGACAAAGCAGTGGTAATGCCAGCATTAACCTGCCGATCCCTGTACAGACACATGTGCGGCTTGAACGGTTGTTTTCCCTCTGCATTCTGACTTGGGATTAATGACGCTCAGGTGTGTGGAAGCTGCCCGCCTCACATCTCGTCACACTACAATGTAGTTTCAGTATAATTAGTTGATGGAGTTTCCTGCGTGGATTCTTACTCCGTCTGTCAGCGCGCTCCGACCACGGCACATTATCGCAGCCGGAGCGGCTCTTACGGGTGGACATGTTTTCCTCGCGACACCCCAAGGTGTCATTACAGCTGTCAGTGAGTCACACTGGTGACACATGCACAATTTCCATCCACACACAAAGCAAGATGAACAAAGGAAGGTGTGCTTTATGTGTGATTCACCTTTTTAGTGTTATTATTAAACAGGTTGAAGAACAAAAGCAGTTTTTAGACTTTTGTGAAGGATTTAAAAATACAAAAGTCATCGTCAAAAGTTGATGAGGTGACGTCCTCCAATGTGGGCTGAGATCTTTTCTGAGGACATTTAAGAAGAGGCTCCCTGAAAACTGTCATCAGGGGAAAACTTTGGATCCACAATAAAATGTACGTGTTAATATTATAGATGAAGCATCAAACTGCTGCACCGCCATGTCCTGTACAAAGCAGGTCTATGATCTTCTGTCCGTCCATCCATCCATCCATGCATCCATCCATCCATTGATTTTCTTCTGCTCATTCAGGACTGGGTTGGGGGTATAAACAAAGACGCCCAGACTTCCCTCTTCCCAGCCACTTCTTTCAGCTCCTCTAGAGGGACCCTAAGGCATTCTCAGGTCACCTGAGAGATGTGTGTCTCCCAGGGCCTTCGCCCAGGGTGACGTTCGCCCAGAAAACCTCAAGGATGGTGTCCAGGAGGCATTAGGACCAAATGTGAGCACAAAACAGCAGAAGCCGTATCAATCTGCTCGTCGATCTCACGCTCTGGTGTTCCCTCGCTCGTCCTCAGCCTGGAGACTCATTTGTTAGACGTACAGTATGAGACCTTTCTAATTTGAATGTTTTAATGGTTTTAGGTCACAAAATAGTTACTTTTTAAACAACTGTTGCTGTTAAATAATTGTTTTATCTTCATCTTTTTATATTTTTATTATATGTCTCTACAAAGCGGTTTCCACTGGAAAGAAACAGTCATTTCTTTAATCAAAATTTATTATTACAGATTATAGATTATAGGTTTATAATCATTTGGTTTTTAAACAAGCAGCAGCTCAGGAGCCTCCAGGTTCAGAACTTTTCTGTTCTGCCCACATAATCTGTCTTAGAAGATTAGCCAGGTTCTCCTTTAAAAAAAAATAAATAAACGAGAACATCCAAAGATAGACGTGGAAAAGGGCAAATAACAAGCTTCAATATTATCACTTTTATGGGAGTGGAGAAGTCGACTGCAGAGAGGAGACCAAATGAAAAGAGAAAGGAAGCGAGGAGGCGAAAGGTGAGGTGATGGGAGGAATGATGGCGGTGTGCAGCAGAGGCATACTGTATGTCACATCGCATCAGGCGACGGGACAAGTGAATGATACAGTATTGTCTCTGCTGTGTTAGGAAATCCGAAAAAACACACTGCTGCACACAGATGCGACACACAACCGTGAGGCAGGCCCAGCCGAGCTTATCGGGCTCTCCACGGCTGCGCGGCCTCCGTGCACGCCAGCCGCGGCTGTCGGAGGAGGCCCGGATCATTTTGGACAGTATCATTAAATGCCATGTCATTACACGTTATGGAGCGGTGCTATCATGCGCCCCTTCTCCCCCGGGATGCTGCAGCCCATCTGATAGGTATGGAGAGGTGTGTGTTTGCACGCGTGTCAGTGCATGTCTGCTTTACCCGACATGTTTGCAGCTCGCAGAGGGCTTGATGGAGGCGGGCGGAGACAGAGGCGGAAGGTGCGGTGTCGGCTGAGGGACGGAATTGGCATTGAATTTCAAAAGCGGGGCGAGGATTGAGTTTGACTGGAGCGCAAGGGGGCTGTTAGCTTATCTTTAAGGCCGTGTTTGTCACAGCGCTGAGGGCAGCTCTGCTAGACAGGCCGGCGTGGAGGGAGGGAGAGCCGAGTGGAGCGTGGGCTGAACGATATGGATAGGTGAAGGCTCCCGGTGGGACTCGCTGCCGGAGCTGGCAAGCTGCGGCGAGGAAGGAGCGGAGGAGAGCAGCTAAATTGAAGGTTTATTTATCCAATTCGCTGTCAAGGTCGGCTTGTCGGTGAGCTGTCCTGTGTGTGTTCACAAAATGCCAAAATCCGATGAATTGTTTAAAAAAGAAGGGAAGAAGCAGGTGCTGAGGAGGGAGGGGGGGGGGGAATCAATGACCTTTGGTTGCGTCAAGCTTCAAGCTGCCAGAAGCTCTTAAAGCTGTCCTTACCGGCCATTATAGTTGCCTTTTAAAAACAAGGCAGAGCTGTCGGCAGAGAGAAGCCCGACGCCGACACAAACACACGAAAAGACTCGCACTGGGAGTCAAACACACGTGTGCGTGTTTCCTTTATGAACAACCTGCAATTCTGTCACGTCCATGTTAACCTTATGAAGGAAAAGGTGGGTTATCTCTGTCGATGCACAGCACCCAAACAAAAACTTTGGAGATTTCATCCCATCTGTGCGCTGCACAAATAGGCTCACTAGAAATAAGTATGAAATGCTTAAATTCAAAATATTTTCTTACAAAATAAAAGGGAAAAAAAATAAAAAATCAGCTAATTGGGTAAAAAAAATGTTGTCTCGTCGAGAATTGTAACTTTAAGAAAAAAATACCTCTATAGTCAATAAGATATGTGGTCTTAAAGATTATTTTACTGTTGAAAACGTTCGATGAGATTATTTTTCTTGCAAAAAAATATTTTTCTAGCTGGGACCTTCCTGTGTGGAGTTTGCATGTTCTCCCCACGCATGTGTGGGGTTTCTCTGGGCACCATCACAGTCCAAAAACAGTACGGCTGCACAGTTTTAGAAAAACGTGTGATTTGTGATTTCAATGATCAATATTGCGATAACGACATAGGTTGCGATACATAAATGAACAGCAAAACAGCCAAAAACATTGTTTCTGCAACAGTTTAATTAAAATGAGAGTCAACATACCTTCAATTATACTCCAAAGGAGCCTATTCTACACAAAAGGGCATAAAAGGGCTCCATCCGATTGGTCAGTGAGGTAAAGGAGTCCATCTGATTGGTGAAAGGCATTTATTTGATTCATGAAATACTTCAAGCTGCTCTAAGGTAGTTTTAGCACATTTAAGGTAACCATTTTATGGCAGTATTTGCAGTCTTTTGAGATAAGACAACTTGATATCGTGCTAACGATGTTGTGCAGGCCTACTTCATAGGTTATTTGGTTACTTTAAATTCTCTCTACATGTGATTATGTGTGTGTGTGTGTATGTGTGTAACAGTAGCCAAGTTAGATTCTGACCCTGAAAGGGATAAAAGCGGGTTAAGAAAGTAGATGGATGGATAATTTTCTTCCAAGACAAAACACATGAAGGGTGTGGAAGAAAGATTCTATGAATTCTATTTGTCAAACATAGTTCAGCGTCTTACTTTTGTGTTCCACTTAACCCCCCCACCCCCACCCCCACCCCACTAGTTGGCACACCAAGCGTCTTTCAGCAGCTCCACACCAAAACAAACATCAAGAATCATCTGGTGGTAGATGTTCACTTATTAGTCATGCGCTTGTTTTGTAAGGATGGATTCAGAACGTTTGTCCCAAGTTGGTACCGGTATCGACACATGGAACTACCGGCTACAAATAGATTTCTATTCCTATTTTGAACGGCAATAGACAGATTGTTGGAGATTCTTCATAGCTTTTTGGTCTGTAAATCCATCAGCTGTTTTCCAAATTCATGAAGTACATTCAAACAAGGCAGGAAATAAATAGCACTTTATTTTATTAACCATACTTCAAAAACCTTATTGATTAAGGCGCGTGTGATTAACAGGTTATTTTAATGTAATTAACATTGATGTAATTAATTTACCAAAATAAAGGCACTAAAAATTTGATAAAAGTGACTTGTGTGTGAGGTACAGTTGCATTGTTTTATGTTCTAAAATGTATCATACAACTCTATTCATGTGAAAGGTACATGAGAATTCAGACGTTTTTCAAAATCATGTATCTTCAAAACACTGTGATATACTGTCACTGTTACAGTCTTTTATTATTAAATTGTATCGTGACATGTCATGTCATCGTATCGTCAGACTTTTGCCAATACAGCCCTAGCAAATAAGACAATATTTCCTGAAACAAGGCTGATTTTACTTCCTTAAGTTTCAGTTTTTGGCGTATAAAGAGAATTCTGAAGAAGGAAGAGCCGCACATTAGTAATAATCATCTGTTGCACCAAATAAGACGGTCGTGGCAGTTCACCATGGCTTGCCCTATGAGTGCAGCTTTCTTCATGTGGAGCATTAATCAGTCTGCTTACAGCTCCAGTTGCTGCTGTAGGGCAACAGTGCTATACTTTAGAGGGGTCCCCCACCCCCCATCAAAGTTTTGGAAGGCCTCTGTCAACGTGAAAAGAACATGACCTTTAAGATCGTATCAGCATGTTTGCTGGTGCATACACTGAAGAGTAACGGGTTCAGTGGCCGTTCGGGGGGAGAGGGAAAAAAAAAGAGCAAAAATAAGAGAAAAAGAGAGAAGAGAAAATTGCAAATCACTCAGAGGGCTGTTTGTTGGGAAATGTGTTGGCTGACACTCAACAGCAGGCAGCTTTAATGCCACAGAAGAGGAAAAAAGATGGAAATGACTTTTCCTTGTTCAGTCAGTGGTTTCCATCACGGTTTTCTAATTTGTTTGAGGAGACAAAGTGTGCAAGGCAAAGTCAGTAACGGAGAAGCAGGTTAACTGAAGGTTTTTTTTTTTTATGTTTGGTTTTTGGTTACAACAAACTGACTGCAATGAACAGCTGGCATTTGACTCCGATTCCTCTTCTCAGATGCTGCAACAGCAGGGCTCCAACTCCCAAAGCTCACCTTCGGTTGCACAGTTCTGACCAGATTGGGTCATGTGTCTTTCGGTTCATCTCCACTCTGGTCATGAGGTGTCAATTTTGAATCAGTCACTATTTGCAGAGCACCTTCATGAACATGTGGACATATGTGAGGTGTATATAAATACACAATAAAAAATTAAGAAGTCCCCATTACGCAACAGACTAAAAACAGTAACAATCAGAAAACAGACATAAGATGGAAGAAAACGCTTGGAGTTTGAGAGGGAACTGGATAGATTAAAGGATAGAAAGGGTAAGAAAGATGAAAAAACGTAACAGCAATAAAATAATTAAAATCCAGATAAATAAGTTAATTGAATGAATTATACACTGCAAAATTTGACAGTATTAGGTAAAAAGACCCTTGTTCTATAAAGATTCTCTTATTTTCACTCTTGTTTGCTAAATAATCTGATCAGTGAAGTTTTTTAATTGCAAAATAATGTTGGTTTAAGAAAATATGTCTACCTTTAATTAAAATAAGAATTTGTTTTTTTTGTGCCTATTTAAAGAAAATCTGACAAGGGAGAATAACTTGACTGATTTTGAGGGGCCTGTTTTTGCAGTGTATTAATGTGAAGCTATATAATAAAAACTCTTTAATTTAATTTACAATTAAAAAACCTCCCCAGATGTAGAAACTCTACGATCATCTGGTGATTTATTAGAATCCTGACACTTCCAGAGGAAGGAAAGCATCTTCTACTAGTTTCCGTGTTTGAACAATCCCCTGTCCTGAAGCAAGCCCATATCATGACACCACCACCACAACGACAGCATCCTCAGGGTCCTCAGTTTATGAAAACATCTCTCAAGTGAGACCAATCTGTGGTTTCTATCAAGCTTTTGGAACTTGTAGACATGGACTCTTTTTCTCTAATGATTTCATCTTTAAGCAAAAACTAGTGATGGGTTAGTCGGGAAGATGAGAGAATAAGGGGGGGGGGGGGGGTAGAGTTTGCTCCATCAGGAGAACTGGTCCTTCATTGAAACAAGGATCACTTGTTCATTACAGGTATGTAATGATCACTAACTTATCTACAGGTATGTTTTCTGATTCATCACTCACACGTCACTCATCAGTTAGTCCTCACTCTGAACTCACTTTTCTCACAGCCTATCACGATCAAATTACAGCCTTTACATTCATTCAAGTTTGTTTATCCACATTCCAGACATTTTGCCGGCCCGCCTCTGCCCCCCTTTTTCCTCCTGATTCTTCGATTTGACGCGGCCTGGCCTTAACCACCATCAGCAATTCCTGTTTTACTACAACTTTTTTCTATCACACTTTCAAGATCTCTCCTTATTGAAATTGCGTTTGAGTATTTGGTTATTCGAATTGTTTTGAATCAAGATGAAGAAAAAAGTTAAAAGATTGCGTTACCATGCTCTGCAACAGGAAGGGGAAGGAAGTCAGGTTTGCTCCGCGCCAACGGTCCCGCCCAGCACTCACAGGTGAATTACTAATGAACTCCTGCCGCTCTGCAGAAACTATGTCCTAGAAAACTAAACAGTTTTGGCTAAAATGGCATAATCATAATTAAAATAAAACTACTGGAAACACTTTGAAAATAAAACTAAATATGATCAGAGAAGAAATTTAAGCCATCTTCATCACTGCAGTGTTGAGTCTGTTGGTGATTTTCTGTGGTTTACACTCCAAAGTATTGTATCACTAAAATAGATCCCCTTGCATTCCACATGTATCTTATCTGAAGTTGTTACCAAAACATAGACCTTCTGCTTTTAATCACCAAAACAAAGGAAGGGCATAACTTATCTCTGGGGTCTGTAAGTGCTGAAAGGGTTTCTGGGACAAAGTTTCCTTTCAGAGGAGCAGATCCTTCCTTTGTGCACGGCTTTTTTTATATTCATGACTTCATGATACAGCTTTGTGCGGCTCTGTTGTACATCATGGTGCATTTCATGTTCTTGGACTGAGCCTAATTCCAAATCCCTGTTTTCATAATGTAATACCAGCTGTACACAGGGCAGCGAAGAATCATCCAGTCAAACTCGCCGCACTTTGTATCCTCTCAGCATTGGAGATTAAGCTGCATTAACACATTGTTCCTATGGTCTCAGCGGAACATTGTGTGATTACTTAAAGTGCAAAGCTAGTTTCTTTTCAGTTTTTCACAAAGACAGGGCTTCGGATGCAATGGCATTCTTTTTTTTTTTTTTTCCTCCCGAGCTGAATGCATTTCCCTCAAGCATTCTGTGATTACAACTTCCATTTTCCTTCAGCGTTCCCCCTTTTTCTTTTTCTGAGATACAGGAACGATCACACAATACCTTCACTGAAATTTGCAAGGGATAAATATCCCAGGGCAGCCGCAACATCCAACTTGTCCTTAACTTCCACATCTCCAATTTGCAGTGGCCAGTTCTGTTGTTGTAAAGAAGAAGATAAGAAAAGTCTAAAATAAATTAGTAGCATATGCTTCCAGAAGCCATGCAGCCCTGAAGCCATTCTGTCATGAAAATCCATGGCGTGCTCTCGCTGGTGTGCTTTCCCCCGTTTATAACAGCGAGAAGATAAAGTGAGAGCTTCAGCCTCATGAAACTTCCAAAATTCTGCTTTTAGTCTGAAGAAAATCTGGAAATGCTCATTTTCCTAAAATGACACTTATTAAAAGATAAAGTTTAGTTTGTCCTTGCTCTAGCAATGGCAGAAAAATGACATGTTCACAACACGTTTGTCTATGTGGAGCTTTGTAGAAACTTTGGTATCTTAAACAAGAACCTGAACTAATAAAGCAACATTAAAAGTCCCAAAGGGTTTCATGTAAAGCCCACAAAAAGAAATCTATAGGCATGTGAGCCTATAAATACACAGATATCTTTATTGATATAAGTGATGGAAAAATGTTGAAGACAAAAAAAAAAACATACCCAGAATGAATCTATCTTTGTACATTTGTAATTAGGAATGAACACTGAAGCTTGGGTACCAAGTTGGTACCAGTACCAAAGTATATGGAACTACCGGTACTGTAAAAAAACGCAGATTACCTTGGTTCATTTTGGTGCCTTGTTTCAGACATGTCAGTATTTAGTTTTTCTGTTCAATTCTAGCCAATCATTTTACCTTTCCAGCATTTGTGGGCGGGCTCACATAAAATAGGTGTGGCTGTGAGGCTGGGCGGAGCCTCCACCAAAATGTTCATTCATTCATTCATTCATTCATTCATTTATTTATTTGTTCCTTTCATGAAAATTAATGTTCAAATGTTTACATGTTTCTCTTACATATTGAACTTTTCATGATTGGAAGGGAGCAGAATTGAAGAACACAATTCTTATAATTATCTGCTCCGTTTTAAACATTACATTTACATTTCTCACACCATCACCTGTACTCAGATTTCACAATGTACATTTCCACTACACAGTAAATACATTCCATTCATTTAATACATAGATTCCAAAAATTCCATTTAACAGTCAAGTTTGTACAAACTAATTTGTTTAGCTTTATACATCCGTTTAAATTGAATAATATTTTGACAACTTTTTAACTGATTCTCCTGGGAATTCCACATTTTTACCCCTACCATAGACACTTTTATAAACACTTTTGCTTTAATGTTGTTCGAGCAATCTGTTTGAAATCAAATTTTCTCCTATGGTTTTCATCTCCTGTGGTAAAAATAAAAAGCTTTTGTAGGTCTTTTGGTAAATCTCTGTTTCTGGCTTTAAACATAACTAATAAGGTCCGCAATTCAATTAAATTTTTAAGTTTTAATAAGCCTGACTTAATAAAAAGTTCATTTGTGTGATCTCTAAAATTAGCTTTGTGAATAATTCGAATAGCTCTCTTCTGTAATAGAATTAAGGGCCTTATATTAGTTTCATATGTATTTCCCCACACTTAAATACAATATGTAAAATAAGGTAAAACCAAAGAGCAATATAACATGTGCATAATATGACATGGTAAAACATATTTAGATTTGTTCAGAACAAAAAGGCTCTTGGCTACTTTATTTTTATATAAAATATATGAGATTTCCATGTTAATTTGTCATCCAACATAACCCCTAAAAATTTAGAATGTAGAAGGCAAATTGAGCTAATGTTTGACTGTAGGTGCTAATTTATTTACCAGAAGGATGAGTGACTTGTTCGATGGCTTTGGAAAGAAAAGGCCGTCGTCGTGGTGATTAGCAGTGAAATACTTCTTTACTTCAGCGTGTGTGAAAACGGAGATGCAGCACTGCAGTGCAGACTGTCACAAAGAAGAAAATAAAGCAACTTAAGGCACATTTAAGCGCTCTCCTTTACCCTGGCACGCTACTTTGTCACTGTTGGAATTTCAAAAATACCTGTTCAGCACTGCCACCAGATAAAACCCATTGTATCCTCGATTTCAAATGTTCCCAAGAGGTCTTTTTACTTATATGACATGACGTTTTTAGCCCAAAATCCAAAAACCTGTTTGTGTTTTCTTGATACATAGTTTCTGCAGAGCAGCAGGAGTTCGTTAGAATTCACCCCCAAAATTGTGGGCTGGACGCTGGGTGGAGCAACCCCAGCCCCAATCTGTTAACCATAACTGAGAGCTCTGGTTTTCATTTTCTCTGCTACCCGGCAGATTTGACACCTCCATCTCCGGCCAAACATAGAATAACTAGATTTAAAAAATTTGTGATCAATACAAATCTCTCTGAGTTAGATACAGATTCCAGTTCAGACGAGGAAAACAAAGAACGTTCGTGGACGTGGATGTTTCTGAGGTGGATGACATTGAGAATGGGGAGGAGTGAAGAGGATGGAATCAGCACAGCGTATTTTCTATGCCCAAAAAAACAAGCTTTTTTCGATGCTTCCTTAGTCCCGACTGATTGTGAATAAGAAATACTCAGGACACAAATTATAGCTTAATGTTATCTTTATACTTTATAAACACCAAAAACACCCATTTCATTGAGGGGTGGTGGGCTTTATGGAAACACTTGGGCTGTTGTTGTCTCACACAAAACTGATTGGACCCACTCAAAAAATACCCAGAGTAACATTATACCGGTAACCTGTGTGTTGATTTGATAGACAGTAGAAACTAAAACCAATGCTACACCTCTTCTTTCCCTTCAGTTCTCGGAAAATTCACAACAAATAATTACGGTGATTTAGTTTGTTATGGTACAAACACTTCTACACTACAGTGTACAGTGTTGTTGTCCGGTCAATCTCTCTAGTGTTATCTAAAAAGTACTTCTAGTGGAACTGAAACATCCAGTGATTCTAAGAGAGATCTGATATTAAACTACCTTTACCTGCTGTGCATTGGTGTGTGTGTGTGGGGGATGGGGGGGGGGTCATCAGGAACTTCAATGGTGTTTGAGACTGTGGATTTTCTGTGACTTTTAGTAAAACTAACATGCTCAGAACGAGGAATAATTTTCTTGGTTGACACTATATCTCTACACTTGGTTGTGAACTTTGAAGCTCTTTAATCAAAGTATTTTATTTTAAAGAGAGCAGACACTGCTTCTAAGCCACATATTATATGCCCATTCCTTTGTGCCAAACTTAGGTTTGCCGTTCCTTTTTTGTTAGATGGCAGTCTAACACCATTTTAAGGTTGTTCAGAACTTGATACTAAGGCATTTATATTATTAAAAGTATGTTGGTGATAATGAACACAAACTTTACTTTGACTTGGAAAAAGGTTGACCTCTGCTGACCACCAACATTCTCTTGTTTGTGTCATTGTCTTTAGTTTTTTATTTGTTCCTCAAGTTAATGAATACAAACTGTCGGTTGTGAAAAAAAGAAAACGATTTTCTTTTCATTCAGTCGAAATGTTCACTTGATCTTTGTCTGCTTGAAATTTGTACTCGCGCAAGCGTGACCACCAGGGTGTTGTTCCTCATGACAACAGATGTTTTTGTGTTTGCTTTAATCACCATCAGTTTGATGATGTATGTTTTACTGTCACTCATAGATCTGCTTTGTCATGTTCGATTTTTCTACTTTCTTTCTCTATTTTCTGTTTCCAAACACAGTGAGGATTTTATAAAGTCCGTCGCTGGATCCTCCACAAACCAAAACCTCATGACCAAACGTTCTTGAATGTGACCTGTGAGAAACATCGCTCTCCACTTCTGATGGGATTTTTCAGAGTCAACTGGATGTACGATGGTCATGGAACATGGCTGATGCACAGCAAGGGATGTGGAGGTTGGTGTCTCAAACACAAGCTTAAAAAAAGTCTTTTCAGCAATCAGGCAAAAGTTGACTTAAATACAAAAATGTTTGAGAATTGCTTCAAAAGTTACCAAAGGAAAGTTATTTAATTTCTGCTTTTTTGTCAGCTTTGTCAGCTGCTAGAGAAAAAACTAAAGAGCAAACTCCTACAGAAGTAGAAACTACGTCGATAATATTTTAACCCTGGAGAACCCATGAGGCCAAATTTGACCACTGTTTTATTATTTATCTATTATTATTAATTTTTATTGTTATGTTTTTTTTCGGCTGCACTATAATTGATGATACCCAAAATGAACAACCAAAAAAAAAGGCCAAATTAGGTTTTCAAAGGCCCAACAGAAATCCCTCTGAACTCTCTGAGGTTCAGTTGAGTAGGGAGGAAGAACGGACCTGCTGACCAGCCTAGCTGTGAAAATCTTTCAAACTCCCACCAGGCTTCTTCTTCCTCTTCAGGAGATTTAGTCCCAGACCTACAGAAGCTGTAAAGTATGAAAACAAAATGAAGCGAAAATTCATCATCTTTCGGAGAGTGCCATGTAGAATGTAGACTGTAGACTATGGTAAACAAGTGTATGTTTCTAAAAACACTTTGGACCTTCTAGGTAGTAAACATGCTTAGAGTACATTCCCCATGTAAACACCCATTTTACACAATGTGATGACTCTGGCGCCAACCTATAACCACCACAAGTATGTGGGGTTTGGTCTTGCCCAAGGACACTTCGACACGCTGGTGCCAGAGCGGGAACTGGACCTGTAATCTTCCAATCAGTTCACTGTAAAACAAATCAGATTTTTATTTTCTATTATTTGTGTTTAGTTGGGTTTATTTTTAATCCTTTTGATTTGTCCCTCTGGACAAAGCTACATGATTGGGGCCTTAAATTCCATACAGTGAAAGTTTGGGGGAATTCATTGCAGGAAATTCTGCACATAGTGAGACATTTACCATGGAATGGAAAGGGAATACTGAACTAGCATGCATGCTGCAGAGATTCCTATAGCAATAGATCTAGCTCTTAAAAAAAACACGTTCTATTACGATAACGTCCAATTCTCCTTTTTGTTCTCGTCAGAATTTAGTTGGCAACCCAGCCTTTAGTATTCAGCTCTAAAAATGTTTTAAAATGGATTTTGGCAAAGAAACTGCTCGTTAGCGCGCTGCCTCACTGCAAGAGGTCCCTGTTCAAGTCCCGCCTGGGGGCCCTGAGGAGTTTGCATTTTTCTCTGTGCATGGTGGGACTTCGGCTTCCCCCACCCATCCAAAAACAGTTTCATAGGTTAATTGGTTACTTTAAAATGTGCATAGTGTGAAGGTGAGGGTGAGCATGGATTGTGCCCTGCGACAGACAGGCAACCTGTCCAGGGGGTCTCAAGCCTTCGCCCTCAAACCTCCGGTTGCCCCATGACCCCGAAAGGGAACAAATGGATTGAAGAAGAATGATTATTATTATTATTTTTATATATATTTTCTATTGGCATATTATTCAAGTTAAAAACTGGCCACTCAGATACCTCAATAAAAGCTGTGGTGCCGCTGGCCCCTACCTTGAATGATCAAAACGTTGAATTGACAAATTCTCCCACTTTCAGTGATAGGGTGTGGACTTTGAACGAGCGTCACTCAGACTGGTGACGGTAGTTGCCATAGATGCCTTCTAGTTCTGACTTGGACCAATCACTGCGTATTAACTGGAACCGAATTCAGTATCGCGGAATAATGAAGACTCATTGACCTATTTTCTTGGAGCCGGAGGTGAGCTGTTTTCTCTGGATGACATCACAACTGGTCAGTCCAGTTCTCTCATACAGTCTAGGGGTATAGCACACAGCAGAAATGGTTGTTTGGATTTCTTAGAAAAACTGATGCTCTGCAGTGAGCCACCTTTAATGCATTACAATATGCAGGGTTCACAAATGTGGAAAAGCAGGTTTAGTTGGATGAAATTCCATCTTTTTATCTATTTACCAGTCCTCCCCCCACACACCATTTGATGTGTTTCTGCGCTGTGAACGGTTGGTGGGTCCAATTATCCAAAAATGTTTGAGAAAAAAAGAGGGAAAAGCTGGAGGAGAAAAAGAAGTATCACAGTGAAAAATGTAAGGTTGGAGGTCTCTAAACCAGAATCGTGTGGCGTCTCTGATATTGTAACGTTTGTTATTTCTTCAGTTTGATAAGCAAATATTTGTAATTGTAGAAGTTTATGTGCAATGAAATGATCTCCAGATTTCAGTGCAACCAAAAAAAAATGTTTTTCTAAACTGAAGACAAGATACCAGCTTTTGACTTCATCTTTGACAGTAAGCTGAGATCCTCTTGATTGACATGGCCACACAGATGGGGAAAACACACAAGATGAATAACATTTTAAACCTGTTTAAAGTGCACTTACCTCGTGACCAACGCTGATCACCCAAGGCGATGCAGCTCAGAGACAGACATCAGTGGCTTCTGCTGCAATAAGGAGAGATCATTTTTCACTGCTGCCCTGAAAGAGCAGTTCACCCACAAATGGAGAAGACAACTGTAATGGCATCATGTCAGCGCTGTTAGGAAAGTTGAAACTGAGCTGTTTTAACAGGCGAGGGAAGATCATGCATGACAGCCAACGTCTTTGGGTTGTCAATACAAGCCGTCTGGAAAATAATATAGCAAACATGCACCGCTGCCTCAGTAACCGTCACTTGGGACGCATGTTGCTCTGCTTGAGCTCTCCTGTTGCCATCAACACAATTCTTTACCACTCCTGTGTTATGTGATTTTTTACCTTTGACTATCTCTGTTTGCTAAGGATGAGACCACTACTTGAAAGCTTAATTTGGCCCTTCCCATGGAGATAGGTGGCGATTGCTGATCCAATCCTGGAGCATGTAAACAATTCGTAACCGCAGCTGATGAGTCCATTTTGATGTGTTTTTCTTCTTTTGTAAATGTTATTTTAGTTCCAGATATATTATATCTTTCCTTTTCTAAAAGATGTATCTTTATAAAAAATAAGCCAAGAGTTGCATTACATATGGGGATGGGTGTCATGACTAGAAAGTGGGATGGACCCAGATGCTGAAACCCAGAAGGCAGAGAGACAGGTAAGTGAAAAAGTAAGTAAGAAGTTTATTTTGAGTTCTTGGTAGATCTGGCGGAGCGGTGGGACACGTGGAGGCTCCAGGATCGTTGTGGGAGTCTGAGTGAGGGGCGTAGCAGAGTATGGTTGAGTTTTGGTGCGTGGCGTGGCTGGAGATCCAGAGGAGCACAAGAGACTGTGGCTCACAATGGCAGGCGGCGTCAGCGATGGAGAGCTGTGGATTCTGCTGCGAGGTGGTAAGAATCAGGTGACTCTTGTGGCATGAAGTGTAAACCTGAAGTGAGAGGACAAAACAAATTAGTCAGGACGAGACAAGGGGCCAGACGTAGAGTGCGCAGGAGACTAGGCACTATCAGGGTTAACGAACTGGTGAAGAATGATGAAGCTGGGTCTCCTTTTGTGCAGGTGGCTTGATGAGATGAGTGGTCACAGATGAGAGGAATGAGAAGCAGAGCTGGAGGGGGTGGAGTCTGACAGACCACCATGA